>JAUBOD010000058.1:269625-281847 GCA_032353885.1 Nothura maculosa | reverse complement strand
TGATAAAAGTCCCAGATGAGAGTTTGATTGTGCCCTCAATATAAATAAAAAAGTAGTTAAAAAGCTAAAAACAAAATGGTTCTGTGGGGGGATGGAATGGGTCATTAATAGATCACATTCATATCAAAACACTTGCATGTGAGCGACTTAACCCTTACAGCTTCTCAGGAGAATTGAGTTTACTATTCTGAGAGAATGTCTTGGGCTCACGTTGAAGAGGAGACTTTAGGGAAGTGTTTCACTTCCAAGTACCCATAGGAAGGGGCAGTTGTGCAGGAGGTCACCAGCCTCTCAAAAAGAACTGCAATAACACAATGTAACAGCGATGCAACTATGTTGGTTTCTTTTCTAGAAAATTAACAGATATACTTGAGATCACTTGTGGCTCTTTTTATTTCTTTTTTACAATAGAGCTTTCCCACAGCTCTATTTGCCCTGGCTAGGGTTTTCTGTGGGCAGGAGCCTGGAAAAGAGCTGGGAGCAGCCTGGGCCTCATTGAGCACTGTGCAGCCCTGGGTTTTGCGTAGCGTAGCAGGATGTGTTTCATTGAAAGCAGAATGATTCTTCAAGTTTGAATTAGGCCATATTTAATCTTCTTTGGAAGTAGCAGTGGAAAAAAAATAAAAAATAAAAGGCTGGTGTGGTTTTAAAGGGAAATGCAGCAGCAGCGAGGGAGCTGGCAGGCAGCAGGCAGCCCTGGTTGGGCAAAGCCCCAGTCCCCTCAGCACAGGCAAGGCAGAGAGCTACAGCACCCATGGAATGGGAAGGTGTGGGCAGGATAAAGCCTGGATGAAATGTTTCCTTATGCAAATCCCTCCCTTCCCATGGGAAAGGGGGTGATCACGCTTGCAAGTGGAGATCCCCTAGCCTCCCACTAAGGGGAGAGAAAAAAAAAAAAAAAAGGCAGTTAGACCCCAGGAGGATGCTTTTTTTTTCTTTTTTTAATATGTTTAAATGGAGCCAGTTGCAGTAAACATGTTGTAGATTTATTCAGCTGCAGAAGAGCTGGCACGCAGCAGGTGCCTTGGAGGGACAGAGTGGAGAAGTGGAGGAAAAACGAGGGAGGCTGCTGAAAGCGAGCGGGCAGGGAGAAGGCTCTGGAAGCTTCCAGCATGCAGCCTGCTGCACTAATGCTTTATGTCACTGCAGAACATTAAATGAGCACTTAAAAAGGTAATTAGCACCTTTTCATTGGACCAGAAATCAAAGGTGTAATTTACCAGAAGTCAGTGAACAATGTAAAAGATCTAATTTAATCACATTGCATAGCTTATCCAGGGTGAAAAATTAGAAGCCTCTATTTGCTGAATAGTTACACCTACAGCAAAGTCATTTTTGTTCCCCCTACAGGACACGGTAACCACAGCTGCAATTGGTGCAGACAGCGAAGCAGCATGGGATTTTCTCACTGTGCAAAGTAAAAGGAGATATTCCTACTATTGGAATTTTACTGCATCATTATCACTGTTTCACCATAAAAGCAGAGTGTCTGCATCAAGCAGAAAGAAATGCTCGTCTAGAGGAGGCAATATTTTATTGCCAAAATCCTGCATCATAGTACATATCTCCTTCTCCGAAGCCTCTGCATGGGATGCTAAGATCAGAATTTTCCAAAACTCAGATAAATGGAGAGGAAACGAAGGTTCTGTTTTAGACTGTTGCAAAAGAAAGGTGTTCTTTCAATATTCAGATTTCACTTTAGATTTCAAAACATCCAATCCTGCCTTAAGGTTTCAGAATGTGCAGTTCAGCTTATTTCTATTCTTGGTATCGAATGGAGTATTCAAAAGATCAATAAAAGGAAAAAAAACACTATTAAAATTTAAGTACCGTATAAAGAAACTAGGCTTTAGCTCAGTTATTTTTCAAGCCCTAGGTACAGCACAGGCCATGTTACCTTTATTGGGATTTCTTAACTAAAAATGGGAATTCTGTTTGAAAAACAATTGTAAAATCAAGTTAGCGGCTGAGTATCCAGGCCAGAGCACAGCAAATTGTGTTCCACATTACACCACCTAATGAGGGTTAAACTTTATCCTTTGAGCACAGCTGTGCTTCCTAGATTGCTGTCTTTTTCTGCTAGGTCTTCATGCATGTTTCAGTGACAGCTTGGAAACCCCAGAGCATCTCAGTGAAATAGCTGGAATTCTACGTTAAAGCTACTAATTGCCCTGGCCTTTCAGGGCCACCTTCTGATAAACCTGTCCGGTTACCCATCCCCTTGTCTTTGAGGGTTGTGTTTGAGAAATCGGGCAGATGGACCTTTGTGGCGTGGACATCAGCAGATAGCAAACGTGGAGGTGATGTGGCCTGGGCCAAACATGTCAGGGAACAATTTATCCTGCCTCCTACGTCACAGCTGTGGCACAAAGACATGACCTCACTTTTTACAGCCCTAGCCTCCAAAAACACGTGTGCAATAGCCATAAGGTAATGCGGCTGCCTGCGCTGAAATCTCAAGCTCGCAACTTCAACAATATGTCTAATTTATCTAAGGATTAGCTCTTCAGGAAGTCTGGCCAACTGAGATTGGGACACAGGGTTGTGAACAGTACAAACAAACACTAATCAGTCCAAAAAAAAAGAACAGTGAAAGAGCAGTAATCAATGTGGATCTGGCAATCTCTAAGACAGATCCAGTTTGCTTGAGGAAAACTTAACAAGTAAGGAGAGCATCTTTTTACTCCAAGTTATTCATTCAACTCTAATAATATATCACCGTCCTGCTAATTATTATATCTAATTATATATAGTTTGTCCTAAGCACATTGGCGAGGGAAATATGTTGTAAAATGTACATTGAAATATTACTGTGCTATTGTTGAGTCAGCTCCTGGGACGCGATGCATTAAATATCTGCAGCTCTAAACGATTTCAGTGTTTCTATGCTATTTAACCACACTGTTGAGCTGTGTTCTCCTCACATGTTTGTTAAATTTAGCTTCCCTGCTCTCCAATTGCAATTTGATACTTCCTAAAGAACTGTCTTTCCCACTCTCTCACTTTTCTTCCACCAGATGTTTATTTTCCCAATTGGCCTTACTTCTCTTAATTTCTTTTTATTTTTTTTTTAATCTGAATTATACACATTGATCATTTCAAGTTGCATTCTATAGCTGTGCCATGCATTTCCTTATACTGCAAGCCTGATGTCACTCTCTTGCAACCCACCCTAATCTTGTGTGTGCTTTGCCCCCCGGGTCAGCGAATGTGATATATTGCCACCCAACTTCTGTTTCATCAGTAAATAATATCCTGCAGACCATTTGATGCATTTGGACCTTAAGGATGAGTCCATGTTAAGTAAATTGGGACATTAAGAGCCATGAGGAAAAGAAATTTGGAGAGCCCTAGAATGGAAAAATAATTTTTCAGTGTGTCTACCCGTGAGTGGATGACAGGAGACAATCTGACATAGCCACTGTGTTTCAGTACCCATGTAAAATGTATTATGGACTTAAAAACAAAACAAAACCCAAAGCAGTGATTAACTGTTAAAATGAGTTGTGCTGGGTTTTCATTAATAGAATGGATAAAAAGGCTCCTCAGTCATTGCATTTCTTAATTTCTAGCCACTGCTATTTTAAATTAATCCCCTTGAAGCACTCCTAAAATGCATCAAAAAATCTCCAAGTAAGTTTCAACCATTTCACACAACAAATGGCTTTAAACAGCAATGGTATGGTCAGGTGGCAACCTGCAGCATATCTCCTGTGCCTTGGTCTCTCAGTTTTGCAATGTTTGTGTGCTCTGCTTGATGAATGTATTAAAATGCGCGGCATCCTGCGCTAATGGGACAGCCTCACACCATGGATAGTGGGACAAGGACAAGTTTGGAGCTGAAGGATGTGACTAGTGCCAAGGATTCTTTCTTATGAGCCTTTATAGGTGATTAATAGGTTTATTTTTTTGTAAACCATAGTCACAACTGTAATGGTGCATTGAAAGGTGATACAAAGCAGAGAAGCAAATTGCAGCACCGCTGATGGTCCTAGTCTCGAGTCGCATGTAGAACAGAGGCCGAAGCTGTTAGAGAGGTAGGAAAACACCTCAGATTGTTGCTGTGTACTCAAACCGCCTAGATCTTGCATGCCACGACTGCAGTCTCTAGTGAGGAGCAGAGTGATAAGAGAGAGAGAGAAAAATCTTGTTTAACTTTGGATTGTTTAGTCTGAGTGCTATGCTGAAACCCAAGGCAGGGCCGCTGTGGCCTTGGAAGGCCTGCTTTGCTTTCCCCAGTTGTCTCGGTTTTAAAGGACTCTGATGGTCTTTTCTCTTGTCTCAGCTTCATACTAAAATGTCTTGAAGTTCACGTACTCCATGAAAGACTCTGATTGATTTCCAGTCACGTTTCTTAAATCGGGTTTCTGAAAAATCCGCTGCTTAATGGTAGGCTATTTTTCCCATTTAGGTTGTCTGTGGTGGTTCAGTTTTGCAGCACAGAGAACTAATATGTTTGCAATCAGAAGATACCTTAGGAAAAATAAGTGAAAAGGGCGCCAGAGCCAAGGGAGGATGGTTGTGCTCCGTGAAGTACTGCAGCCAAGCACAACAGCAGCTGCCTCTGAAGATAGATGTGGATATTGAAAAGTTAAAGGTTCAATACACAGAAAACAAAGTTATGAAAATTATAAGCTAAAAGTTAAAATGATCTGCAACCTGGTGTCTCAAGCTGTTTATGAGCATTGCCGGTAGTGATGGTTTTCTCTTGGCCTGATGGACCAGACATCTCCTTGTGTTGAGCACAAGTTCTTCCCTACAGCCCCTGGTCTGTGACCTGGCCTCTTATCCCCAAGTCCTGGTAGAGCTCTCAAGGGAGAGGACTCAGAGGAGAAGCATTTTATTAAACTCCTTGGGTTCTTCATCCTTCTTAGGGAGGAGAAAAAAAAAAAATAAAGCAGCAGCAAAAACCCTTGTCAATGTGATTAAAAAAGGAAAAGAGATCAGGAGAGAGATCAGTCTTTTGAGAAGGTTTACCTAAAACATCTCTCTCATTTAGAAGAAGTTAAGTATATGTTAGAAAGGGTTCTGGCAGCCCGCAGCACTTCTGTCCAAAGCTTGCAGAATTCACCTGTTCAAGTGCAAAGTTAGCACCTGTGCTGGGGGAGCATAAATGCACTGGCATGTTTTCCTAGGCTGCCAGGAGAAGTTTGTAAACCTGCTTTCCAGATGGTACTGTGAAGCACAACGTGCTGTGCCTTGGTCAGGAACAAAAAGAAAAGAAGGAAAAAAGAAAAAATAAAGAGGAGGTCCTGATTGGGCTCAGAAAATGTCCTCCTCATCATCGTGGTGCCGGAGCGCAGCCGCAGCCTTCGGGGCTCTGTCCAGCCTGCTGTGACCACGGCCGCGCTGGGGCTGCTGTTCACGACAGGCTCGCAGGAGCGGCGGGAATCATCGCGTGGCAGAGGAGAGTTGGCCGGCGAGAGCCCAGGTGTCCTTGCTACCGTTTCTCCAAATTTCAGCTAACTACAAAAATAGTACTCAGTGACTTTTTTTTTTCTTCTCCAATGAAGTGTATTTCAGGGAAATAAGTTAAAGCCTGATAGAAATGTGATAGTAAAATACACACATTTGGCAATAGTCTTTTTTTTTTAAACTTCAGTTTCATTGAAAATTCCGTTTTAGCTATTTTATTGGATCAGAGCATTCTAGGCAGCAGTTTCCCAAACCATATTTGTTTCCTACCATTCACAGCGAGGAATCCAAATGCTTTGTAAGAATACCTTAACACTGACATGAAAGCTCCCAGAGGAGGCAAATTATCTTGAAATCACAAAATAACTTTCCCTTATCTTATCAGACACCACCACACAGAGTCTGCTGGAACTTTATTCTGCAGTAACACCACGGAAAATGGAGCTGGCTGTGTCTACAAAACATAGATATTCTGAGTGACAAGCAACGAGTTGGGCCAATATTACAAAGGTATGGAGAGAAGAACCCTGATGCCTGGTAGCCTTTATAAACACTAGGATTTTTGGTGCCTACCTCCTAGGTGATTAGCTATTTGTCGTAGGCAGTGCCTCCTGAGAAGGGAATATGTTAGTCCACAGCTAGTCATCTGCTAATGCATGTGTGAGGACAGAAGTGAGGTGAATACACTGACAGAACATGCTACAACCATTGCTAGGTAGATTGGCATAGATCCACCTTGTTCGTGTATTGCTTTGGGTGTCTTTCTGGTGTGTCAGTCCATCTGGTCAGTACTGGAAAGTGACTCTGTAATAATGCCGAGGGCAGCTAATGTCCGGAGGGCTCAGCCCTCCCTGTGTCCATACCCAGATGGTTGAATGGAAAGGTGTTTTTGTTTGTTTTCTTCTCTTTGTCCTTTTTAATAAGAAGCAGGCTCCAGTAGGAGCTGGGTAGCTGAAAGTGGTTAAACTTTCAGACACTGAAAGAGCCCTAGGGGACCAAAGTTTTAAAAGAGATATATTAAACGAACCTCGGTGTTAGTCCTTGCAGGTGCCATGACTGTGCACACAAATAGCATGCTAAATGACTGTTTGTCAGCCTACAAGTGCAATCACTGAAATTTTAACTCTGGTAAGCTTTGGAAGAGTGCAGACCCTGTGCTTCCTTCTTTAAAATGAGCTCTTACAACCCGCGTCAGTTGCGCCATTTTGCTGTAAATCACAGCAGCTCCGAGGTGCTCGGAGGCTTTTTTGAGAGAAACTGAAGCCAAAATAACTTGGGATTGAAAAGATTTGCCCCTAGAGCCAGCAGGGCGAGAAGGGCCCTTTGGGAGCACTCATGCCCATCTCTGATCCCTTGGGCTACTCATTTCTGCGGGAATGCAGCGACTCGGCCTCACCTTTTTTGGATCAAAGGGACACAAGCACATTGGTGTTGCCTGATGCAGAGGGTGCCATATGGGGACAACCTGCTGCTGCTTCCTAAATGTCTCTTGGTTATTACGGTGGAAGGGAAACATTCTCCTGCCTATTCAGTGTTATTGATGTTGTGTCTATGTATATTTTTAACAGTATAAAAAGGGAAAGCAGAGTGTGCTGAGTTTTATATATATGTCTGTCATGAAAACTTGAAACAATTGTAGGATCCAGTAGGAACTGGGTACTATGGGTAAAAAGTTATCGTGAATGAGGACTCTAGAACTTTGTGAAATATGAGATATTATAACTTTGCGTGTATTTATATCATTTGGGATGGAAGGGATTTTATGTATATATTTTTCATAGCTGTAGCCATTATAACCAGTAGCTATTATAACCTAATATGTTCTAGATCTAGTTGCAAAAACTATAGCCAGGGTCAGCTAAGAGTGACCTGCAAGCGGGTTGCAGCCTCTGTGGCCCCTGCCTCCCTTCAGCCTGGGGGTTAGGCTCCTTTTCCCTGCAGCAGCAAGGGAAGCAAATGGAATTTGCCAGGCTGGACACTGCCCCTGCCACCCACTGCACGTGCTGATTTATCCGCCAGGGAGCTGGTGACTCTCCGTGTGGTCCTCGGTGATAGAGCAGGAAGTATAAATCAGACCAGCTCCATTTGACTTGCAAGGAAAGGGTTATAGTTTTGCTATAAAGGTTTATTTAAGCCGAGGCATTCTTGCAGATTACCCTGCCATGCTGGGGTTTGCTTTATTTATGGATCTATACTGTGAGGCTAGAAATGAAGGCTGGGCTGTGGCTTTGCTCCAAGCCCTCCCTGTAAGTACTCGGCTGGAGTAGGTGGGGAGTGAAGCACAGCACCTCCGAGGCTCAAAGGGGAAGGCTGTGGAAGAAGCAATTTTCTATAGCACCTGTAAACAAAGTCAAAACCTTTCCTTCTTAACCATCCCAGCTGCTGTGACCACAAAGTTTAGGAACTAAATAATGTTTTAAATGCCCCGCTGCGACCTGTTGCAGATCTTACTTCATCAGCATCTCCTTAACTGATGCTCTGCTGCTTCGTCCTCAGCCTCCTCACTCGGCGCTGCCCTCGCCCAGCCCGACCCGTACCCTCATCCCCAGCCGCTTTGTGGGTCCTGCCCACTAAGCATTTTCCCTGGACTAACCAGATGTGACGGGCTAGGAGTTTTGTCCTTAGAGTTCTGCTGTTGAATGAATACTTCCCTATTTACAACACCAGCAGTGTTAAGTTAGGTTAAGTGCTGTTAGCTGCCTTTATACATTCAGAAATAAGAGAATGACATATAAAACTTGATGTATTACACCAAAAGACTTTCACCTCTCCCACTGTGCAAAGGTCTTGGACTATTAAATACCCCTTGGGATTTCTAGTTCGCAATCACTAACTAAACGTGATGTGCCGAAATTGGGCTGACCTTCAGGACTCTGCCCATCCCACATGCAGTTTCTCCTGGTAGTCTTCTGCCAGATAGGTTATAAAGGCTGGAAATGCTGCCTTGCAAGGTGGTTCTGGCCCTTCCTGTTGGAAGTGCCGCACGTTTATGGCAGCTAACCATAATAACCGTAATGGTTATGGTTATAACAGCAGTGTCACCCTCTCAGGAAAGCTGTATGTGAGAGGCCCTGGACCCCTCGCCAGCCCGGCACGAGCAGGATGCTTGGCAGGTGAGTGCAACGGAGCCTTTTCCTAGGCTGAGGAACCCTGCTCCTGCAAGCAGCTGTATTTGGAGACCTTGGGAAGTGCTGTAGCTCCCAGCATCGTAATGGGAGCTGAGTGTGAACTGGGTAGCTTGGATGTGAAAGGTAGCTCATGACCTACGTGTTGCACTGAAGTCTTCATCAGGCTAAAGCTTTTAACCTCAAATGTTGGGAATATAAACTGGATTCTTATGTTCTGAAATTCCTTAAGCATTTTTGAGTGGTAGATTTTTTCACGTCTCTAATGATAATGTGGTATATATCTGCTGCATTACAGTAAAAGGTAGAGCAATTATCCTATATTGTTTATCCTTCTGTTTTGGAGTACTATGAGGCTCAATTGAAGGGTAATCTAAATGCATGCAAGACTCTACCACAGTACAAAATCTTGCTATTCCTCTCAAGACAGGAGGAGGACACAAGACAGTGCCTCATCTGCTGAGCAGCCTGGCTTCCATGGAACCTCAAAAGCCTCTTTTTATATCTGGAATTTCTGACGAGTTATTCCTTCAGTCCCTACTGCTTAGCAGTTTTGCTCGACATGTTATATGTGGGTTTCTGCAGTGCCCAAGAGGGGCCAGTCAGAGAAATTTCTATGAAGTTGGATATTTTATTGTCAGGGCCAACAAAAGGAGACAGAGCCCTTCCGATTCCCTACCCCCACTAGCTGTTAAGCAGCATTTCTGTGTATTTTGAGTGATATTAGTGCTGATACTTGGTTCCAGAAGAAGGATGCTCACCCTACGCAGGATTCAATTAAGAGCCTTCTATGACTGCAGCCATATTTTTCTTAACAAGCATATTCCTTGGTGAGAGCCCGTATTTACCTCATGGCATTAAATCCACAGTTTTCCTCCACAGTCATTAATGATCATACAGCAAATGATCACCCCAACACTCTGGCTACATTCCAGTTCAAGTAATTATATTCTGCCTCTCTTAATTTCCTTTTGAGAGTAATTGGACATGATAACAGTCTTTCCTTGTTATCCTAAACTGCTTTGCAGCCTGACCACATTTCAAAGCTGCAAGGATTTAAACACAGCTCCCAATAGGTGAAATATTGATAGATGATCTCCCCGCTCACCCCATCTTTTTATCACATACAAATCCATTCATTACCACATCGCCCAATGAAGGCATCTGCCAAATTATGCTCTAGGTACCGTACAAACCATCTGCATAGGGCTGGCTGCCTGGAGACACAAGCCAGGAGCAGAAACGGGCTCAGAAACTCAGGAACTGGTTGATTTTAGGAGGCTGATGATGGGGAACTGCTGTATGTCGCGCACCCCTCTGCCTCTGTGGCCTTCAGAGAGCCATTCAGTGTGATGAGAGCGCTCAGCAAAGCGTCCGCGAGGCTCCCATGGGTGTCCTGGACGAGCATCCCGGTGCAAGCGTGGGCAGCCCCAAGGCTCCGCAGGGATTCCCGTGCCAGGGCTCGCAGCAGAGGCGCCGGCTGCGCCTCCCCGCAGGAGGAAGCATCGTGTGCGCCGGGCCTGCCGCGAACCGTGGGGTCCCCCGTGCCCTGCGATGCAGCGTGGCCTTCTCAAGGGCTGCTAAGGTCCAACAGGGGCTGCTTTCGAGTCGTGATGAGACCAGATAACAATGGGATTGTGACCCTGGAGAGAGGAGGAAACAAGCAGCTTCAGCAGCACGGGGCCTTGGGGGACACCAAGGTCTTCACAAAAGGGGTTCTTCAGTCCCAGAGAAACCACTGCAGATGGCGAAGGGCCTGAGACAGACAAAGCAAGTGGGGTTTGTTTGATAGATGCAGGTTTATTTTTGAGTTATTCCAGGGAGACCAAGCAAAGAAACAGTGTTGTTGCCCATTTATATTGCAAAGCACTTAGAGCATGGGAGACCAGGGAGTGCCTATTACGGCAGCAACTACCACAGCTGTGGCAGCAGATTGGGGGGCTCCAGAATCACAGTCTAGAGGATACATCATGAAACTAGAAGGTTGTATCAGAGTGATAGGAAAAATCTTTAGTATTAGGAAGAAGCACTGAGGAAAAATAAATCCTTTCATTCTAAGTCAATTGAGGCAATTTTAAATGATTTTAGCTTAAAATAATTGGGAAAATATGTCCAATTTTAGCAAATGTCTGCAAGAAAGGACTAGAACACGGGCAGATAGAACAGCAAGGAGAGGGTGTTAACATTTGCTTGTTAATTGTATTGTTAATACCCCGCATAGCCTGGCGGTTTATTACATGATGTGAAAGTCACAGTGGCTCTGCAAATGAACAGCTTAGGGCTGACAGCAGCCCAAGCCGAGGTGCCCTAAGGCAGGAGGGGAAATGGAGCCGGGCAGACACCTGAGCACGGAGCTGCAGACACACATGTGCTCCTAGGCAAGCGCACGCTGAAGCTCTGCTTGTGAAATACCCATTTAGCACTCGCCGCTCTCTCCTCACCTCGTTTCACTTGGCTGTTGATGTTTACTCACCTTTTTCCGCCTCTTGCTCTTTGCTGCAGCTGTGTAATTCTCAGTTCAGTTCACCAGGTGATGTGCAGCCAGCGTGCCGCCAAGGATCGGCCGTCACGGACACGCTGCAGGCTGCAGGACCCGCCACGGGTTTGAGGAGCTGGGCGAGATGTGCATTGCTCTAGGTGCTCTCTTTTCTTCATGTGAACAGTGTCCCACGCTACGACTGCCAGGATGGGCTGAGGACCTTCCTTGTGCATGGGCTGCCTGGGGACGGGGCTCTCAGAGGGGACACCTGAGGCAGGCAGGCCAGTCTCTCTGTTTATGCAGAGATACCTAATGGTTTTCCTAAGCACTTACCTTTATCAACAAACATACTGCAGAGCGGGCTGGCTGGTGAGGCCGGGGGAGCTCGGCCTGGAAGCGGAGGTGGGTCTGGGTAGGTATCCTCACCAGGGAGAAAAAAGAGTAACAAAAATCCTCCCGGTTTTCTCTCTGCAAAAATTCTCGAGTTACGTCTTTGGCTTGGTAAACTGTTTCTCTTAGCAAAGCAAATTTAAAAACGCCACGGTGATAAACAATGTAATAAAGAAAGCCATCATATTATTCTTGAATGTGGTTTAATAAAAATCAAATAAAAGCAATTATGTGAATTTTCAAGAGGATCACCGCTTCCTTCCCTGAGGTGAGAAGCAGGCTGAATTCAGGAAATCATTAGAATCAGCAGCCGGAGCTGCACAACAGAGCCAGTGTTTGCTGTACAAAGACAAACACAGAAATCTCTTCCCAGGCGAACGCTCGCGTTTCTAAGGCTGCTTGAGTGGAAATTCCACCTACAGGTGAAGAAGGGTAATTAAAGGGGCACAAGAATTTCTTTGTAGTAAGGCTGGCTTGTCTACTCCAGAGCAGCTCTTCAAGTATTCATGTTCTCCTTTTTTCATATATTAAAAAAAAAAAAACTAGACATACCAAAGTATTTAGAGTTGCCCAGAGATCTCTGTAAGCAGGCGCAAGCAAATTAATATCCATTAACACACACCTTATACCTCTTTCTGCTCTCGATTACACTGGTGTAAGCCCAAAGGGCCTGATTCTTCATTTCCTTCTACCGTCTGCGGTCATTTGGGTTGGTGGAAAGTATTTGTGAAGCATGGCCAAAAAGGGCCAAGCCTAAAATATTTGCACTTCTCCGTTGGAAAACTCTGCGTGAAATCCAAATCTTTTGAGAGT
>JAUBOD010000058.1:257435-269525 GCA_032353885.1 Nothura maculosa | reverse complement strand
GCACTGTCAGACAAAAATGAGCAGCAGAAGTGGACATGGGCTGAGGCCGCCAGCCTCAGAGTAACTGCAGGGAGCTGGAGGAGGCACTTCGGCTTGTGGCAGTGTCCCAGGTGAGCAGAAGTACATCCTTTGCACTGCAAAGCACGTGCGTGTGGTTACAGGCTGTATAAAAAGGGGTTGGTTCTTTCTTACTGACTGGTGTTAGTGTCTGACTCCGCAGGAGGATGGTAGAAGGTGGGTGGAAGTGGCAGAAGACAGACCCTGTCAGTGAGCACTACATTTTCACTGCAGAGTTATTGTGGTTTGGTTGTACCCTTGGCCAAATCTTGTAATATTTCATTCTGTGTTGCGTGACTTGTTCTTTACATATCTTGTATAATACAGGCACCTTTCCTGTGAGCTCTGATGAGGCTGAGGTAAAGAGGTAGTTGGTAAAGATGCCTCTGACCTAATCTTGTAACAAAATATGAGGAAATGGTGGCTCAGGGAAGCCGCTGGACATGAAGAGTTTTCCTGTTAGGTATCTTGTAGAATTTGGGGCTCAACATTATGTCACAAAAGTGGAGAAAACCCCTAAAATGATGGAAGGTTTGATTCTGCTCCTCTTGCTACCCTGTGGGGTTCATTGTGTAACTTTCCTGAAAAGAAAAGCAGAAGCCTTCTTCTTATATATTTTTATAACACTGGGAATATATGTATGCTTGGGCCAGATTGCCAGTTCTTGGCACATGTTTTCCCCAGAGAAATGGCTTTGAGAAAAGTCTGAACAGTTAAAATACTTAGACTGAGAAATTCAAGTTCTCCAAATTAAAAGAGGAAGAATAATCTCACTTCAAGTGTCTAAATATTGTAGACATTTTACATGAATTTAAGTCTGGCAAAATGTGCCCTCCATATATCTATAAAATACCAAAAAGATTGTTCCTGTATTTGAAAAGATCAGAGTCACTCCACTCTGCTCTTTCCTCCAGATCAATTTAGAACAAGATATGAGAGATTTTTAATATCAGGTTAAGGGGACTTTTATTGCTCTTTTGCTTCTTTCCATCTTTATCATTTGAGAGGCTGGTTGCTCTGCTTGTCATTTCCCAGCCCGCTAGGGCCAGACAGCTCCCAGAGGACCGATTCGGAAATAACCAGACAAGAGGGCAACACTGCATGGTGAGTGGGCTACATTAGCACACATTGCCCAGAGGTGGGATTCCCTTCCCCTGTGGAAGGGACAGAGCTGCTTTCTCTGTGGAAATATCTTTTCACAATGGTGCCTTCAGATTTGAGGACTTTAATGGGGGCACCCTGTGTTCCCCAGATCTAATCTTGAAGCCCTATCAAGCCTGTATAGGACACATTGTTGGAGGCATCACTGGTGACATGGCCCATGACATGGGATGATAGTCTGAAGAGAAGCCAGTTGAACTGCTAGCACCCATCTCGAAGCTTTGGTTGCCTTTGCAAGGACCTTTCCCAGAGATCCGGGGCTACTTGAGGAGAGTAACCTTTCCTGGTGACAAGCACTTGCAGGGGGTTGTCTCGGACCCAAGTGCCAGCAGCCCCACTGCACAGGATCATCTGGAGCTGTTTGGCTCGTGGGGACCTGGTCCTGCTGTAAGACCCCTGTGGATATAGAGACACTCTACTCACAGTACAAAGGCTTTGCAGCTTGCTTCAGTATTTAACTATACTCCAGTAGCAGTAGCTATATAAAGTGCGCTGCGCATGCTTTCAGATGAGCTTTGGGATTTTCCAGCTTTTTGAAGGTGAAGTCTATAAAGTAGTAAGTGCTCTGAAAGCCATTTCTACTTACTGGGAATATCTTTGCCTCTGCCCACCAGGCAGGGCCTCTTTATCATGCCAGCTGCCCAAAGAAAAGCAAAATTTCCAGAAAGGAAATGTGGAAAAGTAAGGCTGGGAGAAAAGAATACCATCAAAAGTCAGGAAGTAATTAATTCAAGCCAAACTTGCTGCATAAGCCTCTGTTTAAAATATAATGAAACACCCACAAAAAAGTAGAGTCATTAACAATAACAGGAAATCAAATGGATGCTGTTTCAGCATGTGTACTGGAAAATGTATATGCATAGAGATTAAATAAATAAAACCCAACAGCTGAAAAAAAAGAGAAAGAGAAAGGCTTACATGATTGCTTTTCTGCTTTTAGATTTTTGAAGGCAAGGGAAAGTGGAACAAGTGTAATTCTGCTTGAAACAATGGTGTTCTTCTTTAAAAGAACAAACACAGTAAATGGAGACACGTTAGTACCCTTCCTTTCACAGCGATATATTGTGATATAGCAAATAGGAAATAACTGCTCGGCTTTGGGTTACAGTGGGGGTAAATTCACTGCGTTGAGCATGTGCCTCAGAGAAAAACTTCATCGACAGTTTGCCGCAGGTTGGTGAGGATGATATACTCAGCTGGTTTAACCTACATTTAAATGAGGATGACTCAACGTGGGGATTTAAAATATGCATATACTGTTGCCGACTTGTTGGAACAAGGCACTCGACGATGCAGCTTCTTGCGGCAGGAGCAGGTTCAGGTACAAGCTGTCGTGGTGAGTCTGCCACCGGCTGCACGGGTGATTTTTGAGCAAACCAAGCAGGCTGGATTTCCAGGAATATCTCCTATTTCTGTGTGTTTGGTTTGTGAGCATCCAGCAAGGGGCACTTGCACCACGAACAAGCTGGGAACGGCCGTGGTTCCTCTCTCCCAACACTACCTACCCAACAGCCTGTTGTGGCAGCGTTTCTCACGCAACCTCCTCGGAGCGCCCTGCTCGTTTCACAACAGCCATCTGTGGTATACACTGAAATGTATTTTTATTTATTTATTTTTACTTATATTTACCAATTCCTACTCACACTGGTCATGTAGGCCAAGGAGTCACCCAGATGTTTAAGTATGAAGTAAACTACTCATGGACTATAGATGTTTCAAGTCCAAGCAGTCAACTTGAGACCTCCTGGACATGATTAACAGGAGTTAAGAATGCAGCTCTTCTCATGAAGAAGTTGGAATGCCAGGCAATATAATGACAGGAGATCTGTGTTTGCACTGGGCCTCTCATCACTACCATTGCGCCTCTCTGTTGTTTTATTAGGTATGAAAAGGGTGTATACAAATAATAACACTTCTCTTAAGTACTTTAAATTCAGTAGCCTTAAAAAAAAATAAGGCTTGGAACAGATCCATTTTTCCACTTCTGATTTGTAAATCTTCTCCAAAGGAGATGTTTGCAATATCCTACCTCTGCAAATGTGTCAATCAGGCATGTGGCAGAGCACCAGGTCCAAGGGACCCCCCCTAGATCACAATCACTAATTTTTATCCTGCAAGTTGCCCCTAGACAAAAATATCCAAAAGACCTTTGGTCCAGCATTAACAAAAATTAAAGCACTAATTTTGGTTTACAATATCCCTTTACAACAGAGGCAAGCAGAAATAAATATCCTGTGGATGTGCAGAAAATCAGCTACAGCTGTAACCCAACTCTCCTGCTTTCCATTTGTGTCCACAAGTCCCATCTTCCTTCAATCCTAGTCACCTGCTAGTCAATATCCAAAGAACAGACAAACTTACTGTAAAATTTAAGGAAATTAATACAAGAGATCAATGTTTTATCAATACTACTCTCTGGGAAATACTGCAGCTATGTGGAATCCTCTGTATTCCTTCATCATTTTTAGTTATTTTTAAAAAAAAAACAGTTACTGCAAATGGGAAGTTTTCAAATGACACCCTACCATCTTTAATGCCTATCGAACATATTAATGGACAATCTTATTACCATAGGGACAAAAAAGCTGAAATAGTTCTATTGTCAGAAACACAGTAGTGTGTTTCTCTAGTGGGCCTAGAGAACTACTCTAGGCAGTTTATCTTGTTTAACTGAACCCCCCCAATTAAAGGTACTTCAAAAATAATTATGTAGCACTAATTTTGATCATTTTTATCCTTTTTTTACGTTAATCTTTTTTTTTCTTGGACTTCAGTTTCAAAACAGAAGAGGTATCTCCAAAGCTATGCTGAAAAGAAGCATCAAAACTAGGAAAAACTTGATTGAAGCATGAGGAAGAATACACTATTTCAACTCAATTGTAGTTCTAATCAGCAAGGACCCTTCTGCTTTACGTAAGTCCAGAAATATTTACTGGCCTTGTTCTCAGAGGGGGCGTTGGGGGCCCTTGGAAAGAGGGGGGCTGTGGTGGTAATGGTGGTTTTAGTTCTGTTTTTGGCTGAGGAGAGCAGCAGGAGGTTACACATCCAAAGACACCTGTGGAGCAGGGGTGCTCCTTCAGCTGTGCTGATGGCCACATCCTAGCAGCTGCTCCCAACTCCAACCTATAAGTAGCACCTGGAGGGGCCCAAGGGCCTTCCTGCAAGGCCTGGATCACTGCATGGTCTTGTGGAGTTGCAGGTCATGGCTTTGGCCCTGCTGTGTCATGACCATCCTGCACATGAGATGCCCTGGCAGTGGTGTGATCACCTCGGGCACCATCAAGGTAGGTGCTCTGGCTGTGGTACCGACCCATGTACATAGGGCTAGGCCTGAATAAGTGGCAGTGCGCGGCTGTGAGTGTTGCAAATCCTCTTAAAGCTTTGTTGCAAATCCCGAGGAAGCTCTCTTTTGTGCTTTGGCTTAAGATATTAGGTCTGAGTAGCTTAAAGCTCTGCTGTTGACTTGTTGTTGAGGTGGCTGTGAGTGGAGAGGGGTGGCAGAGGGAGCAGGAAGGGCAAGCGGGGCGGTAGCGGCGCCGCAGCGGGGAGCAAGCGCAGCCTGCGGGAGGCCGGAGTTGCTGGTGGACAACTCCAAGACGTGCCTAGTTTGGGTCTGTGGTGCCCAGCACGGCCCTGGCTCTGGGAGGGCGCTGGGTGTGTGCCCTGCTGTAGGGGCTGGTGTGCGATAGGGCCCGGGAGGGTCCCCAAGGCGGCAACAACGTGGCCCTGCGGCAGGACGCGAGCTCTGACGCGCTCCCTCCTGCTGCTCCTCATGGCCGAATGGCAGAGCGGCGGGGTTAAGCGGAGAAAGTGGAGCCAAACTTCCCTGTTAGCTCAAGCCTTCCTCAGAAAGCTTCTATGGCTCTGGCAGGCTCTGTGGATGTGTGCGTGTGTACATACATATATATATATATATGTATGTGTGTGTGTATATATATATGCATACACACACACACATAGATTTCTTGTGGTAGGGTTCCTTGTATGTTTTCGTGACTGACACTTTCGCCATGACAAATCCATGACTGTTTTAAAAATTTACCATGAAAACCCTGGAGCTTTAATTATTGTGCATTTACATAATTAGTGCAAATACATGCAATTACCATGTGTACCTACACAATCACCAGCTACAATGATGTACTAACAATCCTTATTAAACTTTCGTGGGGGAGGGATGCCCTGATTGTACACACAGGCAATATTTTTAATTTAGTCTTTCTTTTCCTTCCCTGTATTTCAAGTTTTCAAATAGCTGTGTACTGGTGGGGGGATAAGTGGTGAATGGTAAGGCCTTGGAAGCAGTAATGGGCTGGAAGCAGGTCCAGACTGGACATCGAGTGAGATGGAAATGCAAGGTGGATGTTCCCAGTTTGCAGGACACAAGAGCTTCTCCAACAGGCGTAATGCAGTCACTTCTCAATCACTTGCTGTGAATTTTCTCGGTGAGGTAACCAAGCCGCTTCACTGCTGATATGTAGAGTCACATGTGCAATGCTCTTGATCTGAATTTCCAAATTTATAACATCTATATTTTTTATTAAGTTGTAAGTATCTGCATAAAGAGAGTCCTTGCAACTTCTGACCTTGTGTCTCTTGGCTGCCATGTTTACTACCCCGAGGGAAAAAAAATGTTCAGAAATCACAGATATTTTTATTCTTTGAAAAATACTCGAGTGTGTGCATTTTTCCCCTTCATGAAAACATGCATCTTCTTTATAGAAATTACTCAATGCAGCAACCCAAAGCATTTGGAAACCTGCTAATTCAGTAGTTCACTGATATGTTCTGTTCTTGAGGAATCCAGTCACTGCTCACTTTTTTTCTCCCCCTGGAAAACCTTTTTGGCCTCGGGACAATAATGTAAATGAAGTGATGTGGTAGGAACAGGGCTTCTTTGTGCTGTCTTCAGTTTGCACTTATTCTACTCGCCAGCTGTAAGGAATTGGTTGCTTGGGGTACGTTGGAGAGAGCACCTTATTATGAAATTCTTAACTCCTTTAGATGGAGGGGAAAAAAAATACTCACCTTCTGCAACCTGTTTGCTTCCTGAGCTTCTCAGGACACGGTTTAAAGCTTGATGATCTCTTGTGTAATATACACATACACCTCTAGTGTATGTGTATGTGCAAGAACCTGTGTGCTTTACCCCAAACACTTTTTTCCTCCTTTCCTCTTCAAACTCATCTCAGGGTAGAAAACCATGCTGTCTGCTGAAGCAATGGAAAAATGGAGCAGCTAATTGTTGCTGTTAAATGCAATAAAGTAACACTTTGGGCTCTCAGGCATGTTTTATGGCCAGTAGAGCAATTACTGAATAAAATTCCATGCCTCAGAATGTTTATTTCTGTAAACAACTTATTCATATTTTATGATTTTTGTTGTTGTTTTTCCCAAATTATTAACAATCCCTCTTGCACAAAATACAGTTGGTTAGGAAAAAGAAATGCTGCGTGCTAGATGCCAGGATCTATATAGAATCTAGCCCTAAACATGTTTAAGGCTACGTTTTATTTCGCATGATTAACTGTGTCACAAAACATAATGTTCTGGCAAGCTTTGTCTGATATGAAGCAGCCCTCATTGCCCTTACAATAACATCTTATTTCACTGTCATTTGCTCCCCTTTCATGTTGTTGAACAGGCCAGTTTACACCAAAATCCATTGTCTAAACAATCCTATATTCAGATAAGAGTTCAGCTTGAGAGTTTTCTGGTTGGTATTGTCTGTCATCTTTTTCTCCTGATTGGTAAGGCTCAAGGTAAAGGCTCGAGATGTGGGAAGAAGCAGAAATAGGTGTCAGACTTCAACATTCATGCTCTGTAAATGGCTGCATTTGTTGTTCTTTAAGTCTCATTACATTTCTCCATTAAAATTCAGCCTGACAAGGAGTAGACCTGCTTACTGTCAGAATGGGGCATTAGGTAGTCAAATGATAGAAAGACAGAGTATCGTTTCCTCTGCCATTTAAGGAACAAGAATGCAGATTGTGGATGGATCTACTAACATACTGAAGGGAATGATTTCAAGGTAGTTATATTTGCGTCTGGTTTTACATAAGGTTACGTGGTTGCATTATTTGGAGTAGATAAAAATAAGGTCCTGGCATTTGTGGTCATTCAAAATCCTTGGGTATTTTCTGTAGGAGCGTGCTGTTGTGCATAGCACTTGGCCACCTTCCAGCTTGGCTAATTATATTCTGCCTGGATACATTCCCCTGAGTTTCAGCTTGGATAAGGCTTTGTTTTGCTTTCGCTTCTTCCTTCTGGAACAGTACGAGGTAGCCAGAGAAAAGTTTAGGAACAGCGAGTGACTGAAGTCCCTATTTACAGATCTCAACCATAACATTTGGGAGTTCTCTGCTTTATGGGCAAGGTTTGGACTGTTGGAGAGACTTGACCACTGAAGAGACTTAGGTTTGTTTCCTCCAAGTTAAAAAGTGCTTGCTTCTGGAAGCTGGATGTTGATTTGGCTCTGACAGCACAGCGTCCTTGTGTCATCTAGAAGGGAAGAGTGTATGTACTGGGATGACTAATGTTTATATCCCTGTAAAAGTATACTTTTGACACTATATAAATAGCATGTTTATGGTGCTGCACTTGCCTCAGTTCACAAATGTTCAGTTTCTTCTGTGTTACAAGTAGGCAGCATGAGTTCTCTTCCTATTCTTTTAGCTCTTTGGGTTGGCTCGTTGGTTTAGTTTGTTTGTTTTTAAGCCGTATCTTTGCCTCTTGAAGGCTTACATCCTGCATTTCAATGCTATCTTGCCACATCATATTTTTAAAGGCTGTAGCCTCTTTGCCAAGCTAATTAAACCCACTGGGTGCCTCCTGCTAGATTGAGCAAGGTGCGACTGAGGCCGGTGCTGCAAAGGAGAGCTCATGCTTCACGTTGTGAGCCCTGTGCCGGGCTGAGCCACGGGCACGGAGCTGCACACGGAGCTGCTGGAATGTTAGAGCGACCCAGATCCCGGGCGAGCAACACAGACTTGCTCGTCTTGCAGCCTGCCTTGCAGCAGCTCCCCAAGCCCCTGGAGGAGGTCTGTGCTCTGGAGCACATGGAGCGATTTGCAGAGGACGAGTATAAATGGCTCTCTTTGGAATGAAGGCATGCAAAAGGAGATGGGAGCATTGCTTCATGCGAAGGAAAAGACATTTCCTTAGCGAGTGAAAGATGCCTTCGTCATACTGCTTCCCCTCCTTGGAACAGTGAAGCTTCTCTGGAGGAATCCAGCCCCTCATTTCAGTTGTCAACGGCTGTACAGCTTAGTACAGAGCGAGGAAGACTAAAGGGGGCTCATATCTAAGAAAACATGGAAATGTTTCTTAAGCTTGAAAAGGAAAGGGGAAAAAGAAAATTTGCAAATCTCCAGTAATTTCCCTCTTAATGTCTAGTAATTGTTTTCAATTTGTTTTTCCTCAGTAAAATTGTTTACTTTTTCCTCTAGGATTCCAGTTGCAAAGACATTAAGGAAATTTGCAGTTAGGCATGGCAATTTAATCTCTAATTTAAGAATCTAAATAAACCTTATTTTCTTTACCGTATTATTAAGGAAAGCATAAAAATGGACATAGCCCTCACTAAACTATACAAGTCTCTCAGTGTGCATCATGAAATTGGTATGAGCTGGTGCAATCTCACTTACACCAGTGTGGAAGTGAGATTAAAATCAATTTAACTGCTTTTGGTGGTATTAGCCCTGAAAACTGCTGTCACAAAGTCGCAGAGACTCCTTCATTTTGCGGCAGTAGCGGCTACACTGAAGTGACCTGTTTGTGTGAGCAAGCACTTGCGCAATGATCTCGTGGGCTGGCCCTGAGGTGGGTGTTGATGGGGAACAGCTGATCAGTGGTTCAAAGCTCTACCCTGCCTTTAAAGGCAGGTATCTGCACCAGCTGGTGCCAGGCTTGGGACCCCCAGCTGTTTGCAGCAGCTGTATTTGAGAAACCAGTCCTGATGTCAATGCTATTATGAAAACAGCACTGACCATATGCAGTGTATTCTGATTTTTTTTTTAAACAGTATTTCGCACATGCAGCTCAAGTTTACCTGAGTTACGTTTTTACCTGGGCAGCTTAGCCGAGAGGGGCAGCACCCAGTAGCTCAGTGCAGACTGGCAAGCTGGGCACTTGCCCCCTCTCTCAGGGGGCTGTTCCAGGCTGCAGTGAGCCCTGTGCTGCTGCAGCCAGCAGGTACCTGAGCAGCTAACCTGGACACAGGTAACGTGGCTCTATCCAGACGCAACGCCTGCCTGCCGTATCAATCAATCCTGCCTTCATTATGGTGCAGTATGAATTATGATAGCACTGAAAACTAATTTAAACCCCTGCTGAAGAGGCCGAGGGGGAGGGGATGCTCTGATATAACATACTATCCTCTGGAGAAGGGAGTTAAAATCTGTCTTAGGTTATATAACAGAAATGAGGATAGCAGATCTGCTCTAATCCCCTGTGGACAGGCCCACCACAGAGTGTGGAATAACGTGGATAACTGTTGTGCTGCTTGCAAGGGGCTTCCCTGCTGCCGCAGGGAGAGGCTGCTAAGCCAGCATTTGCAGTCATGCACTCCGTGAAGGCCGGTTGTAACAAATCTCCATCTCAAAATTGTCGAGTGTGCTCATTTAGAGAGCAAGCTGCTTTTAGCAAAAACAGAGAGAACCTGGTGCTTGACCTTGAAAGTGCTCCCTTTGCTTTGCCCTGACATGGTAGCGAGTTGGAAATAGGGGTGATCTGATTGTAGGGATGTTCTTAGTACAACATGGAGCACTGAACTGCCACTTGTCATTCCCCCCAGCCATGTCTTTGGCTGCAGTGACCAATGCACCCCATGTGCCTCAGCAGGCAGCAGAGCCACACTCAGAACTGCTTTGTGCTCCTTGTGGATTGACCCAGTCCTGGCACCCTTGGGCCTGACAGAAAGCATGAAACCAAGGAGCTGAGCCACCTTGATAGGTTCATGGATCATACCAGCACAGGCCAGAACGTTACAGTGCCCTGGCCTTTGAGGTGTTAACTTGTTCGCAAACAAATTGATGAATGGATGAACAACCTAAACTGATTTCTGCAACCATTTTTTTGGGGCAGAATGTAGCTGATGACTAACAGAGTATATGGAGGAAATATGGGATATTTCCTGTAGCCAAGATCATGGAGGGCTTCAGATGGGCTGAATGTGGCAGCTGGGGCGTGGGGTGACTCCTGTCCCTCGGGAAGTGCAACTTGATCCCTGGTGGCCGAGGCCGCTGCAGCTGTGCCCTGTGCAGCAGCTCCCCTGCTCCGCAGTGCCCAGGAGCTCCGTGCCCTGTGCCGCAGTGCACGGCTCGCTGCCGTGTTCCCCGTGCCCCGTCCTGCAGTGTGGGAACGCCGGCCAGCTCGCTGCCCTGTTCCCTGTGCCCCATCCCACAGTGTGGGAATGCCGGCCGGCTCGCTGCCCTGTTCCCCGTGCCCCATCCCGCGGTGTGGGAATGCCGGCCGGCTCGCTGCCCTGTTCCCTGTGCCCCATCCCGCGGTGTGGGAATGCCGGCCGGCTCGCTGCCCTGTTCCCTGTGCCCCATCCTGCAGTGTGGGAATGCCAGCCGGCTCGCTGCCCTGTTCCCTGTGCCTCGTCCGACACCGGCCGGCTGCCCTGTTCCCTCTGGCACCTCTTTTGCCCCTGCTGAGGAGCTGAGTGGGCAACTGGAGCATCTGAAGGGTGCAGGGTGATGGAGCTGGGAAGCCTGGCACTAACCATGGGTGATGTGGAAGCTCTTCCGCAGGGAGACCGCAGAGAAGCGTGAGAAATTGACCACATAATACTTGTGATTGCTCCTCTGTGCAGATGATGTTGGTGGAGGTTATGCTTAAATACGGCAGGCTGGCTGTGGCCTTGAAACATCTGTGTGCAGACAAGTCTTTACACTTTTTTTTTATACCTGTGACATTGTCTCAGGCAAAATTATAACACTTATTTTGAAGCAATGAAGCGTCAAACCTGATGCTCTGCGTTGCATTTGCCTAAGTCAGGAGTTCTGGCACCTTAGCAAGCCAGGCTCTTGATAAGAAAAGGACAATAATTGCAATTTAATTTACTAGTAAGGTGTGATGTTAATGGTATCTGTGTAAATATATGGAAATGACCGTATGGCTGTAATATCAACTGCATTTGCTAGAAAGCTGGGTCTTTGGGTCTTGTTCTGCTAATGGGCAGCAAATGGGGGTTTGGAGCACAATGATTCCTGGGCTGCATGGACTGAACAGTGCCCAGGGTTGGTCTGGGCAGGCAGGGTGCTGAGGGCCGATGGGGCTCCCAGGGATGAGATCCCGGGATCTCCGCTGGGATCAGGGATAGTGCAGGGATAGTGATCAGCATGTGTCCAGGCTGTGGATGGGGGTGTCACCTCAGCCACCGCGGTGACCTCCGAGGAGGCTCCGTGTCCCCAGAGGACACGGGATGGGCAGCGCGGCTGGGTTGGGCTGTGCTCCCACTGCAGGCCCGAAGGACCCTGCCCTTTCCCAGCTGATCCCTGCCCTCCAAAGAAACCCCTTCCTCGACCAATAACAGTACTTCATATGCGGTGAATAATGGGTACGTGTAGCACGTGGAGGAGAGGCTGTGCCTGCGCTTCTCGACACCTCTATCCTGGAGCCCTGCTCCTGGGTGAGGAACAAAGTTAACTTTCCTTTATTTATACATATTATTTTTATTCTTTCCCTCTTAAAGAAACAAGGGGGTGGTCCCAGGCGGGCGCGGGTGCCCGGCTGCCAGTACGCGGGGTCGAGCTGGGGGCCCGCGCGGGGCCGGGGCGGCGGCGCCTTTAAGGGGCGTGGCGCGGGCGCGGCGGCGCGCGCTGGCAGCGCATTGTTCGCTGACGTCACCGCGCCGGCCCCGCCGCC
>JAUBOD010000058.1:210713-229764 GCA_032353885.1 Nothura maculosa | reverse complement strand
GCTGGCTGTGAATGGCTTGGTTTGTTGATGCGTTGTGAAATCAGTGCGCTGATGTAGCGGCCTTCGTGTTGGGACACAAAACACTGACTTCAAATATGGTATTGCCTTCCTTGAGGCATCGTGTAATGACATACAAGCATGTCCTTAAAATGATTTTTTTTTAATTATTATTACTTCTACTTCATGGTGTAGATTTGCACTAGTGATGGTTGGAAATAAACATCTTCATGTTTTGTAACATACTTGACTATCAACAAGCAGGCTACAGGATGTTTTCCAATGGTAGCAGCTTTTCCTGGCTACTTTGGTATCAACATTTGGCATTATTATTGGTGTTAGAGTTGCTGAGTTCAGTGCATTCTTGAATGGCTTTCAGGAAAAAAAGAAAAAAAAACGGATAGGATGCAGATTTGGGGAGCAGATGAGGATTCTTTCTGTGCTCCTTTTGTTATCTTTCCACGTCCTGGCTTTGCTTCCATGGGAGCAAAGCAGCCCGTGGAGGGGGTTTGAGGTGAGGAGCCTTCCCAGGCAGGGCTCTCACGCCAGCCCTGGGGAAGGGGAAGGACCTTGGAGCCCAGATCATCCCTCCTGGCGTTGCTGCCCCGTGGTGGGAGCCTCCCTCCAGCCGCCCCGGTTCGTGTCGCAGCCTCTCTGCTGCTGCCAGGAATATTTTTTTTCCGTGTCGAGGGAAAATGCATTCATGCCTCCAGGATTTGTGCTCTTTGCTCTGCGCTTTGCGATAGCAACCCGGCGAGATACGCGAGTGGAAACTGCATTAATGATTGATAAAAGCTGAGAGCTGTTTAATTTTTTTTTCCTGTTTAATGACTATCAATAATTTAATGCATTTACTGTATGTTTTTTAAGAAATAACAGCCGTATTACAGACTCAGGTTTAATAGGCTAAATGATTCAAGCGACAAAAATACTGATACCCGATGTGCAGTGTACCCTCTTTTTAATTAAGAATAAGGCAAAAGGACATGTGCACCCTGGCCGGGGCAGGGATGGCGCCGGGCCTTCTGCCTGCCCTGCCCGAGATGCTGCCTCTGCGTGCACTATTTCACAGTCACGGAATCATTAAGGTTGGAAGGGGCCTCTGGAGATCATCCAGTCCAGCCCCCTGCTCCAGCAGACACACCCGGAGCATGTGGCACAGGGCGGCATCCAGGCGGGTTTGGAGACCTCCGGAGAAGGAGACTCCACAGCCTCCCTGGGCAGCCTGTGCCAGGGCTCTGACACCCTCACAGTGAAGAAGTTCCTCCCTTGGAGATGGAACTGCCTGTTTTTCAGCTTGTATCCATGACTCCTTGTCCTATCATTCATTGGCCACCACTGAGAAGAGCTTGGCCCTTTCCTCCCTGCACTCTCCCCTCAGGTATTTGTACATGTGATAAGATCCCCTCTCAGCCTTCTCTTTTCCAGGCTAAACAAGCCCAGCTCGCTCAGTCTCTCCTCATACGAGATAGATGCTCCAGTCCCTTAGTCATCCTGGTTGCTCTATGCTGGAGCCTCTCTAGAAGCTCCACATCCCCCTTCTAGTGGTTTATGGTGCTCGGATCTCACCCACCTGTGTCATGTGGTGACGGTGGGGCTGTCTCATTAGTGCCTTTGCTGGTGGTGGCAGGTAGGGGCTGCTCTAGGGGTGTTGTGCGTGGGGTGAGGAGCTTCGGGAGGCTCCTTATGTGAACACGTGCATCCGTACGAGTGCATCAGTTCACTTGGGTTTTCACGGGGACAAACATCATCTTGGGAAAAGCTTTTTTCCTTCTTAAAAATCAGTGTCTAAAGAAGGCAGATGGGGAGTCAATCTGTGTAGCATATTTAGCTGCAATAATGAATTGTGTAAACACTTCTAAATAAAAGGGTAGAAGGATATTGAATAACCTTGGTCTCTGAATAAAGGAGATTACAATTTAATAATTTAATAATTATGCTTCTTGTTTAGGAATTGCATTTCAGGCAAGTAAAGCACAAAGAGGCTTATGCTTAAACTTCTACTAATGGGTAAATCCCATGAGTTTGCCTATGATCTAGGCAAATCAAAGGAAAAATTACTTGAGATAGATGATCTCTTGTTCAGTAGGACTATGGTTTTATCCTTTGGTTGTGCTTTTTTAGTAACCTTTAGATAACCTTTTTGGTTATTTGTATATAAATACTTGAGAGATAGTCCAGTATAGTACTTTCTATAAATTCTCTCTGCTCCATAGACTATTCAGCTTGCCTGAAGAAAATGTGACGTTTGTTAAACATGTATTGAAGAACCTTAGGAAGAGCTTATTTTGGTTCTGTAAGTTGTGTGATGACGTGGCATCATGCTTGGCTCCTCACTTATTTGTTTATTTTTAAACCTTTTCTGCCTTACATTAACAACGTTGCGAGGGAGGAAGTTGTTCTATACAACAGCGCTCTGATTTAATTAATTTCTCTAGTTCCTATTGTAATAAAAGCAATTGACAGTGGGAAATAGAGCTAGGAAATCCAATAAGTTGAACAAATGCCTCTGCGGATGGCTGTCTGTAAGGGAGGCCACCTCTAGCAGCGAGGGCTGCACTGGGCGCCGATCCGCCAGGATGAAGCGCTGGGTTGGGTCCTCGGAGCCACGTTTTGCCATACGTGCCCCACGTGGGTCCTGGGCGCTGTCCAGCCCCACCATGCACGGCATGAGCCTCACTGGAGACCCAGCCCAGCTGCTGGAGCCAAGGCCTGGCGAGCTCCAGATACCAGGTAGAGGGGAGCAGCTGAGCTGCGTGTGGGGCAGCAGCCGGGTCCACGCTGCCCGTGGCCACCTGCACCTCTTGGCCTTCCCAATGCTGATGCCGGTGATGGATTTGTTGGGTTTCAATGGCACATCACTGTCTCCTTGTCTTCCCAGCTCTGCACCCAAAAAAACTCCCATTTTTCTTACGCAAGTTATAGCTGGTCTTGACAGAAATCCTGTGAAGACTCTGGTATAACGTCTTCACTAAAGCTAGGTTTCTGCAATTAGATTCTGACTTTTGGGGAAAGCTTTATTTCACTTCATTTTACTTTATATTTTGTTGCCTGAGGATTTGAGCGCAGCGCAATCTCGTTTTCTTTGGGGAAAGCGATGTCTGATTTGAAGCTACATTCCTAAGCGATGCTTATGACAGGTTTTTGTCTTCCTGAGAATATTGTTAATAAACGCCAGGCTTTTGCACTTAGCCGCCTTTTGTGCCATCTCTTGATTTTGTTTGATTAAAAATATGCTTCCCCTAAATCTTGTACATCTGCTTTAGATGTTTTTTTCCTGACAGCAAGAGGATGAAAGAGGCAAATTTCTTAAGCGTTTGAAATGCAACTAATATATCAATTCTTAACTGACTTTACCTGACTTATGTGGGGTTTTTCTCTGAGTAGAGAAAAATGCAGCCTCAAGCATCCTTTAGATTTAATAATTAAAAAGAAAAGCACGGGATGCATTTGATTTATGGGTGCGAAGCGGCGCGGGAGGCTGGGGTGGTGCTGGCCGTGCTGTGCAGCGCGGGCTGCGCGCGCCGCTCGGTGCGTATCGATCAGCACGCGGCCCCGGGAAGTACACGTGTCACAACCACTTTGCTCAGGGTCAGTCCTCTGCAGAGAGGCCGAGTGCCGGTTCCCTCCTCCTGCACAGTGTGGTAGCTGGCGAGCTGGCAACGGGGATACGTTGCTTTGAGTTAGTGGGAAGGGGATTGAGATGGGACAGGGTGTGAGATGTTAAAGCAGCAGCATGAAACGATGCAGGAAGGCTGGCAGAGCAGGTTTTGAACAGAATACTGATCTTGTCTCCAGACCTGTTTTGAGGGCTGGGGTTAAGGTTGGCAGAGAGAGAAGGCCTACAGCAGCCTCGGGTGTGGGGCTGGAAAGGGCACAGCCGACGGTAATGGGTGCAGGTTGAAACGCATGGTGTTGCAGCACCACAAGAGGAGGGATTCATTGTTGTGAGGGTGACAGAGCCCCGGAACAGGCTGCCCGGAGAGGTGGTGGGGTCTCCTTCTCTGGAGATCCTCCAACCTGCCTGGGTGCCGCCCTGTGCCATGTGCTTGAGCAGGGGCTTGGACCAGCTGGTCTCCAGAGACTCCTTCCCAAATCACCCGTTCTGCCACTGTGTGGTTTTGACAGGTCAGGCTGGCGCTGGGCCTCTCTGTGGGCGCATGTACCAGGGCAAACGTGTTTGCACTCCCTGATCTTGGTCTTTTTCTGTTTGTGCGCACTTTCTCCTGCGTGGTGCTCAGGCATCTGTCTGGTCTTTCATTGGCAGCAGTGCCAGTGTTGCCCCTTTCCTGGAGCAGAGCATGCCCAGGAGCAGTGCTGATTCCATGGGCGCTGCCGGAGCCGAGGGGAGCAGCTGTGGGCTTTGGGACAGGTGCCGTTGGGACGGGCACCGTGGGCTCGGGGCCTCCCAGCGGTGCTGCCAGTGCTGGCCCCTGCCTTGGGGGCTCCTGACTGTTCCTCCTGTGTGGCCCATTCCCGACTGCAGTTCCCGCTGTTGGCAGATGGGCAGCGACGGAGGGAGGAGTGTGAGGAAATGTGCACGAGCCTGAGCCTGTGTTTTCCATGTTTTGAGAACTTGCATTCGCATTTTCCAGAAACAGGAAGCTGCGGATCAAGTAAGGGTAGAGAGCTCTGTGTCCCTAGGTATTCCTAGCAGAGAAGAGAGCAGGAGCCTTCCTCTCTGCTCATCCCCAGGGAGGACTGGAGCAGCTTGCCTCTGGAACAAGTTGTATCTTTCAGAAAGAAAAAGAAATGCAAGTTGTGACTGGTCTCATTTACCTCTGGTTTTATGTATGATCCTGCAGGGAAGAGTTTGTAAGCGCTCGGACGTGTACGCTCTCCAAGCCTGCCTCTACCTCTGTGCTCCATATGCAGGTTGAGCTTTGTCTTCTGCCCACTCTTGTGCCATGAGACATGATGTGTTTCGGTGCTTACACAGGAGTGAGTGCGAGTTGGCTTTGCTGTTAGGATGAGCGCTCCCCTGGGAAGCTTCAGCCTTGCTCCTCTTCTGGTGGCTGTGCAAACCCATCCGCAGTTTTCTTGGCGGGTGACTTGGCCTTCATGTTGTGTCTTGGATATGGTGAGGGCAGAACATGAAAATACAAGGTAGCTGCAGTTGAGGGATGTACTTTGGGGCTGCAGAAAGAGGCGCCTCATAGCTAATCTGAGGAGTTGTACTCTGCTGCATCTTCCAAAAACACAAAAGCTGATACTTATTTTTCTCTTCTGTTTTGTTTTTCTCCCCTTAGGAGATGCTGTACTGAGGAAGAAGACAGCTCTTTGCTCCTTCTTTTTTTTTTGTTTGCTTTTCCTTTTTGTTTCTCCTTGCCTGAATTAGAAGCTCCAGGAATGTGCTAATTGGCGGCGGCCTCTTCAGAAAGGTAAGAGGTGGTTGTTATCTGCTTCCCTACATGTTTTGCCTGTTCAGCTCCTTTTGGGAAAGGGTGATGTTAGAAGGAGCTCGTCTGCATAGAGTGTAGACAAGTCTTCTGGTTAATGTGGGTTGCTCTCGTATTGCCTTCAACCCTCTCATGCACATCAAAGGTTTGTGTGCTTCCCATGCCATTTCTGTGGGGGGACAGTCAGCTGGGAAAGCTGCAAGGTGAGAAGCACTCTTGTGTCCCTGGGGAAAAATAAATAATGTGACTGTTGCACTGCAAACTGATTAACTGAATTTCTGTCCAAATATCAGCTTTGATGAAAATAGTTAATTCTGGAGAAGCCAAGTTGAAGCGTAATGTCTCATATGGTAGATCTTTTCTCTTTTTAACCTAAATGTCTCCTGTATGGGGACTTGGTGGTCTCACGGTTGATTGTGGCACTGGCAAGGAAGGGAAGCAGCTGGAATTCCAGCTCCCTAGTTGTGCTACGTTTTGTGCAGGGTCAGAAACAGCTAGTAATTCTTCACCGCTCCAGACCTTCAGTTGTGGCCAGAAGTGCCAAGATGCCATGGGTGAGAGTTGAGGTGCAGCGTCGCCTTTTAGCACTTGTAAGCAATTAAATTTTGTAGTTGTGTCTGATGTGGTCTACGTGCAATCCACATCCATCTTGCCACTTCAAGACACACTATTTGTTGCGGAATCTGTACAAAGTAACCATAGACGCTGCGGTCCTGGGAGCACCGGGAGCTGCTTGGATAGACTGAGACCAGCTGCAGGACAAGGGGCATATGTGTATCTTAATGTTAAAAAGCCAAGTTGTGTTAGTGTCGCTCAGGAGCTGGGGGCAGGGCTTGCATGTCCTTTCCCCCTTGGCGAGAGGCCGGCATTCCCTGCGGAATGACCGTGCTCCACTGGAATGACCCCGCTCCACCTGGGCAGCTGCCCTGCCGATGGAGGCCCATGTGGTCGATGGATGTGCGCTGTGATGGAGACACCCATGTGGTCGAGCCCTCCGAGCTCAAATTGGTATGGTGGTTGTTTCTGACTCTCTTGCCCCCGAAGGAGCAGCCATCCGAGATGGAGCAGGAGGGAGTTTGCTCGTGATCAGGGCATGCAGAAGGATGGGTTTGCTCTGGTTCTCAAAGACTTGTGTTTTCTCATTATTTTTGCCCTTTCTGTCATGTTCATGTCAATCCCAACCATCTCCAGAGGAAAGGTGATAGTGCTGCCAGCTCACATTTCGGGTGGGTGACACTGTGGTATGTTAAGCAGTGTCTGTAATAACTTATCTGTCAGTGGGAAGCTTACCCTGTTTGTTTGTATTTCCCCTTTCATATATAAATCAAGTTCATAGCTTTTGAGGCTTTGAAGAACACTTCAACACGGTATTTGTTCCATGTTTTCTTTTTTCTTTTTTTCTTTTTTTTTTTTTCCAAAATCCTTTGAGACAAGTTTTGGGCTAGGATTTCTCATTCAGTGAGTAACTGTATGCAGTAAAATGTAAATTCAATAAATGTAAAGTGCCTATCAAGGTTATACTGCACCTAACAAGAGCCTAATATGTTTTCCCCAAGTTCTCAGTTGGTAAAGCCATAACGTTCCTCCTGTTCGATAAAGACTTTACCACTGCTTAAGGCTCTTAGATGCTTAATGAAGTTAACCATGGGCCTGTGCTCTGTTGTTTTTCATGAAGCACTTGATATTTTTCAGATTGTCATTTCACAATGATTGCAGTGTAGGATTTTGGGTTGTGTTTTGCTCTGGGAAGGACTTAAATCCCCAGCCTGCCTGTGGGAGGGGAGCCGCTCCGATCCGGGGGTGTGTTTTGAAGGTCACCTGTGTGTTCAGAAGCTGCTCACGGAGCCGGGTGCTGGGAAGGGCCCTTCAGCTCCCTGCCACCCTGCGCTCTCCAGGAGAAGCCTGCAAGGCCCCCACCCTCTTCCATGTTTCATTTGTTACCATGGCTTGTTTTAGATATAAATATCAACAGAAAGATAACCTGCCCAGGAGAATTTTGGAGCAGTGTGGAGCGGCAGGGCAGCGTGCACCGGGAGTGCTTAGCAGATCCGGAGCGCTCCGGATGCGGCTCGGGGCCTGGGAAGCCCCGGGAGCTGCGTCCCCTGCCTCGCTGTGCGGTGATGCAGGCCAGGCCACCTCATGGTGCCTGTCCACGCACACCGTTGTCTGCACAGGCCGAGCTTAGAGCTTCTGCTTCACAAACCAAGCAAATCTTTTTTAAATTATTTTTTTCTTTCTTCATTGTCTGTGTTTATCCCCTCTTAATCTTCTTAACCTTCTTGTGCCGCCACTACAAAATTTCTGGTTATTTTGGTAGCTTTCTACCGATTTCCACCAGCTTTCTACCAATCAATTTCTTTGATTACTCTACGTTAACGTTTGTTGCAATGTTTGAGCCCAACGATCTCTGTTCCTTCCACAGACTGCCTTGCTAAAGAAGGAATGTTTCTGAAGAGAAGAGGGGAAAGGAGAGAGGGGTTTTTGCTTTTCACTTCCCAAACATCTTTGAATATTTGTAATGTTCATAAAACCAATTGAAGAGAGATACAGATTTGATACATGAAGGGAGTTGCTGTTTGCCAGCAATATGAGCAGCAGTGATATTTTTTCAGGCTGCGGATGCCTGGCTGAAGAATGGCAGCATAAGTTTTTTGCTGGTAAAAATCTAAATCCTGGCGGAAATATGCAGCTATAAAATCTGTAGGGAAATACTGTAGCAGAAGCTGTTTTTATTCATGTGCAGCACGAAGAATTTGGCTTGCGAGAGTGTTCTTCCCTCTCATAGAAAGCAAGGCCTTTTAATGGCATTGCTATCGATACTTCATTTAAAGCTGTATTTTATTCTGGAGACACAAATGAGTCTTATGCAGCACCGATAGTGTTTTCTCTCTCCTTCCTAGCAACCCAGTTGATTTCCTTGGCTCTTTCTTCCTTGCGTGTTGTTTGATTCCAAGCTGATGATCCCAGTTGCAGTGAGAGGTGGATGACACCCATCTGCGTATTCCCGCAGGGAAATGGGGTGTGCTTTGGAGCAGGGTGCCCTCCTTGCTCCCTGCTCCGTGGGAGGCTTTGCCGTGTGTGACCGGCACGGGCTGCTGGGCTGCCGTGGGCTTGGAGCGACGGCGGCGGGAAGGCAGCGCCAGGGCACGGGGACGGCGTCCGCCGTGTCGCCCTAATGGGATCCTCAAATTGAGCGCCTGCTCCCGTTAACCAGAGGTTAATTAATCAGGCTGAGTAGATAAAATGATAGGCAGCCTTTAATGGAGTGAAGCAGCTTTATTAGCAGTAAGCAAAATATTTGGTCTCTGGCACGTGTGGTTTTGATGGAGGCTGCGGCTTGCGCGGGCTCTGGGGAACTCCGGCCTCCCTCCCTGCCGCTGCGCTCCATGGGCCATGCCCCACGTGTGCTGCAGCGTGGCCAGACCGCACGTGCAGGTGGGACCAAGCTGGAACGGGCTGTGACTGCAGGCAGAGCCCCAGCCCGCTCAGAAGATGGTCGTGCTACCTCCTGGTTTGCAGCCTACGTGTGGAGAGGCACAAGGTAGGTACCCGTGTGTTTGTTTGGACAGAGTTGAACCAATGTGTCTCTAGCTGTCAAACCAGGCGCGCCGTGCCTGTGTTCAGGTGATCTTCTGCCATCGGCAGGGCGTCTGTGCCCTTTGGAGCTCCCCGGAATGTGTCTCGTGAATGGCTGAAACTGTTGGAGAACTTGCTATGATGTGCGTAATAATGCAGGGTTGTAATAGGAAAACACCTAAAATGTTATAAATTAAGTGAAGAACAAATAGAGTGCATGCTTATAAAGAGGGAAGCTGCCTTTGTGAAATTAAAAAACGAATTACTCTGGGCTAAATTAAATTACTTTTAACTTCCTTATTTTGTCTGGAAATTACCTTCTTTTATGACTCTGTGTGAAGATCCTTTCTAGAGTACAACTGGGATGAGTAATTGGCTCGTGAAAGTCCCCTCACAGGCAAACCCCTTGCAAGCTTGTGGCCTGGTCGGGCTGACACCCTTGTGTATCCTGGGGAGCTGCCTATATGGTAGGTGTAGCAGACGCAGGTTGGATGTTGGAGAGCAGGTTGTCTCAATGAGACAGCCCCTCAGCCTGCCTCGAAAGGCCCTGCTCCGCATGGCCTCCGTGTGCGCAACCTCTGCTCCGCGCTGCCTCCATGTGTGGGGTGCTCCCCACTGGACCCAGCTGGTTAACCGAGCAGCACTGCGCGCTTCACTACTGAGAGAAGCGCTGACAAGGTGGGTAGAAGGCTCGGGGGAAAGCTACTGACCTCAGAGGAAGCAAGTGGGCTTTTTGTAACCATAACACACTCTAGCGACCAGCTTGGTGAGTGGGAGGTTGCTGTTGAGGTGAGGTTGCTGTCCCCACCTGTGGGAATGGAGGTTTTAGCTGCTGTCCCTTGGGATCGGGACGTGCTGCTGCGCCGCGTGCTGGAGCAGCAGGGCAGCTGGTGTCTGCACCATGTGGCACGTCCCCCTTCGGCTTTCTCTTTGGACTTGTCTTGGTAACAACTCCGTGCTGCCAGTTTCATAGCTTCAGAATAGACCTTCTGGATTTATAAAATGGAGCAGGAAGTCTCAGGTCTGGTTTTTATCCTGAAAGGGTGAGGTTAATGTAGCACCTCCTGAAAACCTTGTAAATATTTGACGGGCTCTTCTGCAGCATAGTTAGACTGGTTGAGTTAATGCTTCATGTGTCCATGGTCCTAAAATAAAAAAAGTATTTCTGTCGATAGATTAGTAAGGATTATATGGAGAGTATTCACCAGGCCTATAAAACTGCAGGCTTCAAGAAGACAGCCCAGTTCCAGGGAAACGACCTGCCCACATTGGCACTGGCATGGTAGACTCACTGAGCAAGGGAAAACCCTCCCAGGATAAGGGCACAAAGCCTGTAGTTGTGCCCAGAGCAAACACAGCAGGTGATGAATGTATCCAAGTGGGAGCAATCGCATCCCTCCGTGTGGCCTCTCGCGGCCCGGGAGCTCTGCATGACTCAGCTCGATGCCCACGGAGGCCCCTTCTTGCAGTCCATGCAGCTGCAGTGTTAAAAGCTGTGGGGATAGTTACATGTGTGGCCTGCAGAATCCAGTTTGGATTTGTTTGGCAGTGCAAATTTTCTGAAATCGGTGATTCTACCATGCAGACATTGATCCCGTGTGCTCAGGGCTGCTAGTTACTTGTAGCTTGCTTCGTGCTACATGTCAATAACGTGTCAGTGAATGTCTTCCAATTGTATTTGCACTTACTTTAGCTTGAGTTAGTGTGACACCTTCCTGCACAGGCTTCCATAAAAGTAAGCCTCTGTATCTAGTGCTTCAGGTATAAATTGAAAACTAACACAAGTGCTATTGGAGCTGCACTATCTATCTTCATGTCTATCCTCTTGTCAACAAACCCAAAAGAAGCGTTTCTGATGACATCCCTTTTGTGATAGATGCTTTCTGATGCCTTAACATCAGTTACTGTCACTGTCTCCACAGTCTAAGGGTCAGACTTTTTTTCTCATTTGACAAAAATGCCTCAGGTGAAAAGAAAAAAAAAACTATTTAAGAAGGCGTTTGTAGAGGAAAAGGGACTGATGAGGTTTCCTAATGGGGAGCTTTGCCTTCAATCTGGTGACCTCCCTTGGGAGAGGCTTAGTATATTCAGCTCCCTTATTCCTAATGCAGGTGAATCCTTATGGGAAGTATGGGGGATAAGAAGGTTTGAGGGAGAAAGACGTTTTGTCCAAGGACAACTTGACCTGTGATGACAGCACCACAAGCATCAGTCATTCCTCAATCTTTGTCTTAAGGCCTCCACAGATGGATGGGACACTCTTGTGGGCACTCATCCTTTTGGAAGGGATGGGAAAACTCTTTTAGATCCTGTTATAATGAAACATGGCTCCATGAAGGCAAATCACTCACTAAAAGCCTATTCTCGGCTAGGAATTGAGGTGGGTTAGTGTTTCTTCCAGAGCACCACAGTTTACCACAGACTCAGCCTAGGCTGCAGGAAGTCTAGCGTTTGCGTCCTGAAAGCATTCGGCAGATGTCATTGTAGAATGAAAGGGCCTATTGGGCTGCTAACAAATGTCAGTGCTGCATTTCTAGCTGAACACATGGATGCACAGAAAGGCCAAGTGATTTCCCTGCAGTCGCCTGGCAAGTGAGTGACGTAGCTGGAAATGGAGCTGGTTTTCCTGGTGCCTGCTGTCCTGCTGGAGTTACCACCCGGCGCTTGCTTCTTGCTCTCAGTTGAGCCGCATGAGCCCCTCTCCCACAAACCGGAGCGCCAGGAGGGAAGCACAGAGGAGGGCACTGAGCAGTGGCAGGACTGCATTCCCGTGCTGTTCCCAAATCCGTTCCGTGTGTGGTGCTTTGTTCCTTGAGGGTTTTCCTTGGCTGTGGCAGCGAGGGGGGTGATTTGGCGGTGGCTGGAGGTGTCTGACCGTGTGTCCTGCCCTGTCCTGTTCTGCCCTGTCCTGCCCATGGGCATCCCGGCGATCCCACCCTGAGTGACAGCACAGCCCCACGGGAGGCAGGAAGTGTCGGCAGATTCCCGGAGTCCAACTTGAGCCTGTTCTTTTCCCCCACTGTAGCAAGGTGATCTACAAACGTGGTAGATACACAATATAAGGTATGAAAGCACACTTTTCTTCAAAGGAACAGACCCTTCTGCTTCTAGACGTGAACTGAAGGCTGCCGATACGTTTTATTTGCAAGAAACAGCTTAAATCTTTTGTTTCCTTTCAAACATTTTTGTAGAAGTAGTACTAGGATTTGGTACATGGGCACAACTGTGTTTTTGTTTTTTAAGTTGTTTCATGGGAATTCAAGCATGCTTGATAAAACTGGGTAGGTCTAACGTATGTGCTGTATAGAGGAGGAGAGGGAGGTTTCAAAGTACTGTCACAGAAAATAAAGATTATGTACACAGAAATGTAAGGTAAAACACAGCAATGTGTTTTCCCATGTGTGTACTGGGAGAGAATAATGAAAACCTCCAACTATTTAAAAGATGCTGCAGTATAATCTGTGAAGCTGGGTATTTTTATGTATACAATTTGAAACTATTGAAACCTGATCTAAAGATAACCTTTCTAAGCAGCATTAGAGGGAGCTGAAGGAAGTTCAGTGGAGTGAAGCAGACATTGCTGCTTACAAGACCTGTATTATTCCTGTGAATTATTTCTCCCCATATGGCCTTCCCATTTCTTAAACAGCTTTAATAATTAATTGAGTACAGTTACCCTGTGTATTTGCAGCCTTTTATTTGGATTCTGTAGCGATGCATTCAAAGTCATTTGTATTCTAAGCACCGCTCACCTCTTTCTTTCCCTCTGCCTCTCTCTCCCTTTTCTCTCCACTTCAACCTAATGCAGTTATGGTTATGCTACTGATACTGAGGCTTCCGTAATCCGGAGGACATGCACCAGAAGTGAAGCTTGAAAATCTTTCTCCTGCGTAGGCTGTGGTTGAACGTGGCCCTTGGTGCCCAGTGCTGCAGATGCCCCAAAGGGCATGTGAACAGGTCTGGTTCTGTTGCAGAAAACATATCAAATGAGAAGGTTCCTCAAAGGCCTTCCCCCCGTGCTGCAGACATGCAGGTTTCCAGCCCCTTGGTGCAGGAAATGATGCATTTCCTTGGTGCAGGAAATGCATGGTGCATGGATTCCCTGCCTGCGAGGGAATCCATGAGGAGCCGCTGCTGTCTGGAGCTCCCGTGAGGCCGGTGCTGCTTCGAGGCCTCCCCGGGCCGCCCTTGGACGCATCAGGGATTTAGCTGCGCCATTCGGCTGCTTCTCCCAAAAGAAAACATCTCACAAAGGTTTCCCCAGCTTTGCGCATGTGATCTGGTGATGCCTTTCCTAAATATGGAAGCAGAGCATGCCTGTGGAGAGCGTAGATATCCCCCAAAGCAGACTTCAACACACGCTTTCAAGTAACACGAATTCCTAACTCATACAAGCATAACTGTACACCCACACAACTTACAAGACGAGACTTATTTTCACCGTCTTATTATCAAAATTGCAATTTATTTAACATAAATTACGTGACTTAAAGGAATTTTGGAAGCCGAGTTCTCCACGGGTTTTAGCTCTCCTGTGTGTGTCGGCTGCTGCCCTCTGAGCGAGCGGAGCTGCAGCCCTCCCAAAAGGGGCATGTGCAGATGTGTGTGTACCTACCAAACAGTTAGATGTGGGTAAAAAATAGGTGTATTTTCCAAAAAGGGCTGGAAGTTGGAACGCGGCAGAAATCCGTGGGTTTTTTTGCAGGGGTAATTGGGGAATGCTCGCTTCCACCCCAGCCCCTTCAGTGCCCGATGCCCTTGGCGGGTGCTCACCCACCGCACTGTGTGGGTTGCTCCTGGGCCACGGGTTGCTCCCTGCATCCCGCCGATCCCGGCGGCTCCCAGGCCGTGCCAGGAGGTGCCGGGGCGGCGCAGCGGGAACGCGGAAGCTGGTGCCGGGCGCTCAGGCCGCTCGGGCCTGTGTTTGCAGAGAGCTAATTGGCAGCGCCGCCGCCTCGGGGCCGCTCCCGGCCGGGAGCGGGAGCAGGAGCGCGGCGCCGCGCGGGTACTCCGTGTGCCGCGCCTTACGTAAGCGCTGCCCTCGGATGTTTGCACAGGCAATTAACTGCTGCTTTGGCACCGCGCGGCCTTGCAAATGGAGCCTCGCTGCGCGGCTTGGCCTGTTTGTGTTAGGAGGGATATTTCGTAGTGAGAGCAAATAGAGCTTTCTGCAGGCTGGCGAGTGCTAAGAGCAGAAAAAGGGGGATTTAACCCTTCTGGAAGGAGCTGATCCTCCTTAAAATTCAGTATGCAAAAAGTCTCACCATTTTTATACCTTACAGTTGCTGTGAGCTGCTGCTTTGCACAAAGCTTTATCTGGAACAGAACTCCCGGCTTGCTCTTACTTGTTACATTTGGGCAGTATAAAATCAGTGAGCAATATTTGTGTGTATTGTCAGTGGTTGACGTGCTTACCAACACAGCAGCTCTGGGTGCCACGAGGACGTGCTGGCCTCGTGCGGTGTTTGAGCCCCTCGCCGGTGCCCAGAGATGCCTGTTTGTCTGTCTGCCTCTTGCTCGCTCGCACTTGGTTATTGTGCAAGCGGGTTGCACCTGAGCAAGGTAAGTCATGACTCTACAAGTCGTGCTGGGTAATGGGGCTGTTAAAATGTAACTGCTTGGTAACAGCAATCCTAAAGGCAGGTCTCTGTCCTCTAGAATTTATTCACAAGTACCTGACGTAGCACAGCCATTAAATGGAGTAAAATGTTAATAGTTTTCTTTTTATTGAACTTTCAAACCCAATTTTCTGCGAAAACAAGACAACAGTAGCTGCAAAATCAAGGGCTGTGGGAGTTTGGTCTTCACCAAACTGCTTTGTGCCCCTGCTCAACCAAAGCTTAGTAGGTGCTTTCCCCAAAGATATGGTGAGGAATGGCTTAAATTACATAGAGAATATTTTACAGATTGTTATTCAGTCTAGGAGAGGTAGAGAAAACAACTGATTGAATCAAAATCCTTCATAACATTCACATACCAAAACCTCGCCAGTGGGGGAGCAGAGCTGGACTGATAAAGCAGCAGGTGTTGTGTATTGCAGAGCACATCAGTAGTTTTGGTGCTAGTAGCTGAAGAGAAGGCTGGATGCATCTTGCCCTTTTTACATGGGAGTTAACCTGGGACTGGCATTTTCAGTGCGAAGGCAGCAGCAGCTCGCTGGAAACTCTGGGAGTTGCTTCCAAAGAATATGAGTCAAGTGCTTCTGCAGCCAAATATCCTTCTGGGCTTTTGTTTGGTTTCCCCCCTCCTTTTCCTAAGAACCTCTCTTCCTTCCTCTCTCCAAGATAGAGACCTGGTAGTACTTTCTTCATATAGAAATGCAGGAAATGTCAAGCAGTTCACCTGCGGTTGCTCTTTCCTTAGTCACTTGGGGGCTGTTATATCAGGTTTTACTTTCCCAGCTGCTCCTGACGGGCTCTCGAGACCAGGAATCAGAGCGTGGACCCAAGCTCCACCAGGAGTCCTTCCAGCCTAGGTGTGTGGAGCTGTGCAGATGGGGTTACAAAATGCTTTTGCAAATGCCTGACCTCATACACATGCACATAAATGCTCTTCCTGGGGACAGAACGAGACTACTTGCAAGAATGGAAACCAGAAGAATGTTGCAATTATTGAGGGTTTTCAGTAGCATCTCAGTTTCCCTCAAATTCCTTCGAAGTCCCCTGTGGCTGTAGGAAATGAAATGGGATGTTTACAAAAGCATTACCTTCTTGCCAGATGAAAAGAGACAGGAGCAGTTGCAGCTTCCCTCCACTCTGTCGTCTTTGGGGAGCTGTGCTTGTTCCTCAAAGAAATATTAGAAAAAAAGTCAGAAATAATTTACCTTTTTTTCCTTTTTTTCTGCAGGAAAAGCATTGGTTTCATGATCTTCTGCTTCAGAAAACTAAACCAAGTGTTTAGTGTATAAATATATATGTGCAGGGATTTATGCTTAATGGACAGGAGAAGATGTGTAAATGCAGATAGTATCTCTTATTGGATCAACTGGTGTAGCTGGAAAAAAGATAAGCTTTCATGGATGTGAAAGCTTCTGCAGATTTACGTTCAATGTCATTTGACAGAGCAAGGAAGTGTCTTTCACTTCATTCACTGACAGTCCAACCTGCCACTGTAGGTTTCTTATTCCAAGTTCAGTAGTTTTTGGTTTTTAATATGAATTTGGCAACGTGTAAAAAGTCCAGACAGTTTCTAACCTGATCTTCTTACTACTAAGACGACTCTAACTTGGGAAAAGCTTAAACTTATTTTAAAACCCTCATTTTTACATAAGTATCGAGTGAGATAGGGTCATAGTGGGAAATACGGTGTTTCTATGTGCTTTTAGCTTGATGTGTGATTTAGGCATGATGACTTCCAAGGTTTTTGAGAATGTCAACTGTGATCTTAGTTCACTTTCTTTATTTCTGCAGCCTTCCTGATCTTCTTTCTGAAGAATTGCCTGCCCTTGTTCCAGGCTTTTTTTATAGTCCCCTTACTAGTCCCAAGTTAAGTTTAGTAAACACTTATTTCTTGAGGTGGTAAGATTAAATTATACACATGGATGTGGATCAACTGAAACTTGAGTGTTTGTTTATGGTGGCTAAAAATTAGATCTGTGGTTTTTACATTTGCATCTTCCTTTAGAGAATTCCACAGACTTAAAGTTGGGAGTATCTTTGTTTCTCATCTCGATGGCCACACATATTCAGTGCCATTTGATGTTGTATTACTTTGTATGCTGAGGCAAATGGCAGTAGCAGAATTTTTTACCTTGCAGACTCTCACTGCTCTGCTTTATGTATCACAGGTTTTGCAAATTTGCACTCTTGCTTTTCTTGTCACCTACTTTTTGAGCAAGCAGTGAAGCTAAGAGAGTTTAGTAGCTGAAAGAACATAGAGCAGGTAGTTCTAGGTGTCTGTTCTTGCCCTAGTGTTCACCTAACAGATGGATGTGATGGCTGTAAAGAGTGTCTGGGGCAAGACCCTGTGTATCTTATGCTGTCTTACTGTCAGCTGCGCCAGGGGACTTGGTTCCTGTAACTGGCAGCCTTCTGGGCAGAGATGATCGCTTGGTTCCTCTCCTAGGTATTCATAGAAAGTTCTGGCTAGATGGAGCCGTCATGACTCTAAATTCTGTTAAGCCGTCAGAGTTGGCTGAATTAGTGGTTTTTGGAGCTGTGCATGATTGGTGGGGTTCTGCTTGGTGATTTTGCAATATGTAGTTATAATGAGTAACAGTTTATATATAAAAAGAGTGCGTTTTTTTTCTACTTCTCCTGTGGAGAGAAATTTTCTAAAGCACGTTAACCTCTGTGTCCAGCTTCAGGTATGGTGAATTTTGAACCTAGGTAAACTCTCGGGCTCTGTTTTCTTCCCACCCCCACATCCCGAGAAAGAAGTAACCGAGTATCTGAAGAATGTGAGTTATGCAGATGTTCAAAAGGCCAAATAAAACAAATAGATGGGCCGCAGCTGCTGGAACAGCACAAAGCAGAGCACATTTGCTGCCGTGATGGGAATGCTGTATTGCAGCATGCCACTAGCTTCTGCCTCCTCGAAGAAAATAACATGGTGAGTTAGTTTAACCAATTTTTGTCAATTTTTGTCCTGTTGGGGTTGCAAATGCCACTCTCATAATTGTTGAGATCTCAAAAAAAAGTTCTCCTTTTAATGAGGAACCAGAATAAGAAGTAATAATGTCCTTTTGTAGCCAGGAGCACTACAAAAGCACAAGGAGATTTTATTCCAAATTTTTCGGTGGTGACAAACTTGCATGGAGGTATCTTAAAGAAAACCCCACCAATAGGAGATTTTAATATGTTGAGGATGCCTTGAAATATCTTAAAATAAAGGTAGGAGACCAAATATCCTGCAGAGGACTGAGGATCAGCTTTCAAAGATTTGGGGGCAGGGAGGAAGCGAAGCGGTTCGTTGCCCAATGCACTTTATCTCCAGATGCCATTCAGTTTGGAAAAGAAGGTTAAGAAGTGATACCAGATGTCATTAGACCAAAATACTCCCGAGTAAGTCATTGACGTGGGGTTGGTCTGCGGTTGAGGTGCTATTTTAGGGCATTGCTAGGGCTTGCAATGGAGCACCATGCAGAGATGACCAAGTTGAGCTCCTCTGGTCCTGGTCACATAAGGCATCGCAGAAATGTTACTTTTGTCCTGGGAATAACAGGCATGTCACCGTGGTGTAGCAATGTAGCTGAGCTCTGCAGGAGAAGAACTGGCCTGGCCCCTGCCAGCTTTTGGTGCTGCTCCTTCAGTCTTGATTCCGTAGAGTAAACACATATTTGCCTCATGGAGTCCGTGTGCATCTCATAAACTTGGGATGCATACTTGTTATTAATGTGTTTAAGTGCAGCATGTAGGACAACAAACAAGATGTGAAATCTGCCGTTGGTATTTGGTGATCTATGAATTACCTCAGTGAAATGTTGGTTTCAGTGATGGAGCTGCACTGAGCTTATCACCCGTTCCTGCTCCCTGTGGGACACTCGGAACTTTTAACTGCCCTCATCCTCCAAATCCAGTCTGATGCTGGTGTCATTTCTGGAAGGAGGGGAGGAAAGTCATGGCTTCAGGTACCTCGAAGCTCCTTGCTGTGGCTGGTGCCTGCTTGCGAGCACAATATGTGGAGCCCAGCTGTTGAGCTGCCCCTTAACGAGAGCACCGGAATGGGAACAGAGAACACAGGGATTGAACGAGCCCCATCTCGCACACCTGAACCTCACCTGAGCAAAGAGGCGGTATGAAATGTTCTGTGTGTCTGGGATATGTGTGTACATGTGCGCTTGCCCCAGTGGAGTTGGTCATAGAAGATAATTTCAGGTGGTTTTATGAACAAACGCACTGCAGGGTGCTTATTCCAACAGGCTACTAGTACCTGCTTGCAGATACAAAAACCCTCTCACTAGAGTACAATTAATATTTGAAAAGAAACTAGTAATGAGACATAACAGAACACTTCTGCCCACTTAAAATGCTGTTGAGTCATTAAGGCTTTTCCCTTGCTTATTGGAAAGGCAGACTTGCTATGAAGCCTGTATATTTATAGTATATTTAGTGGGGACAGGGCAGAACACGTTTGAGTGG
>JAUBOD010000058.1:197890-208305 GCA_032353885.1 Nothura maculosa | reverse complement strand
TCTGGGAATGGCTGCACCATTCGTGGTGGGAGAGAGGAGATTATGTGTGTGAAGAGTCGCGTTTCTGGCCCTGTTAAGTTGCAGCAGGAATTTTGCCATCAGCTTCAGCCAGTCTGTGACTTTGCTAGCAAATTTAACAAATCCTCAAGAAGATCCAGTCACTGCCTCCAAGGAATTTATGGGACAAGTGAAAGAGATTGCTTGGTAAATGGAAAAGAGGCAGATATTCCAGTCATGGTTGTGGTGCTCCCTAGCAGAGAGGGGCGTGTTTCTCAATATTCAGTGCGTGTGTTATTACTTTCACAGGCTCTTGAGTTGACATGGCTTTTAGGGAGGAGCAACCCTGTAGTTTTTAGCCTTATAATCATAACAAAATGAGGGTATTGAGAAATATGCTGTGACATGAAATGTTACTGCAAAAAACCTTGAAGTTAATTGTTCTTTTCGCTCACTTATGGTTCCTAGCAATACTATTATCCACTTTCTAATAATGCAATAGTGTTAAGTATGAATTATTCCAATTAAGGCATATCATAATAAAATGTTCATTAATATTATTACTTCTGATCAGGAACAGCAAAACCTCAAAAATGGTATTATTCAGTTATCAGAAAGTCCTCTTTCCTGGTTCTGGACGTTAGCTGAATAAATATTTCACACTGTGGTTTAAAGCTAGGGTCTGAGTTGATCCCTAGTGTGTTTAACCTCGGGCCTCTGGGGCTGGTTTTCAGTCAGGAGCTGAAGTTCTGCACTGCCCAGTGGCAGCGGGGCCGGGTTCCGGGGAGGCCGGTCCCACATGTCCCTCTACAGCCTCCCCAGGACGCCTGGGCCCTCCTGGCACCACCTGGCTCCTCCCAGTGGGTTTGCAAACACAATCATGAGGAAGCAGGGCCCACGTCTCCATTGCATTTTACCTGTTATTTTAGTTTTTAAAGAAAGATCATCGACCCTAGTTTGGATATAGAGGTAACCAGACATGCTGCTGTTGTTTTTCATTTGTCCAGTCTGTTTGCAGTTCATCTTTCCTGAAAATCATAATGGCAGCCTGCATTTGATTCCTCTGAATTCCTCTGAATTTTGTGCTTTGAACTAATTTCAAATTTCTGTTCAGTTTAATTGTAGTTATCAGGGTTATGTGTTCAGTGGATTTGGCAAGTTTAAAGATCTGCTGGAGTGTTTGCTGGGTTGTGGAGGCAAAAAGTAGCCTTCTATAAATAGCTTACCCTTTTCTTCTGTGCTTTAATCACATTCTGAATTACAGCAGTGAGCTTTTCAGCATTCATGCACGGGAGGGTGGTCTGTGGATTTTATTTGCTATTAGGGTAAAACAGTTTTCAGCAACTGTGCTAACTATGGAACAATAAATTGCCAGTGTAAATATGTGCTTTCTCCTTGGCCCACCAAGGATAAGCTCACGGTTGTGCTTAACTTCACGCGCTATTAGGCAGATCCTCCTCGGAGGGTTATGCTGAGTTGCACCTTTTCTGGTGCATAAAGTCACTGCTGTGTATAAATGCGGTTCTTCCTTGGATTCTCTCTTTGTGCTAGCTGATTTTTGGGCTCCTCGGATGGCGCCGTCCTTTCGGCTCCGTTAGCGGCTCATGAAGGAGCCTGGTGCAGCGCCTGTCTGTGATGGATACTGGGCTACTCCTCTCTGTGCTGATGATCAAAAAAGCGGGTGGCTTCACATCTCCAATATGCCTTGTGCTCCAGCTTCCCTCTCCAATCTGCAAGGGTATCAATAAGGGTAATCAAAAAAGTGTTTAAAGCAACTCTTCACACTTATTTACAAAGGGAGCATAACCGCGGCTGGTGGTTTTAGTGTCTTGTTGCTTGGTTGGGTTTTGTGTGAGGAGAGGGCGAAGGGACCTGCAGTGTTTGCTTGCAGGAATGTGAGGGCAGAGCCCACGGTGCCAGGACAGTCGCGGCTCCCCTGCCGGCTGGGGCAGGCGGTGACCGGCTGCCCATGGGCTGTGTGAGCGGGGACGGCCACAGCCCATGTCCTCGCGGGCAGTTACGGGAGGAGGTTGGCTTGGCCACCAGCCCGAGGTGTTTGTGGTGTCCGTGTTCATGCTTGCTGTGCTGTGCTATGTGCAGCAGGACGGGGTTACCCACAGGTGCCCATTGGACATGGGGAGAAGCCCTGAAAAGGGCCTGTATCTGTCAAGAATGATTTCAGCTACCGAGGAGCGCATCCTGCGCGGTGCTCCTGTGGCGAAACCAGCCCAAGGGACCTTTAAAGGTGGCTGCCTGTCTGCCCTCTGCTCTGAGAGATACCTGGAGAGGGGCTGACATTGATACTCGTGTGCCTGAGCAAAACAGAGGGTTCTCCTCCTCTTGGTGTGCTTCTTAGCGCGCTTTGTTGCTTGTTTTTAAGAAACTTCTGTTCTGGAAAGCAGGGACTCTGGACAGTAATACATTGGTGTGTGTGTATATATATTCTTTTATATATATATATATATATATATATATATATATATCTTCTGTTCTCTGAGCTCTTTCAGAAATGAACCAATTGTATCTATTTTCTCAATTTACTGTGCCATAAGGAAGATGCTGAGCTACTGAGGAAAAGGGCCTCTTTAAAGAGTCAAGGGTCGTGTTTGGGGAATTCTTCACCCTGTGAAATCGATATAAAACATACATTTCCCTACATACCGCTGGCAACAGGGGCAAAGACAACCTGCCTTCTTGGCCTATGTCGTGCCCTCTCAGAGGGCAGACTCCTGACCTGTCCTTGGGATGAAGTGCAGAGATTATCTACTCAGTAGTCAACTGAGTAAAGCCCAGAGTTGTTAGAGAAGAAATACACGGATCAAAGCAAATACCCTGAGTGTGCTAGATTTCCCTCTTGCAGCCTACCTAAGTAAGTCCATCTTGTTTCGGCTGCAAGAGGAAAGAAAGGAGAAAATGGATTGCTGATATTGCTTGGAAGTAATTCTCCTTCACGTCAGCCTGGCTGCCATCATCATCATTATCTTGCTACAACAACTCCTCCCACTCTGGCATGCTTATTATTGATTCATTTTTAATGGGAGCATTTTTCTCACAAGAAACTATAGAATTAAATCACTTGCCTTCAACAGATGGCCTGCTGTGAGGAGAAAACCTTAATACTAGTTGGTAGATATCTTTGAAGGGCTAAATCTGATACCCTTCACAAGACAGCTTTTTTAGTCCCTTTTCCTCAGTTTGTGTACTAAACATTTGTGTCAATTCAGAGGTTATTTTGCTGTATGTTCAAGGGTTATGAATCTGAATATCGCGGTAACCCAACCATAATGTGCATGATGGACTGTTAGCTTGCCATTCCCATGGAGAAACACTGATTTCCTTTTGCCTTCAGCATGCTTGGAGATGTTGTTAATGCAGCCCTTTACAGCTGCGTTGCTGGTAGCGCTTGCAGAAGTTGGTGTCGCTTCCGAGCGAGTGGGAGCTGCACGGAGCGCGTGGCAGCCGTGTGAAGGGGGGTGTGAGGGATTTCCACCCGTCTTGCTGCTGTGCTCTGCGAGGAGCTCGGCCAAGGGGCCCCCAGCCGCGTGCTGAGGTTCCTCAGCTCCTCACTGCCTGGGCAAGTCCTGCTCCGCAGGCAGGAGGAGGCAGAGCTCGTGCAGACTCGGCACCATGCTGGGATGCTCTGGCTGCATCCATGTGTAGTGTTGGTGACACCTGAGGGAAATGGTTGACTTGACTGCTGGTGCTTGGACCTGGCTTTCTGGAATAGGCTTCAATGGCAATGAGTGGAGTATGGCATGGAGCTGCCACGCACGTGTTGGAAACCTCATTGCGGGTGGACGCACCAGTGAGTGACTGCATCCTGAGGCATCCTGATTCATTCTAAAGTGATGGCCTTCACTCATGCTCCAGAAATACAAGTGAGGAAATAATACCATGGTAAACCTTCCCGTTGGTCTCATGATGCGACTTGAAGATTGTGGTTGGCTGACCCAAGAAGGCAAGTGGATTATTTATAAAAGGTGACCAAGTAGGGCTGTTGCCACAAGCCTAGGTTTGTAAAGGACCTGTGCCTTAAAAATAAATAAATAAGTAATGTATATAAATGTACAAAGACTGAGGCATCTTGCTGTGCTATAAGGAAGAACGAGGTCTTGCTAAATTTCCTCTGACACTTAGGATGAATGAAGCTTGTGCTCTGCATCACATTTTGGAGGAACTTACCTCCTTGAGATTGTAATAGCACATTTCTTACATGCTTGTTTAGCTTCTGCACTTGATGATGAGTGATACGCATTCTGGTAGTATATGTATCAGTGCAGCTATTGCTATTTTAGTGCCTTTTCACTATTATTTTTACTGGTAATACTGTGTTATGGGACTTTATTAATGATCACCATGTGATTCTTTGACTTTTGCAAAGTCTGTGTCCCTAAAGAGGCTAGAATGAAATGTCAGTAACAAATGAGAGTTCCTGAAAGCTTAAGTGTAATAGGTGAAATTGTGGTTCTGCTGAAGTTGGGCTTTTCCTTCCTGCAAAGCCAGAATGCCCATGCTAAATATTTAATAATACAGGACTTTGCCCTCGTGTTTCAGATGCAGTTAATTTATAACAACAGTCTATACAGCAACAACCTGCGCTTGGTCTCGTGGCTACGATCCAGACATGGCATTGCCAAAGATTGTTTGTTTACGTGCAGAAGTCTCGGTGATAGCAGTGTCTCTTGGCAGCCATTGGAAACTGCTGTTATTAAAAACCCTACGTTTCTCATTAAACAACTCTATTGTACATATTGTTTAAATATAGATTACTAATGAAATGCCTTTTTATTGCTTTCCCTGTGAATACTTTCAGCGTAAAGTTAATTTGCAGTGTTATGTAAATTCTGTTTAACTTCAATCAGGTTTTTAATTATGTTTTTACCACAGTAATTCCCATCTGATTTGTCATCTCCTGTTAGGTATTTAACATTGCACAGGGTGGTTTTTGCTGCTTTTTTTCCCCTCCTGTTCAGAGTCTTTGTTGTCACCTGGAGTAGAGCCTCACTCTGAAGCTGCGTGAGGTTGATTTCCTTTCAGGCAAGTATGATTTAATGAAGAGGAATCCCACAAAACCCATAGTGGAAATGCTTTATTGTGCTGGTATTGATCAGCAGAAATGGAATGGAAGAGCCGGAGGTGCCCGTGAGGACAGCAGGCAGGGAGCTGGCTCTCTTCCCATGGCCTTGTCTGTGGCTGAGCACCCCTTCTGTGGCTGAGCACCCCTTCCCTCGGGACACGCTCGCCTTGCCCTGCGGATGCCGCTTGCCATTTGACAAGTGAGGAGCATTCAGGCCTTTCTTGCAAAGATACCAGTTGTTGGGCTTGCCCAACTGGGTGCATAAATGGACATTTGGTGGGTGAACTGTCAGCTCATTAATTATGAGAGAGAGAGAGAGAGAGAGAGAGAGAGAGAGAGAGCTCATCAAGCTGCACCTCAGCTCCAGAGCTATTTTCCCTTTTTTTTTCTTAAGTGAACTGGAAGTCGTCAAAGTGGAGTTACCTCTGCTGCTTCTAGGGGTCATGGCAACAGGGAAGCCGTTCGATGCTCTATTTTACATAGAAATCCTCTTGCATACTTTTGACATAGTAGCAATAGTTTCTATACACTAAACTCTTTTTTTAGTTAAAAGAAAGTCATTTGTTTGTGTAAGTCAGGACTTCTCTGGACTCTGTAGCAAGTTTTGCCCTTCTGCTCCTGGCTACATACAGAACCTTTTTGCAGACTTCTTGGCACGTTCTGCATTTGGATACTTTGATAGTGGCGTGCACAGGACGCTCAGTAATGATATTTGAGATCTTTGCTTTGGGAATGTACTGTCACATACAAATTAATTAATTGCCATTTTGATATAAATTACTTTCATATCCTTTGTGTACTCACAAATTTGTTTTTGATTATAGGAAACTAAACAATAGCCTAACCTTCCTGCCATTTCAGGCAGTTAAGATATTTATTAATTGCTTTTTTTTTTTAAACAATATGAGGTGGTTGTGGGATATTTGGAGAATACTGTTTGTATTCTGCACTGTTGTCCTCAATCATCCTCAGTTAGTGCTAGTGTTCAGCACTGTTTTGATAATACTGTTAATTTGCCAGGTCTTCTATAGGAACGAAGAGGGGAAAAAATAATCAACTCTCCCTCCTCAAAAATCACATTTTATATGTAACTATTACAAAGCATTTGATTGGGATGGGAATTGTGTTAGTACCTCATGGGAGATGCTTGAATTTCCCCTGTTTAAAAATCAATTCAATTTGATGAGCAGTAGCTTCAGATCGTGGGGCCCATTAGGACGATTTCGCCTCACCAGTTGCACCCGGTTTAATCCTTCTGCTGGGAGGTAATTAAATTGAACTCATTAATTTGTGTGGCTGTTGAGCGCTTCCTGCGTTGGCCCTTCTCCGCCCTGGCCCCTCGGTGCTCCCCAGGTGTGGGGATGGTCCCAGCTCCAAATGGAGCCTGTTTGGATGGGCCCATCCAAATGCTAGAAGGAAATGCTAGATGGAGTTGCCTGCGGGTGCATCCACAGGCAGTGTGTGTCCAGGGAAAACATCTTTGCAGGGAGGAGACAGCAGCTCCCTGCTCTTGTGCTCAGGGTGTTATTTGTACTGTATAGGAAGTATAAATGTTTCTGCTTTCCTACATGGATTTTTCCTGTGAAAAATGCCCTTTGTAAGGATGACAAGAGCCTAGAACTTGCCACCTTTTTTTAAAACTCCACAAGTAAGAAACACTTGGGCCCTTGCCACGTGACCCACAGTTTCTTGACCACTTTCTAAGCAGTGAGACGTGGCCTGGCCGCAGCGGAGCCCGCTGGGCTCAGTGTTTGCGCGGCCTGGTGGGGCTGGGCTGGGGCGCGAGGGGGCCGCGCGCCTGGCGCCCGCAGCGGGGCTGTGTGCGCAGCTGCACGGCTCCTGTCACGCACTCGGGCCCGTCATGCTGCTATTTCTGTGCCGTTAGCGCAGGCCGCAGGATCTCGCGTTCGCGGCCCTGCGGCTGCTTGGCTTCCCCAGGGCGCTGCCTTCCTGGAGCCGGGGGCTCTAATCTGGATCCTGAAAGGCGGGAGTTGGCTGAGGAGGCGCCGCTTTCCCTGTGGAGCTGAAGGGAGCGGAGCCGCCGTGCTCCGCTCCATGGGAACCCCACGCCTTCCTCCTTGTGGGTGTTTGGACATCCAGGCTGTGGGTGGATGGGCTGCTTTATCTATGCCCAAGCCTTAACATCAACACAGCTCCTTATGGATTAATTCCACAGTAAAGGAAGAAATCTGTTTCTGTGAAGAGACGCGGGGCAGAGCTGGGCTGGATCCTGAGGGAGCCCTCGCGCAGGGAGCGCTCTGTGGCGTCGCCGTCAGGATGGTTTTGGTGACGCGCTGCCACCATCTCCATGCCCGGTGGCTTCGGGGCCTTTAGCTGCAGCTTCCTCTGCCGCCTTCTTTCCACAATCTGCTTCCTCCCGTTAGCTTTCAGGGCCATAGGGATCTTTGTTTTTACGCCCATGCCAGCACAGATCATGCACAGACGTGAAGCCAGTCGCAGCTTTGCCTGCCATGCTCCTGCATTAATTTTTTTTTCCCTAAAAAACCACTCGGCTGGCTCTGCTTTCTTCCCCCTCCCTTCTGGGCTGTGTTTGCACTAAGATCTCCTAGGTATGAGTTATTTTAACTCCAGTGGGCTATAATAAATTTCATCTGAATAAGCAGTGCCTTTTATGTGCCGTAAATTCTACCTTTTCCTGTCTGTGGATCCACCTCCCCCCTTTCCTGTGTGTTTTAGTGAGGTGCTGATAAACCCCCGGCATCTGAGTGCTCCTGCAGCGAGCTGGAGAAGCGGGGCACCCGGCGCTAGTGGGCTTGATTTTTAGTTGTTGTTTTGGCCCTAAATAGTTCAGTAGTTCTGCTTGCTGGAAAGTAAGCCAAGTCTGAGGAGTTTTGCTTTATAGTCTTTTGATGAAAAGTCAGATTTTTTTTTTCATTTAAATTTAAAAAAGGAGGAAAGGAGAATATTCTGGTGTCAAATTAGATGGAAAATACTGTATTTTCTTGCTATGTTATTGGTAGGTTTTGTTATTAGTAGATTTACAATTATCTATAGCATACATTGCTTTTATCTGTAGCAAGCCTATAAGCTCTGTTATACGTTTAGCAGCACCGTGTAGCGCCAGCGTGACCCTGTTGTACTTCGTCTCAGATGGCAGAGCTGCTGAATGGGATTGGTGGTGGGAGTGAAATCAGTCTCGAGGGCTGCTGCTGTTTTCATTTCTGGTTTCATTTATGCACTTGGGGAGTTTGGAGGTCGTTCTGATTTGTCTGCTGAGTTTCTTCCTTGCTTGCACAAATCCAGCCTTATTTCTTTAAAAATTTTTCACGGGTCACTCCTCCCTTTTGAAATAATCTCCCTCTAAAAAGCAAATATGATCATTACAGGGCTTTCTTGCTTAATCGTGCCAAAGGAAAACTGTAAAGGTCATTTGGTGAGCAATTTTATCCAGGACTTTCTCCTGCTAGTAGAAACCACATGGTATTAATAACTGTTTACATAATCACTAAAAACTGGTAGGCAGGTTGTGCACACGGAAACATGAAAGGTAGTGTCAACAGGCGAGTCCATTTACCCTGGGAAGTGTGTTTTGACTGCAAAACCCTGTACCAGAAGGCTGGAAAAGGATGGAATTCCTCCTCATTCCTTTTTGACTAGAAAGGAGTTGGTGAATTGTGAAGGCAGTTCTGGAAAATGGCTTTTTTTTTTTTTTTTTTTTTTTGAATGAATCAATAAATCCGCTTCAAATTGTTCTCTTCTGGCTGTTAACCAGGGTAGTGAGTAAACAAGCTGGATTGACTGTCCAAAATAGCTGTTCTTTATTCTGATGTTGGTGTGGGGATGTGCAGTGCCACATAGTTAATGTCTTCACAGTTCAGTCACGTTAGCTCTATTTTATCCCATATGCGCTTCCAAAAGTGAAGAAAGCCGTGTTTTCTTGAAATAGAGGTATAGTAAACTTAGTTAAAGTAAATATAGCAAAAGTGAGTCTTGCTAGGGTCATGAAGCAGGAAAGAGCACGGCACCATCTCTAACACTCTAGTGTGTCCTTCAGCCTAAAAATAGGCAGCCAACAAGCACTGCTTGTCCAGAGAGGCACGAGACGAGCAGGCACCAGATAGTGCTGAGAAACAGGGATGTTCTGCTGCGGCCCAGCCGCTGACCCAGGGCAAGGTCTGGCTGGGTGCGAGGTCTGGATTAACACTGAGCAGGCTGAGTTTTTGACTGCAGACCTCTCCTTTCTTCCTGCGCCCTGGGCTAAAGTGGCTGGAGAGGATTCCTTTCAAGAAAGTAAAAGAGCATCGAGGTCTCTGGTTACCCAGCAGCGTTAAAAACTGATCAGGGCCCACGGACAGGGAAGTTCAGAGTAGTTTAAAGCCTATGTGGGAGGGCGAAGTTTATCTGGCTGGCTGCTGCGTTGATGTTTGTCTGTGGACCTGTCTGAACCATCTTGTCCTTGGGGTGATGGTTTTACTTAAAGCCTTGGCTTCTCAAGGTATTGCTTAAAATGTTTTCCGTTCCCAAAATTTTCTAGCAAATACAATTCCTGAGGAAAGCTGGGAAGGATCAGTTAAAGTATGTCTTATTTAAAGAACACAAAAATGCTGTTTTATGATCCTTAGCGGTCTGCTGGGTGGTGTTGAGGTGACTGTTCAAGCACGTATTCTAACCCATGGAGATGCTTGCAGGCTGCCTGAAGGTGCTCAGGAGGCTGGATGTGTTCTGCTCCCTGCTCCATGTCCTCCTAGGGCTGTTACAAGAGCTCTTTACAAAGGGCTTCTCCTCATCCTGGACGTGACGTGCATGGGCCTGGCCTGAAAGCGGCGGCCGAGCCACTGACAGGGCAGGGCTGCTGGATCCTCTGCCCTCAGCTCGGCGGGTACCTCCGCACCCTCCCACCACCTGCTGGAAGCTGGACCCAACGGGCCCACTGGGCTTAGCTTTGTTCTGGCATAGGAGCATAATGTAATAACGAGAGAGGAAACTGCGGTGCTGTTTGCACTACTGCCCGTGCTTGGGGTGTCACTGTGTGCCCTGTCCGCAGGTTCCTTGCGTCAGGCCTCAGCAGGGGCCTTTGTCTCCCTCGCTAGCAGCTGCCCCGGTGATTATTGGGTGGTGCAGAAAGCGAGTGATAGTTGCAGTCGTTTCAGGAAGCACGGAGTGTCTGTTCTTGTGTTTTTGACGTCCTGAAGGTTCACCTTTATTTTGACTTCTTTGAACAGGAGAGAGACCTGCACTTTTGGATTTGGCTTTCAGTGCGCGTTGCCTCTATCCAGGGCAGGGGGTTTTGGATGTGAGGTGCTCGGATGTCTCTGGGAGCCTGTGGCAAGCGCCGCAAGGGACGTTTGGTCCTGGTTTATGGAAGCAGCGCCGCCTGTGC
>JAUBOD010000058.1:171446-188530 GCA_032353885.1 Nothura maculosa | reverse complement strand
AAATGTATTAAGATGTAGATACTCATCTTTTTTCAATATTTGCTGTATTTCCTAGCTTGGCAACACAAGCCTGGAAGGACACCCTGTCTGAGTGCTGACCCAGCCCTGCACGGAATGCAGGCTGCCCATAAACATTCTGCTGTCTCCTTTTACAGTATTTCTTTATAATTAAAAAGCATTTCCTAGAAGTCACGGTGCTTTGCCAACGTAATCCGTAAACATGCTCTGTTTTGCTATGGGCAGCGCGGTGTTTCTGTGGTGCTTTGGCTTCGCCGTTTCAGCAGAGGTTGGGGGTTGTTTATTTGTTTAATGACACTTAGCTCATAGCAGCCAGCAAGTAGCCTCTTTGTGGAGAAGGAGAGAGGCTTCAGCATGGCTTTTAACTGAAAAAAATACTTATCTTTTGACTCGGTGAATTTTGACAGAAACCTCAATAGAATTTGTATATCTGCTCCTGATCTCAGTTTTATGGGCATGAAAACGTTTAAAATATAAACTGCTGAAGTGATTCCCAAAAGTTTGGGCATGAGAACTAGCCGGGAAGCCAGGACACAGTATCCAGCCTGGTGCTTCGGATTTGTTCCTGGGACTTCTACAGGCTCTTTATCCAAGACCTGCTCAGCAACCTTGTTTGAGTGGTACTGAGTTACTCTGGGAATAGGGGTGTGATCTGTCCATGCTTTTATTGCAGGAAAATGCATCTTGTTGTGCGAGGGCATTGAGGAAACAGCCACCAGCTACTGACAGGAAGAAAGGCCTGGGTGAAATATTCAGGTAGGAAGATTTTTTTTTTTAATGCTCCATCAGGTGCCAAAATACTCAGTCTTTTCCAAACAGTGCCTCATGTTTGAGGCTTTAACAGCTGCTCTGGTCCCTATCAAAGCGTGTCTGTTTGCTGTTTGGTCAATTGATTGGAGCAAGGAAGCACTGCAGGCACAGCCCTCAGCACAGACCTTCCCCGGGCTATCCCTGGTGTGACTATTGATCCCAATGTACAACACAAACAAATTACTCTGAGCATGGGCCATTCAAGTGATAAAGCAGAGCAATAATATGTGCTACTAGCTTCCCATAAATGTGCATTTATTACAAACTAGCAGTCCCTGCGTGCGAATACACAGTGGTTTCAATAATGTGTTTAATATCTCATGTCCAGTTGTACAGAATGAAAAACCAGATATAGGCACCCCAAGATTACCCTCTTCCTCTTTTCCTTTTTCCCTCAAAATTTGCTGCAAATATCAATAAAAATAACATTAAAGGGACTTTAATGTATTTCCAGTTGTTCTGAATGCAGAATAACAGCTGAAAGGGATGTCCGTATCCTCATGACCATCACTATTGAGGGTGGGTGGATGGCAACAGCCCATTTCCAAAACATAATGTTAGCAACCATTAGATCACTCAGGCTTGGGGTAGGGACACTTTCTCTGTGCATTTTTATTATTATTTTTCATCTGTTATACAGTGCTCATAACCCTCCTCCCCCTCCTCCATATTTTCAGTGCTACACTGTGATGACCACAGACAGTTGACCCAAAGGCATTTCTTGATGAACATTTCTATCTGCTATCAGCCTTGAAAAACTCAACCTTTCAAGAGCTGTATGGGGGAAGAATGCATAAGACTAATATTTATAGGCTGGAGAAGCAGGGAGAGGAAAGAATATAAAGTGTAAAACTTGCTTCCAGCAGAAATGCCATCCCTCTTTTGCCTCTGATAATTAGAAGCCTTTCTGACATGGCTACTAAGGAGGACGGCTGCGTTTGCTCTGCTTTTGTACTGCCAAGCTGCTCTCCTGTTGGTGGGGTGTTGCTTTGTTTGGCTTTGTTTTAAGCCAAAACACAGATTTCAGTGGATGCCCAACTATTGCAGTGTGAGTCACCCCTACTCCTACACGGTAAATGATTACTTGCAAATACTTGTACGTGATTATTTATAAAAAGGGAGTGCTTTTGTTCAAGATTACATTTTCAGTAATTTTTGTGGTAACAACAAAGCTCATAAAACTCGTAAATTCTTTCATTAATATCTTTAGCTAGAATCAGACTAGGCGCTTAGATGGTTTTAATTGTCCCTTATTTCTTTTTAAACTGGGAAAAAATCTTAGCTAAATTGAGAAAAGGTAGTACTGGTCATAACTGTGGTAGTAGCTCTAGAGAAGTGTTCACATGTTTTTTGTGGTGCCTTAAAATATATATAATGTGTTATGCCCCCGACTATACATGTAGTATATATTTTTTTTTTCTTACAAAAGCTGCATGTGCAGTCATAGAAATGCAGCTGGAATGCTGGATTTTTTAAAAAAACAGTTTTAAAATTGGGTGCTTGAAAGTCTGCTGAAGGTTTCCCTGGATTTAGATTGTGGTTTAAAAAGAAAAAAAAAATCCCTTTTCTATTCCATGTAGCAAGTTGGGGAACAGAAGTTCCTTGCTGTGCCTGCGGGTCACGTGGCCGCGCTGCTGTAGAGCTGGAATGTTTGCCGTGGTATTTCCGGAGGCTTCATAAACACGCAGCCAGAACGGAGGCTTCAGGAAGGCTATTTTACTATTATTATTTTCCTTTTACTTGCAGCGAAAATACATTGCAGTTTAGGTGTTTCAGGATTCTGTTTGTTTTTTAATTCACTTTTTTAATTAATCCAGAGGATTATAATAATTAACCTCTTTAAAAAAATGAAACCTTTTTTTTTCTTTTTTTTAAAAAAAGAGTGGCCCTATTCTTTGTTGCTGCATTTGTGCAAAAATAGTTCTTGTTGAGTGCCATTTCTGCCACCCTAAATATTAAACCTACCTCCAGTATGTAGATGGTCCTAATGGTTCCCTTTGGGCATGTGTCCCTGTAAGTGCCGTTCTGCCCTGGGCCTTGGTGCCTGTCGTGGTGCAGGCGGGCGCAGTGTCGCCCCGAGCTGCTCAGCCCGGCGGGAGGACACAGGGGCCGCCCGCCCAGCCCTGCTGCTGCGCTGCCCAGGCTCCGGGCACGGGAGGAGGGCTCAGGATTCCCGCTGGCTCCCGGCACACCAGGGCCAAGGTGGTGCAGCGGGGCCCTTCCTGGGTGTGGAGCAGCACGTGCTGCTGCTGGGGCTTGGCAGGCGCCGCCTCGGCCTGGGACGGGGCTCCAGCCGCTCTGGTGTCCTGGATCTGTCCTCCCGCGGCAGCCGGGCGGGCTCTGCCATCCCGCCGGCTTCTCCGGGCTCACAGGGATGCGTTTCCTCCTCCTTGCCCTGCTGCTCCCCTCCGGCTTTGCAACTGCGCCGGGCTCCTTGGTGATCCAGGGCAGAGAACTGATCCGCTTTAAAAATAACCCCGCAGACCTGGGAGCGGGGGGAGGATCGGGGGTATTCTTAGCTTAACCCGTGGGGTTCCCTGTGCAGCGCTGCCCAGCTGCCCGGACACAGCGGGGCGGGATGGCCCTGCAAGGGGAGCTCATAAAGGGCGGCCAGAGGCAGGACCTGCCGATTCCAGCTTCTCCCCAGAGAAAATAAAGCATGGAAATGTTGCGGTGTGCAGCATGAGGCTGTGCTGTGCCTAGACAGCTGAAAGAGTGGCTGTTTTATAACCGTACTAATATGGATTTGTTGCTGATTAGAAACTGCAGCAGCGGTCCCCGATGGGGGCAGAGATCACAGCAGAGCTTCTCCTCAAAGCCCAGAGCATCAGGGTTGCCAAATTCAGGTGCCAAACTGCCCTAGCAGAGCTGGGGTTGATAGAGAGCTCGACATTGCCTCCTGACATCAGGCCTGGCTTCCTGGTTCGCTTTTCCTGTCCCCTTCCAAGCTTTTTGAAGCTCATCCTTGGTGTGACTTTAGTTATTTAATGATGCCGTCCAGGTGCCGAAGTGTAGCATCAATTACTTTAATAAAGTAAGAGTTCTAACTGAATAGACATGTAATATGTGGTGGCCACATGTGCCGTATTGTCTGCCTCCTGCTGCTTAGCCTTGCACACCTGGGTGGGCAGATGAGAAGGCAACATGGGAAAATGTAGGACAAGGACTTTGCGAAAGGCAAAGGAAGGGAAGCAAAATTGTGAACTGAATAGTTGGTGAGGACTTAGGGTAGGAAGAAGAGCGAGGTGAAGATACTGCAGGGAAAAAGGGATGAGTTTGAGGAAGGAAAATTGCCCCATAAGAAACAGCTACATTGGGAAAAATGGGTGAAAGGAAATATGGACATTGACGGTCTGCAGGAGTACAGGAGGAGCTCGCTGATAACACTGGGGTGGTTTGGGAAGTGCTGTCAGGGCAGGCAGGCCACAGCAACTGCTGCCTTGGCCCCTGTTGTTTGTGTGGCTTCTGTTTGCCTTCCTGCTGCCTGCAAAGGGAGGGAAAGATGGGAGAACAGAGAATGTGATTTTTTTTTTCCTTTGCTTATCTGCTTATCTCAGTGGATATTGGTAGAGAAATCTCAGATCTTGTGACATAAAAAATCCTACTTTTGGTCATATCTGCTGGATTGGTGTAATCTGAGCTATATTTAGAGAAGTGAGAGGAAATAGTGTGCAGATAGAAGCGGTCCTGAAGTTATATTGGAGCTGCACGTGAGGCAAGGAGAGGTTTTCGGTGATTTTGGTTTAAATATAAATGTCCTAGAATTTAAAAGTAACCTTTTTAAAAGTAAAACCTCAGTCAAAGGCAAAATGTGGCCCGAGTCAGACACTCTCTGCCTCTGTGTGTTTTCCAAGTGAACACAGAGAACTGTGGAGAAATGCTCAGGCAGGGTATAATGCACCTGAGTAAAACATTAACTTCTTGCCTTTCCCACTGCTCTTCAGTCCTCTGCTGCTGGGTAAAATGATATAACACCATAGTGCATTTCAGGTAGAACAGGAAAACAAATCCAGCCTTTTAGGCAATGGAAACAGTGTGAAAGTGCTTCATTTTTTGGAAACACTCCAAGGTTTTATCTTGTTCCTTACTATGTCTTAATGTTTTATAAGTTCTTTGCCTTTATGAAAATGTGTAAAGGGTTTGTGAAGTTAATTTTGTAATGGTAATGTGTGCAGCTGAATAATGCTTTTCATGTCGTTTGGCTTTGCTACTTGCCACCTAAGTTCTCCCAAATCTTCATAAGGAAATTTAGTGTAGCCAGCCAAAGGAAATGATGCTTGAAACTTATTCTCAAAAGCTCCACTCTCTTAATTGCCTTGAACATTGGTTGAGAAAGACATAGCTTCAGCACAGTGAAAAGAAACCAAAAGAAGTTATATTCTTAATAAAGGTTTCTCTATCTTGGTGAATTTATACTGACAGGAGTACTGGTTAAAAATAAAAGAACTTCTGCAGGCACTCTGCAGTTTATCCTAGTTTTATGTTGCCTAAGCAGAAGTCAAGGAGAAGCAGTGAAATACCCCATGTACAAATATAGAGAGTAGAGGAGCCTTTTGGTCTGAGGTGCCTCTTAGTACAGGGCTCCTCCTAACTGCTTTCATCATTTGCTTTAAGCCATTAAACCATCTCCTTCTGAAGGATGGCAGAGAAACAGTGTTTAAATATTCTGTTCCTCATCAGGCGACTCCACAGGAGATTGCTGTATCCTTCATGAAAAATATTTCATTTCAGTGTGGAGATTTTCATGACTTTATGGATGTTGGCTTGCACTTCTCTGTGAAAAGAAGTATTTCTGAAAGAAATAACGGACTCGTTGAGTACTTTTTATTAGATATTAAACAAAATCTTTTTCGATAAGAGGCAATAATTTCACTTTTTCCACTGATGCTTTTCCCTTTAATCTTGCTTAGCTCCTCAGTGAGCTCCCGACCACCAGAATACATTGCTTTGGGGTGTCTTAGATCAGCTGCTTTAGAAGCCAGAAATTTGTATCTTTTTACTAATAGAAAAAAAAGTAAGGATAATTGTTAATATGATTTGTATAGCTTGTGCATATATATATATGTAAAATATGCATTAACTGCACAGCTAGATTTTGTTAGCAGATGGAGATGATGTATGTGTATGTTTCTAAAAAATATGACAGGATTTTTTGAATAAGTCTAAATCAACATACGATTGGAAAACTCTTGAGAATTCTTAAACGTGTTTTATATTGAAAAGGATTTAATTAAATTCCTCTAATCTTTCTAAATTTAGAGAATTCACGGTACAGCACACATTTTACCAGGTCTTGTTATTTCTGTTCGTATAGCTTTCTTCAGAGGCCTTCAAATGGAAAGAAAATTTTTCTCTTCGAGACAAAAGCTCAGTGCGAGCACGCTCCTTTAGGGGTATTTCTTTTGCCTACAGCCAAGTCCATCTCCTAGCCTAGTTTGATTAATGTCATTTGATTTGCTAACATTTTTTCAAGTATATGGAAGAACGGGGAAAAAATCGTTTCAGGCACCTCTCAATGACTAAAATGCTGCCTCGAATCCCAAAGATACATGTGAGGGGAATCTCATGGGTTAAAATAGACCTGGTTCAGCTGTACAATGCGAACACACGGCGGAGACGCCTGTGACCTTGCACATGGAGATGTTGCTCACATGCTTCTGCCTGTGCCTTTTACAGTGGGAATTGTAAGCAAACAAAAACTCAAACTACTGCTTTGCAAGTAAGGTCAGCAGCAAAGATGCAACGTGTCTGCCACAGTGATGATTCGGTGGCAGAGTTCCACAATATAATCACATATTGAATAAAAGGTGTCTCTCTCTGTTGCCTTTTCAGATGTCACGTCTTCAATGGAATTTTTCTCATTGTTTTGCTGCCTTATCGGGTGGACAGAAGCTAAATAGCTTCTTTAGGCCGTTTCCAGTTTAATACAGCTTTGCAATGATCATTTTGTTAGTACCCTTTTAAATGTAAACAGACCTGATCTCTTCATCCTTTCTTATGCTTTTTGTCTGGATCATTTCATTGCTCTCCTTTGATTATTTTTTGTCTCACTTGGCTCAGAACTGAAGAGCTTTGCCTTGCAAGTGCTGACCACTTGCAGGTGATGAGAGATCCAGATGATGGCGTGAAAGGAGTTCCTGTTTTCTCAGGTCCTAGGAGGAGATTCTTCCTTCTCCGTGCTCATTCCTCTTTAGGACTCCCCTTAAGCTACCAGCAAGGCCACCAGTGAAGGGGATGGAGACCCAGTCCCTGAACATCTCCTCTGCAGTGGTGGTGCCTTTGGGTCCCTTCTGCCCCGGACTCTGTACAAGCTGATGAGGACCTAGAGGTGATGGGCGCCCTGTTCCCGCTGTTACTGCTTCCCAGAGTCACACATTGTGTTGCCCTCTCCTCTTCTCATGCTGCAGCTTAGGGTTGTATCCATGGAGTTCAAATCAAGGGACAGGAATAGGCCCTGCCAAGGCGGATGCACATGGACAGAGGCTATTCCCACGTGGTGCTCAGTGGGCACATGGGCGCTTGGTCTCTCTTTGGCCACGTTCTGCGTGGAGCTCAACCAGGAGCCCCGCAGCCTCCGTGAGGACGGTGCTGAGGCCGAGCTAATGAGCCCTGTCTCTGGGCAGGGTGCAGGAGCTCCGGCTTTCTGCTGTGCTGATTGTGCTCCCGCAGCTTCCCGTTCGGAGCTGGCTCCCTCGCAGTCGGCTTGGCCGGAGGCCAGCGAGGCTCGCCTGGGCCTGCCATGTGCCATGTGGGCATAGGCACATCCAGCACTTGAAAGTGTCTGTCAAGAGCAGGAAATTATATTTGGAGGGAGTGGAAAATGTTTGGCCTGACTACATGAATAAACAAGAACAATATTAATGAACGAGGAAGTAGGTAACAGTTTTAATGGGGAAAAGGATTGATTATTTCAAATACAGTTTCCCTGCCACAAGTCGTGTTTTTGGCCCTCCTCTGTTCCTCGTATGTCACTGTCACTGGTAGTTTATTTTGGTTTTGTTTGTTTAATATTTCATGGGGGCACTCCCCAGGTTTAAGGAACTTGGTTGTAGGAAAAACGAGTGGCCTGATGTTCCAGCTGGGAAGCAGAAATCTACCCAAACACGGGGTTGGAAACGGACAGAGTTCCAGCGGGGAGAAATTTGCTTTTGCCATTAGCCCGTTCCGTGTTTTTGCCCAACTACCTTTCCTCTACTTTGTCTGTTAGCAAGTTGGAAGGAACGTTGTTTATAATGAAGCATCAAGGACCTGTGTCTCTTAGTATTAAAGGGCCGTAGTTACAAAAATCTAAATATATAAAATACACGCTACTAACAGATACTTTCTGTATATACCTACGTAAAGGAGGAAAAAAAGGATTTAAACTGTAAAAAGCTCAAGTTTGTTTTCTTAGGTTTGGAAAACTAGAGCTCAGTATGGCTTGAAAACCACATCCTCAGCTGGCCTAGACCCTAAGCTAAACCCTAACCCTCAGCTGGGTTTAGTGCTCTGAAGTTCCTCAGTTCCCCACAGCTGTGGTGGCTACTTCAGCTCGAGTCTGTCCCTCCCAATATTAACAAGCTTTTCCCCCTGGGAAGGCATGGCCCGTAGCTAGAGGTGCCATCAAGGACCAAGAGCGAGCGAGCGCCTGTGTGTGCAAATTGTGAAACCTTAGAGAGAACCAGGCTGGTTATCTGTGAAATAAGAAAACAATGCATCAGCACATCACTGCTGGCTCCCTTAGTACTTGAGCTGATTTTCCTCACATTATCTTCTTGGGCCAAAGATTTCCTGCATTTCACAATGTTGATGCATGCTGCATTGGTGTATTTATCAGTTTTGAAACTATTTTTCCATTTGAGGAAAACCCTCAAAAAGACAGTATGAACATTGTTTGTTTTTTTTTAGTTCTGAAGTTACTACTGTTAAAACAGGTAGTGAAATGTCTTTACACAACCGAACAGTGATTGAGCTCCTTGAATTAATTTGAAATTTCAGTAGCACTGAGTCGTATTTTAGTGGCACTGTAATCCTGTCCATTAACATGTTAAGTCTGCAGACTCTACTGCCACTGGAAGAAGAGCCCTGCAGTATTTAAATAACACTGTAACACCATGGTATTATATTCAGGTCATTAGGAGGGGGCATTGTGCAGGATGGAAGTTATTTGGCAGAACGTCAAGGGTGAATCATGTAATCGGTGTTTCTTTGCCTCTCCAAATATGTGGATTAAAGGGTTTTTCTTTGTTTTTTTTTTATTTTTAATACACCTATCTCTTACCCTGTCTCAGCCACCACAACATCTGTATGCTGCTTATGCCGGTAACAAATGCAGGCAAAATATAGAATAATAGAAGGAAAAGAGCTGAGTAAATGTAGATGGCACAACTGATTGCTGGTGTAGCTGGAGGGGGGAAAGAAAAGCAGATCTTGAAGGACTGACTTCAGTTCTGGTTTTCAGAGTGGAGACTTGGTTGGGAAAAGAGCTGGAAGGTTTACCTCATTTTATTGAGGGTTCTTCTGTATGAGTCACGGCTGTTGGTAGGTAAACCTGCAGCTGGGCAGTTTGCTTTCACAGCAGGTATCAGCTGCTGTCCGAAATGCTGAGAAACACGGAGATGGAAGGTTAATGTTTTCCAGTGCTGATCCCTAGTGTTAGTGTCCTGAAGAGGCCGGACGCTGGTCTCTGACTGAAGGCAGCAAGGGAGATGGACCCCTGTGTCCTGCTGTTGGGCTTTAGGAGACTCCTCCTCTGCTCACACGTTGGGCTTCTCTTATCTGTTCTGAATCTTCTTTGCAAATGTCCTTGTCACTCAGGCAGCTGTGGGAGAATTGAGAGAGATGTTGGGCTGTGCAAAGCATCTGTTCTCAGCAGCTCAGCTGATTGCCCTCTCTCGCTGCAGTTACTGCCCTTCAGAGCTGTGTGCTAAATACTTCATATGGCTGTGTGTGCCCCACTAGAGACCAAATGAGCTGGCTTAGGTAAAAATGTCAGTTCTTGCCTGCAAGAAACTAGATGACCATGCCAGAAGTAGCCTAGCTGGCTGGGAGGAAATGAATCCCAGCACAGATAATGACTCTTCCCTCCTCTTGCCCTTGCTGAGTGCAACTGCAGCTACTGACGTGATGTGGATGTAAGAGAAAGTAACCAAAGTATCAGGTAAGGCCAGCGCAGATGAAGTGAGTTGCAGATGGGTCGGGATGTGACCAACTCATCCCAAGGCAGAGCTGGGAGCCTGTGAGCAGGACACGTGGGCAGGCTCTGCCCTTCCTGTGCTCCACACGGCTTGGGGAGGCTGCCGGGAGGAGGGCGAAGCAGCCGTTTGCTTATTTGAACAGTTTGTTTTCCTTTGGCCTGGAGTATTGGCCAAGTTCCTGGATAGTCATTCCTGCTTTTGTGTGTGTGACTTCCCCACCCCCCCCCTTCTGTTTCATGTGGAATTCTTAGAAAAATCTGAGAGCAAGAAGTGTGTCTAGCTGCTGTATGCCAGTGCCCCACGCACTCTTGAGGGTACTGGAAGTGGTTTTCAGCTCTTCTTTTTGAAAATAGTCTTAGCTTTAACATGAGGCAGGACTTGTATGTGTGCAGGAGCCCTGGCCCTGCGGGTGAGGACGTTGCCTTTCCCAGCAGAGTCCTTGCTGAAGAGGCTGTGGAGGCAGATAGCACCAGCAGATTAAACACAGAGAGGGAGGTCAGGTCCACAAACAGATCCCAGAAGAAGCTGGCAGGGATGTTCCCTACAACCGTGTGTGCTGGGCAGTTAAAATGGGAATTAACCCCAGAAAGGGCTCGAGTCGTCGGCCCTTCCCGGATATCCCTGGGGTCAGCACTGCGGGCAGAATACTGACCTGGTCAGGCCTGGGTTAACCCAGCTCGGCCTATCTCCTCTTCCAGCTGCGTGTTACGTTCAGTGGTACAACGATCTTTAAAGTACCATTCATGCTGTATTCTAGGTTATATCAAGGACAGCAGAAACCTGGAGAACTCTGCTACTTTTCTGTAAAATGGAAGCAGTAAGAGTGCAGATTATATGGGGATGTTGGGAGGTTAGCGTTGGTCTTCATCCAGAGAAGGACTCCGTTCATGCCAGCTTGAGAGATCCACACTTTCCATGTTCGTTTTTATGTGAGTTTTAAGCTGTTTGTTTCTGCAGAGGGTAGAAGTGCTGCCCAAGCCTACTGCACTGCCATCTCTCACTTTGGCTGCTGCTTTAGGTACATTAGCTTGTGCTATAGGTATATTAGCTCGTGTAGAGCAAATCTGCTCCACCTTTTGTATTTGATGTTATTTTTTTCAAGGGACATCAATAGTGTTTCTTTTAAAAATGTCCCCAGACAAAGAGCTCTCCAGAGAGTGGGTCTCTGCTGATCCATGCAGTTAGTAATTACTCCTTCGAGCTGTCATTTTAAAGTAAAAAGAGAACATGTTAAATATTGATTATACGTCTGTATACCAGGTTCTGTAAAAACATATAGATAAGTAGATTCAAATGGCATTTCTTCCCTCTAATTCAGCACAATAATAGTTTTGCTCTTGAGAAATCATGTATGAGCACATATGAGCTTGTGCTTTATTCTAGCTGTGTAGTTAAGTGAGGTGTTCCTGGGAGCCCTCTGGGTCCCCTTGGTGCTCGGGGCCGTGTGCTTGCCATGCGACGTGGCAGCGAGCAAACAGCGAGAGGTTCCCGACGGAGAGATCCCTGCTGCTCCAGCCCAGCACGTGCCCTGCGCCAGGTGTTTGCTCTGGACTGTGTGCACTCGAAATGAAGAGCGGCCTGGCATTTAATATCGCTGTGCCACTCTGAGTGCATTTGCAATGTATTTGCTGAGGCTGCAAGACCTTTTGTTTTTGATACCAAGGTTGACGTAGTTCAGCATCTGTCTGTCTTGTTTTGCCATCTCCCTGGTGCTGCGTGGCTAGGACAGGATTTTCTTTCCACTTGTGGAAGGCAAATGTTTGGAGTTTGGGTTTCAATAGCTTTGGCCTTGCAATCCTTTGGGTCTTGTCGGATGCACTGGTTTGAGTCATGACTGCTGCCTTCGTATAGAAACTTGATTCACCAACGTGTGCTTTTAGCCTTGTGCAAGGAGTGGTCAGGGAGACAGAAGATTGCAGGTGGGATTGCGAAAACACGTATGTTACGAGAGGATGCAGAGCTAGTAAGCTCTGAAAGCTTGCAAAATAATCGTCCTACAAATCATTATGATCCCTCAACTGACTTTAAGTATTAGCAGTGTTTATATAATGTTTAATTGATTACAATTTAATTTTCAAATTTTTTAAAAAAAAAAAAAAAAAAAAGAAAAGAAAAAGAAAAAAGAAGAGTCTTTACTTGAAATGAGCCTTGCTGATGAATGAGGAGGGTGTGTGAGAGCTGGGCACTGCTGTGGCATTTCATTGCGCTGTTCGTTCCCCTGCGTGGCACGGTTCCTGCTGCTGGTAGGAGATGGTGCCTCAGTGCAACTGCTCGGGCGTGTGACTGCTGACCTAGATTAACACGAGCCACAAGGGAACGGACCAAATGTTCTCCTCTTATTGCATAGAGGTCATTGGATTCCTGCAAACAGATCAGTTGGGTTGGATTCTGTTTTGACGTTAATAAAGAATATACCTATGGTAACATCCAGCATTTTTTGGAGGTTTTGCCTTTGTATTCTGTATCTGGTCAACAGATTTCACACATGCACAACTGACAAACTGCTATAACATCTATATATCCTCATAACCTATCAGAATTGCTGCTGTGGTTTCTGTGGAAGTCACATTTGGTGATGAGAAGATAGACCTTACAGGACGTCTGCCTTCTTGCCTTTACCAACTTGTATTGATTTTCCCCCCCCTTTTTTGGCCACACACACACAAACACAGAGCTTTCTCATCCTGAAGCTTCAGGCAAAACGTGTGAGCTCAGGTGTCATATTTCTAATGCCCTTTGCATGCAAGTTGAAATAGTTGCTCAAGTGCAGAGGCTGTACGTTTATGAAATACAGAGCACAGGCACCCTCTGTGCTTCCCAAAGTCTTAGGAAAATGCCTGTGAGGTGAGGCCATGGTATCTTCTGAACAAACGATTTATGTTCTTGAACTTTAGAGTTCTCAGTCTTTAAAACTGGTGTGAATGACAAAATGCCCTAAATACCTCCATATGTGTTTATACTTAATAGGTATAAAATCACTTATGCTGAGCTAGCTTAGGACAAAGGGGAAACATCTGCTGAATTCATTTCCATGAGGTAGGTGGTTCGCTTCAGTGTCTGTGCTGGGGAACAGCAGCTTCCCTACAGAGAGGGGAAGGAAATTAAGAGTATAGCAATCAATTAAATAGATGAAACAAGGCAGTTGAGGATGAATAAACATGCGTGACGAAAAGATAATAGAGGGAGAACTAGAATCACTTCTCAGCAAAGAAGCTTGGGCAGAAGCTTGAGCACTTCTTCAAGATGGTCCCAAATTCCTGGAGGAATCCAAGGCTTTATTCTCAGCAGAGAATGAAAGATGATCAAGGTCAAAAACAGCTTTGGGTCAAAGAGGGAGCTGGTACAATCACCAGATGAGAAACTTCAGACATGAGAAACTTCAGATAGTGTTTAAGTGTTTGGGATGTCATCGAGACAACTGGTGCTTAGAAAGAGACCGGCCTGCCTTTGGTTTTTCCTGTAGAGCCACACGAAATCCACATGTGACGTAGGCTGCTCCGAATGCAGGCTGCCGTGGTACTGTGTCTGCTGGTCCCTATTGATCCTCTGTCTCTATGAGTGTTGCTGGCGTTTCTGAGACCATGTGTCCCTGCTGTCCTGTGCTGCAAGAAGCCAGGTCACTCGCACCCCTTCCTAACCAGTTGTGGAGGGAAGGGTCCCTCCTGCTCTGCTGCTAGCTGGGACTTTCAGGAGGACATGGGCAGCTCTGGTGTCACGTGGCACTTGTGTAGTATAAGCTGTATCTGCCCCTACGGTGTGAAACGAGGGCTGAGGCAGCCTCCAACCCGTCCTGCTCCTGCATCACTTCACATCATGACTGACTTCCGTCTCTTGCAGCGTGTGCTTAGAAGTGGTCTAAGTCCTGAAGTTAAAGCGAGTTCTTGTAATGGAAAAGTTGCTTAGACCAAACTGTTCTCGGATGCACAGTTGTGTCCATATGGATGCAAACTTTGACACTGTTGCTCTGAAACATCCCTAGGAGGTAAGCGTCACCTCTTGAGCTTCACTGCTGCCCAAGTGCTTTTTCATAGAATGTGATCAGCTAAAGAACATGGTTTCCAGCTGTGCCCTGCTCTTCTGCTCTTCAGCCCCGATCTGCAGAGCCTCTGGTACGAGAAAAGTGGGGACTTGCTTTCTGTGCCATGATTTTTGGCTCCTAATGCTCCCTGCCTGCCAGAAATAGTGTCTGGTAAGTTGGGAAGCATTTGTGGCACACAAGTGGCAGAATCTTGTTGAGCATCCTGCCCTGGATGTATTAAAAATAAAAATGAATGATGGGCTTGGTTTCAAGCACACATAGAAGTATTTTGACTGCATAGTCTGTAGATTTAGAAGCAAAGTATAGTTCAGTAGAGTGAAGTTCTATACTAAGAAGCCAGGATTTGTTTATTTTTATAAAACCTTTCTAGGAAGTTGAATCCCGGACAGTATTAACAGCACATGAATGCAGTTGGACTATTGAGGAAATAAGTGTCTTCTATGGAGTAGTGTCTTCGATATTTTAACTGGCTCTTAAAAAAGAGGAGAGAGAAGAAGAATAAAAAAAAAAGCAACGGGCTAATGCTATCGAATGAGATACAAGAGCCTGAAACCGCCGCTCAATAAACTGATACATTCTTCAGGAAATTGATGATGTTTCAAAAGCTGTTTCTTCAGATAGCAATCACTGGCTGAGCTTCCCAAATGAATGTGCAGGGGGAGCATTGAGAGAGGCTGGGATCCGTCTAGGATGGTGCTGGTTGGGTAGACAGGCTTGGGGGCTTATCTCGTGGGGGATTCTGGCACACAACCAAACTGATGAACAGTTTCAAGCAGCAGTGGCTTCTTATGACCTTAAACAGAGCTTAGTTACTGTCTAAGATTCAATTCAGGGGATTTGATGTTTGTTCTCTGTTCCTCTGTCTGTTTCTTTCTCATTTACTTCAATTAATCTGTTTAGATGTTTGTTGCTTGTCCTCAAAACTGCAAGAATGAGGCTGTATCCACTGCAAAAAATGGTGCTTCGCATTAAAGTTGCTTAATAGAAGGAGCATGGGAACACATATGACTCATTTTTGTTTTGTGTATGATTGATTGAACCTATAAATGCTCATTTTCAAGAGACATAGTTAATTTTGGTGAAACGGATTGAAAGTTGCTCCCATAAAAGAAGAGCAGGCGCTTCATTATGCTCCATGTGCAAATGCTGACATGTTCCAGGCTGCCTGTGGCACCCCCAGACACCCCAATGAAAAGGCAAAAGCTCTGGGTGAGTTGGGGCTTTAGGGCCCGGGTGGCGGCAGCAGCTGCTTGGTCCGTCCGCGTGGTTGTGGCCTTCAGTCACCTGGGGAGATGCCCTTGATATCTAGTACGTTGAGCGGCATAAATGGGCATTGTGTTCTTGCTGCAGCCGCTCTTAAGTGACCAAAAACACAGGGGCGCTGATTGTAGTGCTAACTGGCTTTTCCATGAACGGCGTAATTCCAGCTAGCTGCACTTTGGGATCTGCTCAGCAGCCACCTCAGCGTGGCTGGTGCTTGCACGTGAGCGTCGCGCAGTTGTTAGTTATTTGTCTCGTGGCTGCATGTGTGTGGGAGGGGGGTGGTTATCCCTGTTTTCCAAGAGACACAGAGGCATGAATTGACTTGTATGCTCCGTCCTCGCTGTCTCGGAGCGCTCTCTGGAATGATTATGTCTTAAAGCTTTTCAGAAGCTCCAGCGAGGGGGGGTTGCATGAGCTCATGCTTTATGCCTACAGGATCCAAGAGCAAACTGCTGCAGTCATCTGACTGGAAGCAACATTGATTTTTATGCATTTTTTAAAAAATATCTAAGAGGCCTGATCAAAATGAATGTTCTCAGAGCCCTGGCGGCCCGGCCCGGCCCGGCTCAGCTGCTGTGTGTGGAGGGCAGGGTGCCGGCCTTGGCGCAACGCCCTCCCCTCCCGAGCTCCTTTGTCCCTCTGCCCGCCCCTCGCCCCCGGTTATTTTTCCAAGCCCTTTCCTTGCTCTTTCTGGGGCGGCAGCAGCAGCTGCTGGTGCTGTCCTGTAATTCTTCCATCTCGGTCACAGGGGACTGGAAGGGAAAAGACGGTCTGTCTGGGCAGCAGCCCACCAGCTGCCACCGCAATGTTTAATGCGCAAATTTGCAAAATGCAGCTTTTAATTTTGCTTTGCAGTCAGAATGAAAAACTGGAACACACCACCGCTGCCATCCTTGATTGATTAATAGGAGGCTCTGCTCCCTGTTCCTTGGTTCGCACTTGGACAAGAAGTGCTTGAAAGTGGCTTGGAATAAGCGGAGAAAATCTTGACAGGTTTTTACCGTGATGGAGTAGTTGACAGCACAGTGTTGTGTATGTGTGCTGGAGAGTGCACTGTGGAAAAAACATTAATAAAAAAAAATACTTAACTATATCAGAGTGCAAAATCATGTTGCTGTCCTTGCAGTCATCACTGAGATGAGCGGGGTCTCTTTGTTCAAGTGTTGATGAATAAGAGAGTTCCATAAATTCTAGCACAATCCTGGAAACATAGAACAGGTTTTTGGTCTGGGGTGTCTTTTGAGGGATAAGAAAGGAGCTTGGAGGAGAGAGCAGCATAGTTCCTATTTTTCCTCTGCTTACTTTCCATTCTCCAGATCCAGTCATGCACCCTGAGTAAGGAAAGCAATCCCCAAGTTCCTGTTAGGAATGTATTTGTATAATCTCTTTGGTGTGTATTTATGAATGACAAATCTGTTCGTGCAACCATTCAAGAAAAACTAGAGAAAACTTGGGGCAGAATTGCAAAAGAATTTATTTGCACTGAATAATTTGACTCAGGAAATAGTGGGTAGTTCAGAAGACTTGAACCCTAAAGCACTATTTAGCTACAAAATTAATTCCTGTGGTTGTGGCACACATTGTTGGCCAAGCAAGATAGTTGTGTGCTGGCGGAGAGAACTATTTTAATCACAAGTCAGTCTTGCAGCTAGATGTCCCTAGACACCCCATTGCCCCCTTTGTTTTCTGGGTTTTTTCCGCTTTCTCAATGCTCCAAGGTCCTTTGGCATGGGAATTGTATGGGACGTGAAGCCCACGAACGTGCCCTCATTTGGACC
>JAUBOD010000058.1:142944-154547 GCA_032353885.1 Nothura maculosa | reverse complement strand
GAATATCAAAGAAAATGCATGAATCATTGCATAGCCAATGTAAACCAGGTTCAGAGAAACACTGTTTTTATATATGTTTGTGTATGTGTGAGTAAAACTACATTTGTACTTACCCATGAGTATCCACAAGTTCCATTAGTTGTATGTTGTATTTGGAGAACACATCTATAAATTCTCAAGTTGTGTCTAAAAATTCTAAATCACAGGAGCTTCTATGCACTTTCATAAAGCAGTTTGTTGCCCAGTTGTCAGCTGCAGCCTTTGTGAGGCAGAGAGGGCTTCTGCTTATTCTGAAGACATGAGGCTGAGCTAGACCTTCATTTCTGCGGCCTTTGTTTATGGAAATTGCCAGGGGGCATACACAAATGAAGGCTTTTCTTCTGGTGATCATGATCTTATGATGCTGTGAAAGCACAGTATATCCTAAGACTTTGGGTCGCTGGTAGTTTTATCTAAAGCTACAGGGAATGCTCCGTTGCTCATGTGTAGTCGCCATAATCAGAATAGCATTTGCTTTGTCTGCATTGTGCTTTCCAAGGTTGTTGGGCCTCGTAAGAAGTTTTGAGGACTGGCAGGTATCAGGTTAGACAGATAACATTTGGCATGTTTATCCAAAAACATAGGTGTAAAGCCTATATTCCTATGTTTATGTTATTTAAACTTTTTTCCACCACTAAGGCGTTAACAAGAATTTTTAAAAAGTTGATTTTAAACACAATTGAGTTACTAATGGTTCGAACTGTATGTGTTCATGAAGGCTGACTGAAGCTGGTCCATTTGAAATTTTGGTTGAGCCTGTTGTGCCACTTGGATCAGACTTTGACTTCCAGGTATGTCCAAAACAACTTTGGCTTTTGTTTTGGGCCTTTCTCCCTACATTTCTTGCTGAAGGCATTTTGTCACCCTAGTGAATTATTCCTATCATAAAGAATCATGACACACAATTCTTTAATTGGTACTTGAGTGCACTGGAGACTTGACGGCACTAGTCAATGAAAGGTAGATAAAGTGCAGCCTTGCTAGGTTTTGGGCTACACTGTATGACATGTGCTTGAAAACTAGAGATATGCAAGATATTCGTACAGAATGATTGGGGCCTGCCTTTTCCTAAGCTTCCTGTCTTCTCTATGCAGGAGCAGCTAAGCAAGCAAGGCTCAGGAACCGCTTCCTTTGTCTCCAGCCATTGATGCCTTCTGCTCATGTTGACACTCTTGTGTTAGTACATTGGCGAGCTTAAGACTCATCCAACACAAAAGCAGAATGCAAGAAATAAGCCTCTGGGGTTAAGCAGCTGCCTAAGGTAGTGACATGTATGTGGGACATATTCTGGTGGGACCTTGGTTAGTTATGATAGAGTTTGTAGTTTACTAGCTTCACTGGGAAGCTAGTAGACTAGATGAATACGTATGTACAGCTCATGAACAATCTCTCTCTCTTTTGTCATGTTTTAGCAGGGAGTTAGTTACAAGAAGACAGAGTGTTTTAATGGTTTGAGTAGTGAATGGTAAGAACTGTTAAATGAGCGGTTAACATGGAACTCATCTAGCCCTCAGGAGCTTCTCCTTTTGTCAAGTGTGTGACCTGGAGAAGGAGGGAAGTCACGGAGGTTCTTTGTAGCAGGATGTGATGAGTGTGTTATTTTTCAACTTAGTTTAAAGCTCTTTAATCATCGTTAAGTTTTGTGCCCAGAGCATAGGAGGTTTCACAGAAGTTCATGGCCGAGTTGTGCTGCGCTCTTGTGAAGTGCCGCACTGTTCTTTTCCTAGTACTGAATGAGCAGCTGAAATGAACAAGTTGTGGGACAAAAGTGGTTCTGCAGATTGTGTAGGTGCTGCAGGATGATGTGTAGATCATCCTTGAGATGAAGGAGGAAACACAGCATATCCACTCAGCAATATTGACTATGAATATATTGGAAACCATAACTAGTTGGGAGGGTATCGGACATGCAGATTGTATCATAAAAGATGAAGGGTTATGGGATGGGAATTTTTGCCTAATAGGAAAGGAAGCTTTTCAGTCAAGAAAGATGAAATCAAGTGGTAACTAAGTGGTAGGCATGGCCTGGAAATTAATGATAATATGCTATTATTGGGCAGCTGGCCTATTAATTATGTGGACAAGCAATGAAAGTCATGTGTCCTGTTCTTGAAATGACACATTTCAGCCTAGAATCTGTTCTTCACTACCAGAATGAAGAAGTTACCCATTGCTACTCCTGCTTCTCATCCTTCTTTAGAAGGTAGATAGCAACCGTATATAGGAACTGCTAGTCTAAAATATTCTTATTTACTGTGACCTCTTCTAACTGATTATATTGACTTGTTCTCTCCCCTTACCTTCACCCCTCGATGCACTTTTACATGTGTACCTTGCCAAACACAAGTATAATCTCTGGAAAACAGTTGTTTTCCAGTCATTGAATTACTGCCGTCAGGTGTGATGAAAGAAAACAATTAGAGTGTAATTTGTTTTCTTTTTAGCTTGAGAAAATATAGTCTCTTTGCCTTACAGTTGTGTGTCAGTGGTAGGCGAGAATTGCATAAGCAATTTTGTGTTGTGGTTTCATGTAGAGACTAAGAAATAGTTCAGTTCCAATGTCCTTCTCTCTCTCTCTCTCTCTCTTTTAAGAACTTTGTGAATAAGAATTTTTGTTTTCCTTTTTGCTTTTTAATATGGTCATTCAAACTTGTGAATTGTGGCAAGCATCCAAAAATGTGCTACAAGTGAAGGACAGCAGTGAGAGCAGCAGTGGGAACTGCAGGTTAGGAGAGAGCTCTGTCATTCCCAAAGTGGTGCTGGAGGGCAGCGTGTATAATATACTCTGGCAGGGAGGAACAGCCCTTTGTCCAGAGCAGGGATTCACGCCGCTGCAATGTGGGAACCGTTGGGCACGCCAGAGGAACGTCTTCCTGTTTAGAAGAACTTCATGTTCGTGTAGATGTTCCCAGCGATACGTCCGCGCACACGTGCTCTGCGTTGCTTTGAGCTCAGTTTACCTCTCGGACAGGGAGCAGAGCCAAGTTCCTATCTGTGCAGGATAGTTCCAAGCTGATGCTCCAGGCTGCCATCTCGCGCAGCTGACATTGCCTGCTGCATTGCTGTAACGCTCACCAAGAGAGCCAGAGCGAGAAGAACTATCGTTGGTTTCTGTGGATTCAGTATGTGCAGTGGAAAGAACATATTTTCAGTTAAGTCTATAAAGTCTTGATCTTTTGGACCACTTAAAAGTCCAAAGGGACAATCGCTTTGATTCTGTGTGTTGTAGAGAAGTAGAAGCAGGTTGAAGAAAGCAAGATGGGATTATTTTTTCAATGTTCTTTTATCAGTATCAATGTGGAGATACTAGATAATTCAGCCAACACTTTTATTATGTAAATACCATTTTTTAAGGGAAAATAAAAACAAAAAGAAGCCCGCACCTCTGCAGGTGTTGAGCAGTGCGCTCAGCACTTGCCTGCGATGCCGGGTGCTGTGGCGGCTGCCAGGAGGCCACAGTGCTGCGTGGGCTGGGGCCGTGGGCAGGGGCCAGGGCTGGGGCCGGGGCTGTGGGCCAGGGCCCTGACCGAGCCTGGTCCAGGGCTGGAGGCGGCACCTCGGAGCGCACGCGGCTGCTGCCGTGGGCCAGGGCAGCTCTGGAAGGCCCAGATGGGCCCACGCTTCTGTGTGCCTCCCAGTGATGCTAGGAGACATGGAAAACTGAGGAATAGCTAGATTGAAATCAAATTATGAATCTTCTTTTTATTCAATTATGTTTCCATTTAAAAATTAATTTGTTTTTAATGACAGGCATGTGGCTGCAAACTCTGAGGCCTGAAATTCTCTTTATCTAGGCAGCAAGCACCAAAGTGCCTTGACCCTTATCTAGGGGGACTCTTTAATCTATTAATTCTGCTTTTATGCCCATTCAGTTCTTGACCTCTCTGACTCAACTTCCAGTTATTGACACTTGTGATGGTGGTTTCTGTGTCAGAGACACCTGCCCACTAACAATGAGACTGAGCTGAACAACCTTCCTCTTTTCATCCCAGCCACTAAGCAGGCAGATGGTGACAACATTTGGTCACCACTGATTGGGCTCCTGTTTGAACCCTTGACCCAAAGGTGAAGGCCCGTGTATCCGATTAGGGATATAAGCCGCCAGATTTAGTTTAGTTGTGATACCTGGCCTGGTGTGTATGCAAAGTGAAACACGTTGTGAATATGGAAGGACAAGAAAACATTCCTCTCTGGGCTCTTCTTTCCTTTACAGTTATATATTAAATTTAACTCTTCATGCTGGCAGCCTCTTGTTATAAATGTCTCGTTAATAAAAAAACACTATTAACAGGAACATGCTCCAAGATGCTATCTTGGAAACAGTTCTTCGTTTTCCCTTTGTAGAGCACACGCTTGTGTATGCTTGGAGTCTTCAAAAGGTTTCTGTCCTAAAAGAAAACCATCTAGGGGGAATTACAGCTTTGTTTCTATAGTTAGTGAACAGTTTCCTGAGATGGTTTGTGCTGCTGTGCAGCTGCCTCTGGGATTTTCTTGGTGTGCACACTTGACTTGCCCAACTACAGTAAAATTTGAATAATTTTTTTTTTCAATGTTATATCTGTTGGTGTCTCAAAATTTAGTTTGTCTATAATTATCCTTATCTAGTACTGTGCTGCTGCTTTCTTTATTCTGTGGTCTTTTATATACAATTTGCTCTGTGTATCTCTTCCCTCTTCATTCTTGGAATTCCACTTATTTTTAATGAGCATTAGGTAATGGTTTTCTGCCTCTTTCTTGCAAATCTCAGTCAAACAGGTAAACAAGTGGCATTACTAATCCATGATTTCTATATTATGGTTATGTTTTTATTTAGGTGTAGTGTAGCTAACAAAGCAGGGATGGACGTTATTTAGTTCTAGAGAGAAGCGCTCCGTGAGCTGACAGAAGATGTGCAAGAAGTCAGAACATACCCTGGGGCATGAGCTGCAAGCCCTGCTGCCCGGCGCTGCGGCGTCTGTGGCTGCTTGAGGTTTGCAGCTGGTGGTTCAGCAGTTCTGTAGGAGGAAATGGCAGGACACGGAATTTCTCAGCCTACCTGATCATATGCAGTACATTTCATCTGTTCAGAAGGTGCCTGCATCCACATCTTTTAGGTATCATTATCAGTTTTACTAGTTTCAGCCTTACGAATAGGAACAACAGACCGCAGCTCCTTGAGAGGTGGGAGGTGAGCATCTCAAAGCTCGTAATAAGAGGGCAAACGTCGTTAAATGGTTTCGTTTGGTGTCTGTGTGTTGAGGTTTTCCTGCGCGGACGTCGCTTCTGCGGCCCCTTCAGCCAGTCGGTCAGGCCCGTTCCGGGGCCCCGCAGTGCTGCCTCACGCCCCTGGTCTGCTCATGATTTCCCGTGCTGGACACTGCGTTTCGGGAAACACGTTACGGTGATGGTGCTCCCCACAGCTCAGCAGCTGTGGGCACAGGCCTTGGCACCTGCTCTCCATGGAGGCTCACTAGAGGGCAGTACTGGTTTTAGCTTAGAAAGAAATTCTCCTAACAATTTCACTTTCTGGGATACTGGGGAAGCCTCCTCAGTGGCTTTGGAGACTCCAGGGGCTCTCTGTGAGGAGAGACTGATGAACCTTTGAAGAAGATGGTCCCACAGAGGAAGAATGTCTTGGAAGAGGCTTTCCCAGGAGGAAGGAAGTGGAAAAGAGAGCAAATGCATGGAGAAATCTGGTCTGGAGGATTTGGATGTGGGGTTTTGTAATTACATTTCCCAGAAGAAAATAAATTGGGATGTATTGGGGTTGCTAGTTATAATTATGATACAGAAGTCTTGATTTATCAAATGATAAGGAAATTTTTATTGGCTTTCTGTGCTGTGTGTGCTGCCCAAACTGCTATGTTTGCATTGAGCCGAGACTGTGTCCGCCTTCCAACACTGTGTGTGCTCCGTTGGACAGTAACAGCAGTAACCAAAGCCTGTGCTTGGGGGACACGAGTGCTGTTAGTTGAGGAGTTCAATGTCAGGGCAAGGCCTGAGGTGTTAAAATCGGGAGGAAGCAGCCCCAGGTTTGCAAATAATGCAAATCACGAAAGAGAGGAAATACTGGGTTTAGGATGTCAGTAATGGATGTATGATTTGGGCAAACAGTTCTTTAGATTCCAGGCTCCCTGGGCTCAGCTAAGCATTGGGAACTGTTCTGTTTAACCCCATGGCTCATGCAGATGTCAATAACTGAGTAAAGCAGTGCATGGTCTCGAGTTGGCCCATTGGCCCATGGTGGTAGCCAGCCCAGAGCAGCCGTTGGGGAGGCCCAGCCTGTCCTTGCAGGAGCTGCGAGCGTGTGACCCCAGGAGCTGCTCGGGACAGCCCGGGAGGCCAGCGGGATGTGGGAAGCACCAGGGCCACCGCAGCAAAGGTGGGAAGAGCTGGGGCCCTGTGTCCTGGGAACTTGCTCCATGCCTGCGTGTCCCTAGCAGGATGACAGGGCAGATAAAGGCTGTGAGCGATGGCACTTGTGTTTACTTCCCAAGCTCTAGATCAGCAGCACTCTCCTCTGTCAAGGCTCTACCAGAGCAGAAAAGGAACGTGCTAATGGTCATGCCCAAGTGTAATGTGCTCTGTGCTGCCTGTGTAAATTGTCGCTAGAATCAACTTCCTGATAAGGACAGAGAGTCTAAGTAATCTCAGTCTTTCTCTTTTTTTATTGTTTCTCCCAATACTTGAAGGCAGTAATGCATCCTACTGGACTCGTAGGCTTGTTTTCTTTCAGGATATTCATCTAAGTTTTTGTAACTAGGCTTTGTGTGCTAAGATATGTTTAATTTAAAGAAAACACTTACTGCAATATATTTCTGCTAGATACTTTTATATTACCTATGTGACTGGACTAATTGAGTAGTTCATGATTTTTAATGCATATATTTTCATAGTGCCTTGGGCAGTGGTATTCCTGAATGTGCTGCTGTTAGACAAGTGCACAAGAAGACTGTGACTTGCCCAAGCTTTCCTGGGGGAAGTGACTAAGGCATCGAATGGAGCTTCCCACATTCCTTGGCTGGAGCTCTAAGTAATGGATAAACTCCTTCCATTTTATTATATATGAAAAGTGTGTCTGTAGAGAAGGAGTTTTATATAAATCACTGAACATATGACGTGAAATATCCGTGTCTTAGAGAACTGAAGCCCCTGAAAAGGTTTCTGCTTTATATATATATATGTGTGTGTGTGTGTGTGTGTGTGTATACATACATATATATATATATATATAAATGATTCTTGTAAATGACTAGGCTTACAATTCAGTGGTGTGCAAGTAAAATTTATATTACTGTATTTATATATATATTTGCATACAATTTACAATACACACATGCATAAGAGATCTTAATTATTTAAGAAACATTTTTCATTATTTTTGTAGTCATAAACCAAGAATCATTGAGGACTTCTTAAAATTATTTTAATTTGTGTGGGATTGCAAGTAATGCTGTGGTCACACGACATTGGCCTACGCTTTCCAGAAGTCCCTGGGTGGAACGCAGGAGATGAAGCTTTAGTTTCCAGAACGATGCAGGAACCGGAGGAATGTGGGAACCTAAATCTTCCTGCACGTCGATGAGTTCCGGTTTCTGAGGAAATGATCTGGGCTCGCTCTATAATCACAGGGCAGAAATAAGTATCTCCAGAGGGCAATTTGTCCCACCTACTTTACCTGCCCCCTGTCTTAGGAGGGAACAAATTGCCCTCTGGACGCACCTCTCCCACTGGCTCCTGATGGTACCTTGATGATTTGCTCAGACTGGAGGCTGACAATTAGATGGCTAGCAAGTCCTTTTTGGAAGTAAGAAGGGAAGTCCTTCCTCTCCTTTGCTAAGCCAGAAGCAAAATGACTAGCCAAACTAAGCGTTTCTTTAGGGAAGGGGATTGTTTTCTTCCTTTGCAATGGTATGACCAGAACTGCCTATAGAACTTGGTTAGTCACCCATATTCCACTGAAACTAGCTGGTATTTCTGTATTTTTCTGACAGCTTTGCCTGTGCTTTTGCCTTTTTTTTTTTATTTAACAGTAACGCATAGTAATGGAAACTAGGGAGCTCTGCTGTGAACATTTCAAGAGCTAAGGAGAATATGACTTTTAATTGTTAGATTTTGATGTATCATCTCACATCACAATATTGCATCCTACTTTAAAAAGAAGTATTGGTGTTTCCACCACATGTGCTTTCTAACAGTACATGCACCAGGTGTCTTGGCCAAAATCCGAATCCAAAGGTATCATTAAATCCACGCAATCTGTAACTCGCTACCTGGATTATTACACAGCTCAACAAACACTGACTTTAGCTACAAGGTTAAATGTCTTATGGCTGTCTCTGAAGAAGAAACAAATGGTTCTGTTTTTCTTAGCTGATGTGGTACTTGTGTATAACTTGGAAAGTGCACGTACTGTTTCCACTGATTTGTCTTTATTTTTGTAACTATTCTGCGTTGCTTAGTGCACAATTCGTTGACTGTGCTGTCAAAAAGAGAACTGTTTCTTTTAAGCTGAGGCTACAGGTTTTGGCTTAGATTTCAGGTTTGTTTTTCAGAAAACTGCTGGTGCCTGTGCTGTCTCTTTAAGTGCTGTTTGAGAAAGCTGAAGGGACCTGCTCCATCGACCCTTATATATTGTATAGTATTCCACATGCAGTAGCATGCAGCACTATATCATCCTGCTTCTTCGCCGTCTTCGGTAGCACCATATCATTAGTTCCGTTTTTTCCACTGAGCATTAATTACTCCATGTGCATTGTATTTACATTTTAAGATCTAATGATGTTTTAGTAAGGAAACCTTAACAAATTTAAGAAGGAAATACACTTAACTGCTTTAACTGTCAGAGTGTGGACTGAGCTATTTAAGTAGGCAAAGCAAGAATTTGTGGTTTTACCAAAATTTACCACAGGAAGCTGGCTCAGCCCACAGGGCAGAATTCCCGCAGTGCTCCAAACGCGTCCTGGGCTTGGTGACCTTCCTGTGTCTGCTCATGATCTGCGTGTTGGTTTTGCACCGTTATCAAGAAGGTAGCTTTTCATTTTGTAAATAAGCACAAGTTCCTCCAACATACAGAAAACTAATATGTACTGAAAAAAAAACCCTAAGACCAATTGTGTAGTAATTTTTCTATCTAGTATTACTCTAAGTGATACTTTACTAAAAGATGGAGAGCTGCTTTTTGTCATGGCTTTTAAAGTGCTCCTTATTGTGGCTTTCTGGAGTTGGCTTTAGGAGGACCTGCTCCCACCTCTGACTTCCAAATGCAGGACAGAGCAGCATCTGTATCACACTGATATCTAGTGGGCAAGGATCAAGAGATGAATTAAAGGCTTAGGAAGAACTGCTTTTGAAAAAGCAGTCTTGGTGCAGAACAGTAAGTGTTGGGATACTTCCAGCCCAGGGAAGCTTGAAAGCTGAAGAAGAACTTCTCCATAACCAGCCTTTTTGTAAAAATTACGTGTTCTGTTTGTATTGATCAGAGAAAGCTGGATAGTTTAGGGATAATTAAAACCAGGACAGAGAGACAGCTTTATGGTATTGTGCCTAGTGCATTTCTCACTCCAAATCATTATCCTAAAAAACCCAAATATTTACACTTGTGTTCAATATTTCTGCTGGGAAACATAGATCTCCAATAACAAACTTATTTTAAGACCTATGCAAAATGGAATTGCAGTTCCCTGAGTGTCTGGTGTTGGGTATTCTACGCAAAGGGTTGATAATTAAGAATCATAAATGTGTGTAGCCATCTATATGGCTACGGACTTGAACGGGGCAGATGCACCTGGGTGCCCCAGTGCTTAGACTCGGGCGAACCTCTTAAACCTGACCTTGTGCAGCAGAGAGAGCCGGTCTGTTAGGAATGGGCCAGATCAAGGGGTATCCAATCTGGATGCTGGAGATGGGTGGTTGTTGCTGACACTGCTTTGGCCCAGAGCAAGGAGGAATACAATGAAGAATGCTTGTTTTCAGAGAAATCTTTCTATCCAGCTAAGATTTATAACCTTTTTTTCTTCAGAAAGTTGGAGGCATAATTGTTAGTAGAATTATGTTGATCGTCCTTATCGACTCCCTTAAGCACAGACAATGTTTTCTGGTTAATATTTTGAATATTTGATGCAAAAATGTAAATTACTAAAATGCTCTGCATCAAGTCTTCCATTTAGCATTATTCTTTCACACTGCAGAGCAAACTAATGAATTACGGCCTGATTACATAGCACATAATTAACTTTGTAATTAATATGCAACTGCCACTTAAACTAAAGCACTGCTTATAAAGATGTACGGCAACAGTAAATCACAGGTCAGAAGTAGCACTTTGGAATTTTCAAAAGAATGAGAGTAAATGCGGAATCACTTACGGCAGCAGAGTAAGTTAATTAAAAAACAGATTAATTGTGAATGTCCTGTTTAATTTTAAATACCTTTGCTATTTCTTTTCCCCTAAGAAAGAACAATTTTAAAGCTTAACTCATTCATTGTTTTCTTAGAAGGCATGTTTAAAAATGAGGGGTTTTTTTTTTAGCTTGAAAATGTCCTTGTTGTGATTAGGATTTGGTTAGTATTCCTTTCTTACCCTGCTGTGAATATGAGTGGAATATAAAGGACTGTTTTCCCTGAGAATTAACTCCTTTAATTGCTGCTTTCTGCCATATTCCCTTTTCTCCCCTAGGTGGGTGACACCAGCGGGGCGGTGCCGGCTCTGCCCTGTGTCCTGCAGGTTTGTGTGGGGCAGCCGGGAGCGCATCCTATGGGAGCAGAGCCGCTTTGGAAGGAGGCCTGGGCGGCTCCAGAGCGGCCAGCGCGGCGGGCAGCCCTTCCATCCCTGCTGCTGACTTGGGAGATGTCCCAAGTTTGCAGTCATCTGCTCTTGCTTTGGTAGCTCGGAAGGGGAGAGGAGCTTCAAGCGGAGTGTCCTTCCCTGAAAATGATCCCAAATCCTTTCTTGGACGCCCAGTTCTAGGCGTCACGCACAGACGTTTCTGAGCTAATGCCAAATGTCACATTTCGTGTAGAAACCCTGGGGTTGCGCAGGACGGGTCCCCAAGAGGATCCCTGGAGGTCTGGTTAATGCTGTCTCCCTGGGAAAGCATCCCACCTACTAACTGGACTAATCCTCTCAGGCCTCCCCGAAGGCCTCCTCCCTAATCCTGACCTAAATAGCACCAGGGGAGATATGACAAAAGCAATAAATTGCAAAATCATAGAGCTATGGGATGGCAAGCAAAAAAATCTCACAGGCTAGAAGAGTTTGCAGCGGTCACGATGCAAGGGGAACTGCAAAATGCCGTTGCATTGGGAATGGAGAGTCATGGCCATGGGATAGAGGGAGCGTCGCAGCTCCATAGCTGTGAGGGTGTTGTTGTAGTCGGGGAAACATTGCAGATGATTTAAGGTATCCAAAAGTTAATTACCTGGCTTCCAAACAGATGCCTTTTTATTTAAAATATTTCAGTGACTATTCAGGAAAGCTCTTACTTCCAGGAAAAAAAAAATATGGTGTCTAAAGACAGAGAAGTCTGTGATGGATGCCTTGGTAAACCCTGCAATTATAGAGGAATCAACAGTAGGTTTTTGTG
>JAUBOD010000058.1:101775-122465 GCA_032353885.1 Nothura maculosa | reverse complement strand
TTCAGTTAACAAACTTCTCAAGTATGTTGAGTTCCTGTTCCCATTTTCTAAACAACTTTGGAGGGCAGCTTGTTTTCTGCATGAAGCGTGCCCTACCTTCGGCTAAACAGTGTTCCTGACGTGCCCCTTGGCTTAGCTTGTGCAGATATTGACTGCAGGTTTAATTCTACCATGGTAATTTTTATAGACTTCAGTGCTTTTCATACCTTTATAAGGCCTCTGTAATTCCTAAGGCAACTTTGCTCTAAAGTATTGAAAATATGTTTCAATGTGTACGTAACAGCATTATTATTGTTTTGAAGGCTCGTTTCCCGTGCTCCAAGCAGCAGAATCCAGTCCAAAACTGTTATTTACAGACAGGATTTTAGAGGAATTCAGCTCTCCGGAACAGGAGTGTTTGGAAGCTTCACTGCAATTTGTAGAACAAGATGATATAAATAAGTAGTCATGAAGGAGATAACAATTTACAAGTGATTAATGAAGAGCTCACCTCTGTACCACACTTTCCTTACCAGTACTTGTTGTGGAGGGGGAAGTGCCTAGATGAGTTTCACTTAATATGTAGTTGATGTAGATAAACAGACACCAAGACTTAGATTTAGCTGCAGGAATCCAAATGTTAAGGAATGGCTCCATCTTAGTGTGTTCAAGTGTATAGCATCTCTAGTTTCTGCATCAAAAAGTTAGAATAAAAGCAGTGATATATAAGGAGCTGTATATCATTCTCTCATGTAGTAGAAGAATTTAAAAAGAATTAGAAATCTTACAGCATTCCAAAGATTTGCTGTTTAAAGATTTTGTTTGCAGGATAGCATATCCTTAATAAGTAACCTTAAACATTAAAACGTGTTTATAGGATCTGATGTAAGCATAAATATTTTTCACGTATGCTTTGTTTTAAATGAGCTAGACTGAAACCTTGGCATTAGTGTTTGGGAAAGGAGACAGTGAACTCGAGTATCCTGTAGGCAGCCTGTGCACAGTCCTTCTCCACAGATCTCTGCTAGAAAGCTGTGAATCTGACCTGCGTCATCTTTGCTATTTAAATCTTTCCTTTCTGCAAAAGCAGACCTGCAGGCCTGCCTAGTGCAGGGTCAAAGTAAGGTCTCGACTGCTGGTGATTCACTGTGTGCCCAGAGCACAGGGAAGAGAGAAGAAAACGCTCTGTGGAAAACGGAGTGGTAAAAAGCACAATATCTTGTTAGCTGAGCTGCTTGAGATGAAACTACCGTCTCTTTCTTCCTGACAAGAAAGAGTAAAAGATCTTTGTTATCTGAGTACTGTTATCTTTTGAACAGCACGTGCTGCTTTGCTTCATGTTCCTGCCCTGGCTGTGAGTACGGGGGGTTCAGTTCTCCTTTCCCTGCTGCTTGCAGAAGGCAGCGCCGTGTGCGGCGCAGGGCAGGTCCTCAGCACCTCCCGTTGTAACCTCGTTATGTTCCTAATGGGGAAAACACAGAAACCTGTGATGCTGCCTTGTTTTGTGCTGCATACGCACAGAGGACTGGCAGAGAGCATATAGATTAAAAGGACCACAAGCTTCCTGCTCTTAGAGTTAAAACTGCTCTAAAGAAGATACTTTTTTTGTGTCTCTTTTCTTCCTTCCCACTAAACATGCTTTTCCATGTGGCTTTAACTCAAGGGTCTGAGGATTCCTGTTTCTTTCTAATAACTTGCCATACTATGAGTAGGGCCTGCTGGAAGCAGCAAGGCTTCCAGCTTTCTGTATGGAATCACCACTTCTCATAACCATACACAGAACAAGCTGCTAACAGAAGGTTGCTCCAATAGTGATGCCAACGCCTATGGAAATCTCAGGGACTTGCAGATGGCATCCATCAGATAGCCAGAGGGCAGCGGGTAGCAGCCACACTTGCCCAGGACTCATTTACCTCACTGATTTTTTTTTTCCTTTTCAGGAAAAAGCAAACACATGAATAGTGTCTGTACTGACTGCTAACAGTAGTTAATAACTGGTATATATGAGCTATGCTTGGTATTGCTAGATTTATGTTTGCTACTGTAGGCCTAAGTGACAGGGCGTTCAGGATAATGTGGTTTTCTTGTCTCAAGACAAAACTCAGAATTTGGTACAGCAGCTGAAGCATTGCCAGAAAGGTAGAGGCCCAGGTCTCTGCTGGAGACTCTGAGCAGGCTCTGTTTGCCTAGTTAAATACTTTTGTTTGTTATTAAAGACCCTTTAACTGATTGTTCCTTTGGACAGAAAGTTAAGCTTGTGATAAAGAGCTTAGGCTGTTGCTGCCAAGACAAACAGTTACAAGAGAGAAGCTTTAGAGTATGTGGGTACCCTAAACCCATGTACATCTTGTGACATCTCTCTACTCTAAAAATAAACTATTTTTGTCATGCATAAGCCCTCAAAGCTGTGCTGCTTTTCTCAAAAATACGTGCCACTCCAAGTGTGTTGCTGTCATGTTCAGGCAGGTCTGCAGAACTCGAATTCTAGAGCTTCTTTTTTCTGCTCATGCATTATAGAAGATGACCAAACTGAGTGAGTAATAAAAAGAAACCCATTTAAACAGATAAATAAAAAATCAGGGAGAGAGGATAAGCTTTGAATGTTTTCTGCCTTGCAAGCTGCAGACTGCAGAAAGCATCAGCTTTCATGAAACATACGAGCAAATTTTGATTTTTCTGAGACAAAAAACACTTGCAACTTGCCAAGGAAAGTGAGGTGGTCTCTTTCAACTGTAGTTGCTTTGCAATCAGATAGGACTATTGGCAGGCCAAAAGTCAAATTATAATTGAAGTCATGGGTCCCATAAATCATTGGCCCTGCAATGGGTATGATGCTCTTTGGTATGTGACATTAATCCTTGCATAACAATACAGGGAGCTGGTTGAGATAACCTCCACAAACCAGACATAATCGTATTCTTGTGAGCACTGAAACAGTTGCTGCCTTGCTGCCCAGTGACTGATGGTTGTCGCCTCGTCCCGCTGGTCTACCCTTGCCAAGCAGTGTGACGTGTAAGTGATTGTACCGAGGGCACCGCTGTGCCTTGTGCCTGCCCTGCAACGAGAATGGCAGGAGGGGACGGCCGAGGCGGATGGATGGACTGACACCCTTGCCTTGGGTGCTTCAGAAGAGCAGCCAAGGGGCCTCCTCCACCCTGGCTCAGTGTGAGAGCTCACAGAGCTCCTGTTCTCCTGGGCGGACAGCCCGTGCGAGCTGGAGACACGAGAAACACAGAGCTGGCGCTTTGCGTGAGCCCACATCAAAACCAAGCACCACAACGGTCTGGACGGTAGGAGCAGGTTAGGTGAGGAGGATGTGCTTACCTGAGCTGCATGCCGGCCCAAGAACAGGGTCTGGTAGAACTTCTGATGTCAGAAACGACATCTTGGACCACAGTGGCTAGGACCTGACTTTGTCTTTTCATCTGGGAGGTGACACTTCCTATGACAGTTTGCCCACAAAACGCTCTTTGAGATACTCATTAGAAACATCCTTTTTTTACAGTCTTGATGCTATTTAGATGTCCTCTGTGAATATAAGACCAACCTCAGTGGTGAGATGAGGATAATTTAGAGCATATTTGCTTAAGAAACATTGCTCTTTAAATAATTAAAACCCCAAGATCAGAACTGTAGTCCAGGTTGTACTGTATCTGAATTGCATAGATTTCATTTATGTTTTTTATGTTGCTTGTAGCTCTTTCTGGATTGTGTGTTTCAGCAGCTTTCAGCTGCTGAAAAGGAAAACATATCTCTTAAGATGTAGGAAGCACCTGCTAAAGATTCCTTTTTAGTGATAGTGATATGTGATATTTTTAAAATTTTATTTCACCTTGGAAAACCCTCAACTTGAGAGTGTTGTGTTTTTTTCAAGTCATTCTTAAGAACAAAAAGGCTGTCATCATTCATGATATATTTTTTTTCTTCATTGATCAAATATGAAGATAATTTTTTTTAAAGGACAGGAACCTTATCTTTAAATAAAACCCAGATCTCAAAACAAGATGCCTTAGATAGCAAAAACAGCCAACTTGAGCTAATGGGTTCACAAGGTACTTGCTGCTAAATGGACTTCTTGTCTGGCTAAGTTCTTGTGCTTAGTGCAGGTAAGTGTGTAATCAAAAATCACACTGGCATTTCAAAAATCAGATTTCAAATCCCATTTGAATCTAGGCTCAGAATGAGGATAATTGCAGGTGGAAGAGATAATTCTTTACATCTACTCCCAGACAAGACGTAGCTGCCCACTAGCACCCTGGAAATGTTGTGTTTAGTCTTTATCTAAGACTTGCAGAGCCAGAGGTTTGTGGAAGACGTTCCGCTGCTGCCTGGCTCCATCGCCCGCGGCTCTGGGCTCTGCCACGCGTGCCCAAGGCCGGGAAGCTGCTCCTGCTGCCCTGGCCCACGGCGCTGCGGCCGCTCCTGCAGCCTCCTGGGGCCCCAAATTCTGCCCCCCGCTGCTCCTCAGCCGGCTTTTTTGGGTAGTTTCATTGCTCAAGACATGCGATATTCCACAGCTTCTTGCTGTGTATTTTTTGCCTCTTTTGCTGCCAAGTCCAGAGGCAGAGGTGGACAGGAGGACTCCCTTCCCCTGTGCATTGCTGTTAGAGACTCCATTCCCCTGTTCACTGCTCTTAGAGGCTCCCTTCCCATGTTTGTTGCTGTTAGAGGCTCCCTTTCCATGTTTGTTGCTATTAGAGGCATGCAGAGGGGAGGAAGAGGAGCGTAAGGAGGCAGGTCCGTCCTCTGTGCCAGTCACTCCGCTGCATCAGGAACAGCATCCAAGAGGAGACTTGGTAGCAGGGAGAGGAGCTCATGCGCTTTGAAAGTATGGTCCTCAGACACCTAGTGGGTTGCAAGTGCGTATTAAGACCCTAGTTTGATTGTAAGGCCTCTCTAGGGTCTTCTGCATTCACAGCACGTACCGAAGGTCTGTTTTCAAGCCCTGAAAGGGAGAAGTTTGTTCTTATGTCTAGCTCTGCTGACCTGCTTTGGTTGTCGGTGCTGTTGAGGCAGCCCTTCTGCAACGAGAGTGCAAGAGGCCTTGGCAAACGAGCACTTCAGATCACAAAGATATCTTGCTCCCTCTCCTTTTTTTTTCCCTGTTTGAAGCAAATCACTATTCATGTTGCAGAATTCCCCAATTTGCTTCCTGTTTATCTGATCTTTGTGTGTTACTGAGGGGGAAAAATTACCATCTACATTGCGGAATTCTAATTACAAAATTTCTGCTGTAGTCTTCAAACTGCATTCAGATAATTTCAAGTATGCACAAGTGGCTGAACACAGAGCTGTCTGAACTAGCAATCAGGTGGCATTTTTAGTTTTTGAGCAGCCGGCAAATTGAATTGGAAAAATTCATTCTGGTGCCAGCAGGGGGGGATGCTCTTGACTGCTGCTAGTTAAGAGATTCATTGAAAGTGCAACATAATGGGAAGGGAGTTTTGCAATAAGCAACCAGATAACCCTTGATTAAGGGGCCTGTTAGGTTAAGAGGGACATCAGTACTGCACAGTGGGATGACAAGGAGGGCAGGGAAGTGCAGCCTTCCACAGTGCAGTCCCTTAGGCTTGGAGGCTGGCAGAGGCTGGGATGCACTGTATGGAGTTAAACATGGCAATTAGAAGGGAAGTGGGTAGCCGAATTTCTCTGCTTTTCATGTGATTCCTCGTGGTGTTTCACTTGGCTCTCAGTGCCCGTGGGAGCTCTGCGGAGCCGTGTCCCAGGCGGTGCAGGCGACGTTCCAGTGGGAGTGCCGTGCTGGTCGGCCTAAAGGTTGCAAAGGTTTGGGGGCCGTTGGATTTTCGTACTGGCTGCTGCCCTTGTTACATGTCTGTTGGCAAGGGAAGTATATGTGTATTTTGAAATACAGCTTGAAACTCGGACTATTACCATTTCTAAATTAAAATAACGTTGCATCTACCACTTTCTTACGCCTGCAAGCTCAGTTACCTCACAAAATACTTTTGTTTTGTTACCTGACTGGATACCCGTAGTCTCAAAAACGCTGCCTTTTCACCTGGTTACAGGGCTGGATTTGCATTCTCTGAGATCTGTGTTTTGGGTGAACTTGTGAAGACAACCATTAGCATTTGCAAGGTGTGCTGGGGCTCGCTCCTTTGAGGCATTTGAAAGTAAATTTCACCAGGGGCTGCTGAGGTGACTGTGTTAAGTTTACAAAATGCCCTTTGGTCAGTTCTTCACGTTTTCTGGTCTTGGGCACAAGCTGCCATCTTGTTTCTGAGAATCCTCATGTTTCTAGAGCAGGATGGGAAGTGCCCAGGCCCTGGGTTCAGCTCTCAGGCCATGGCGTAAGGGAGCCTCACATCTCTTCCCTTATGTCCCGAGGGATTTATGTTCTGCTGCCACTTAAAAATAAAAGTAAGCTCTTAAAATTGTTGGAAAACATAAGCCGTGAACCCAACACAAGTACTGCAAAAATGCACGAGTCTGTGGAGAAATGGGAGGTGGAAAGGGGAGCTGCCCCGCTCCTGTTGAGCAAGGCAGCCTTGGAGGGGACGTGCAGAAAGCCCCAGGAAGCGGGAGGAAACAGCGAAAGCTCTCGGTGCTCCTGGAGCCCTTTCAGCTGTACAGAGGCTCTTACCCTCTTTAATGGAGTGAGTGGGAAAAACATTTAGGCGGAAAAAGACTCTTGGCAAAATGGAAATTTAGCTAAAAATGTGTTTTCTTTTAGGCAGTCAAGTTTTGTTGCTTTTCTTTGTGGGGAGGAAGGGTTTTTTTCCCAGATTTTCAAAAGAAGTTCCTTTTTTAGAATTCAGAATTTTCTAAACCAGCAAGAACTTGTAGTTTGCTGCTTCCTTTCACATTTCTGATGAAAAACTTGAGCAATAGCAGATTAGTTTGACTAGCTTGCTCCCGAAGACTCACAAATTCGGGTTTTACTTTCTCTTTCCTAGTCCTCTGCTTGGAGTGCCCACTGGTTTGTAACTTAACCAGGCTGGAAGCGGAGTCTAACAAGACGTTCACCATCCGCAGTCGGTGTCAGCACTGCTCGTCCTGCAGTCTGCTGCTCCTGTCAGCCATGGCAAGACACAGAACTGTGTTTTCTTTAACTAGTTGGGTTTTTTTTTTAAAAAAAAAAAAAGGAGAAAAAAGAAAAAAGAAAAAAAAAAGGAGAAAAAAAAGGAAAAAAGAGGGAGGGGAAAAAAAAGAAAAGGAAAGGGAATGGGTGTCCAGTTAGAGTATAACAGATTAGGGTCTCAGCCTGTTCTGTCCTAAACTGACCCATGCTTTCGAACCAGTAGAGCAGACATTGCAATCGTAGATGGGTTTTCATGGTTTTATGAGTGACTCTGTTTCCTGAATTATCTCAGAGACTTTGTTCCATAATAAATCAAGGTGCCAGCTCGGAGTCCCTCTGGCCAGCAGCGTCTCCGGGCTCATGACTCCGTGTTGTGCATTGAACTCGCTGTGTGAGCCTGCCTTGCTGCTGAGCTCGCCCCGTGCTCCGTGTGGGCAGGCCTGGCTGCCTCCCTGTTCTGCCTGCTCTGCCTCCAAGCACACGGATCAGCAGTAACCTGTGCACCTGGCATGCAAGGCAGAAAATGGGAGGGCCCTTTCTCCTTTATTCTGCAGCCGCAAGTAGCACTCCAAGGTGAGTTCCTGTTGATATTACAGAGCATGGGGCCCAAATGAGTTTACACATTAACAGGACTTTGCTCTCAGGAACCTTTAATGAGATCTTTTATTTTTAAGGAGCTGTCCGTGCATTCCCTGCCAGTCCTTCTGCAAGGAGCACCTTTGCATGACCAAATGGTGCCCGTAGGGGAAGGGGGCACGAGTAGATTACCAAGTGTGTAAGTGTCCTCCAGCCCTCAGAGCAACTTTACACTCCCCTTGCCAACTTCCCACGAAAGACAAGCATTTGCTCGAACTGCCATGGTGATGGTTTTGCTTTTTTAATCTTAATATTAAAAGTTTGGATCTAGCATCCTAACAACTAGAACAGTAACAACTATCGTACTGCTATATGTAACAGATTAGCATTTAATGCACCAAATGTATCAAAAATATTTGCATCCTTCATCTAGATTATTTTCCCTTCCTTCTAAAGCTTAATCTATTTAAATTGTAAAGAGAAAGATGATAAAGCACTAGATGTATTCTAGGATTGTGTATTGTTGTAGTGATTGTCATAAATCTCGTTTGATTCTCCTAAAGCTCTCTGCTGCTCAGTGTTGAGATTGGTGCACATATGTGTTTAAAAAAGAAAAAAACCAAGAAGTTAAGGTTTTATCAGCACCCACCCGGTAAAATCACATGAATCTGTAATTTTTGAGTTAACAGAAACTACAGCAACAACAAAAATCTGTCCAAGAACCTTAAGCATTATCTCTGGTCATTCATTTTTGGAAAGAAATGTGGTTCTTTGGTGTTAATGAGAGGAAGTGGATCCCGGCAGGCCGTCTGGAATAGGAGGATGCACCTTGCAGTGTTGAGGAGGCAGGACAGGCTGAGCATTTCATCACGATTTGTAGGTTATCACACATCTTGGTTTCTCACTGTTCTGTGCTGCAGCCTTTTTGGAGAGCCGCTGCTCACCACAGATAACTGCACACTGATGTGGACTGTCATTAATTCAACAAGGGGCTTTCAGAGGATGACAGGGATGGGAAAAAAGGCCATTTATTTCTTCTCCTGTAAGCTACTTAGAATGAGGCCTTTTATTTCATGCAAGGAGATGGAATCCATCCAAGGAGTTCTATTTCCAGTGGAGCTCCTTGGCCACTGTTTAAATGCAAAGCAGTAGTGGTATTATTAGGAGTACCTGTTCTGTCTGTTTCTCTGAACCTGAAGCTGTCCTGTGCCACTAGAAAGGCAACATAAAATCTCTGCCTTGTAGAACTGCCATGTGGTTTGCCAGAGTGGCCACAGTATTGCTAATACTGTGCACATTTTTAGGAGGATACGTTCTTGGCTGATAGCTGAGCCAGTGGCCTGGAGAAACAGTTGATTGCTTCTCATCCCTGACCTTAGTGTCTGATTTGCTGAGTTTGGCAAGTCCTACAAAGAATTTAGATTCCTCCTAGATTAGCTTCCATTTACCAGGAGAAGTCAAAAAAACTCTTTTTTTTTTTTCTCTCTGTATTTAATGTATTTGGCAAATGCTTCCTGCACAGAGCTATTTATTCTAAAAGTAGAGCAAAGTGCTTCCCAATATAGTATTGTTGAAATGCAGCAACTGTGACACTGATCTCGGCGCAGCAGAGCACTGCACAGCAACGAGGAGAAGGGCATTTTAACCTAAAAAGACTGGGGCAGTGCTTTTAAAAACATGGCCAGGAACTGTTTGTGATAGCCACACTTGGGTGACCTAGGTGGTATCTCATCGCAAAGGCTAAATCCAGTATTATGTATAATATTTGTATGCAGTCTCTCTCTCTCTCCCTATCCTTTTTTCTTTTTTTTTTAATTTTTCCTTTAAAGCTTTTTCCCTCCAACTTCCATGGACCTGGGAGTGCTTTCTCCTGGCAAGTGGCCCCATAACCGAGCACCCGAAGAGGCTGGTGTGTCCAGCTTGCTGGGGTGCCCTGCACGTGGTCTCGTCCCACGCGTGCGCCGCGGGCCCTGCCGCATGGAAGTGCAGCCTTGCAGGGCAGCGCTGCGAGGAGCTCAGGTAGCGCCTAATGACGCCTTCTCTCTTCTCTTCCGCAGGTGGTTAGTCGAGTGGCAGCTCAGCAAGGATTTGACTTGGATCTTGGATACAGGCTACTGGCAGTATGTGCAGCCAACAGGGACAAATTCACTCCGAAATCAGCTGGTAGGAAAAGCCTTTTCTGGCGCATTGGTGGTGCTTGGAGGGTGGTAATGTGGATAAATGCTGTCATCTACTCTGTTGCTTTAACAAAAGGTGCTCTGTGGTATTAGTGCTGCAGATTTTAGTGTTTCTGTGGCATGCTGTTTTGTGGTTACGTGGCTTTGGGAATTTGCATTTTTCCCAATTAATGCTGTTCATTGCCCTGTTTAATCTTACAGATGAAGTGTTGCCTTTTCCCTACCCCCTCCAAAATACTGATATCCCTGATATTCACTCATTTCAAGGCGGGAACGAACACTCTCAGGCCCTTCTGTCTTGGTAAACCATCTTGCTGGCTGACTTTCTGTCTCATGTCAGCCTCTCTAAATCTTTCATATCCATTCTGCAATCCTCAGTGAATCCGTTGCTCTTTTTTTTTGTTCTTTGGACTGCATACATCTGTGCAGATAAATACCACAGTTTCTCACAACTCCAGTCATTAGCTCTAGAACTTTGAGTCAAGAAGTAGGTGGCAATGCCATTGATATAATATCAAGTGGCTGTTTTTCCAGTGTTTTTCCAGTGTTTTATGTCATTAATCTGTTATAGTGTTCTGATTGAACAGCAGTATTTGACCGTGATGTATTGCTATTGCTTTTCTGTATAGAAAAAGTGGAAAACGCACTTAGAGGTCTTTTTGCTCCTCACATGTTTTATTTAAGTAGAGCATTTAATTCTGGTGCTGCTTTTCTTAGCTGATGAACATCAACATAATGTGCACTAGCTTGGAAAATGAGCAGATAGCTCTTCCATTCCACACTGGAGCACGACTAACTTTTCTGCTCAGTACTAAATGGGTACGTGGTCCCGGTTTTAGAGCATCAGAAAAGGTTACCTTCTTCCAAAGCAGTAACTTGCAGCCAGATAATTATTAGGTCTAAATAATCCTTCTTTCATGTTTATTTTCAGTTTTTATTGGCCCCTTTCACTCATGACTCCCTTTTGTTCTAAGTGCTCTCAGCAGCTCCTCATGCACAACGGCCCCTTGCGACATGACACGTTCACTGACCTACTGATTTCTCTTTCGTGTTGCAAGAGATTATTAACCTTGTTGAATGTCCAGTAAATTTTTTGATTTTCCTGTGTGAAAACTGTGTGGATTTAGAGCATTCAGTTGACTGGGCATGACCTTTTTTTGCTGAATTCCTCCTAATTGTGCCGAATAGTTAACTATCAGAGCTCTGTCGGGTTGTCTTTTTCAAGGGTTGGCTAGTGAGGATTTCCAACTATGAGTTCATGGAGTGAGACATAGTAATTTTATTTCTTTTTTTAAAATGTATCTGTTGAAAGTCATTCTGGCATGGCTCTGCCAGTTCTTCCTGAAGTGAGTCTCCCCACAAGTGGTAGTGGAGGTGATGCTGTTGGTCTTGGGATTTGTATGGTCCTTTTTATTTGGGGATATGGGCAGGGATCTTGAAAACCTCTGGTCAGCTCTTGCTTCCTAGAAAGCCTCATGCCACTGTTGGGTTTCCACAAGTAATTTTTAATAGCTTGGTACTTCGACTTTTTCTCTGCACGTTACTCTAGCACTCCTTTTATTGTAGTTGATACAAACACTTTGAAAATTAATAATGAAATTTTGACCTGTTCTCTCAGTATATTGAGAGCCTAATTTTCAGTGTTTTGCCCTGTTTGCTATTTCCCAGTTGCACGAACAATCATTTATTTCCAGTAATCTTAAATATAGGGATTCACAGCTATTTTTGTTTCACTATGTGCGTACTCATTAGACTGGTTATTCTTGGATTTCCTCCTGCCAATCCACGTCATGTTTTTAAGTGCTCTTGTCAGTATTGGTTAAGAATTCATAATTCTGAGCATATCTTAACATATTTTGAGATATATCAAACAGCTGCAACACCAAAGATGTCATATCCCTGCATGATCTATGGGAGCTCCTGCAGTGAATGGGAAATGCAAAAGTGAGGCCATTTGAGACCATCCTGTTTTCTCTCAAAGGGTTAATTCCAGTGTCTGAATACGTTACTGGTTTGTGATTTCTAAAGCAACAGTGGCTCTGCTTCCTCTTGCAGTTTGCATACAAATGTTGAGATTACTTCTCCTTTTTTGTACTCTGTCTACATCATTGGAATCTGCCTCCATGGTGTGTTTGAGTTGTAGGGAGGGATTTTTGTGTGTTTTGAGCAACATTTCTCCTGTTATCTGTGGAAAGACACCCTCAGCGCTTCTGCCAGTCACTTTCCTTCAGAAGTTCCCTGATGCAGGTTCTAAATGGCCTTATTTTTTAATGATGTTTTAATGTATGTTGTTGGGTTTTCCCCTTCCTTTTGGCTTGAGAGTTTGGGGGATTTACACTGATGTGAGTTCATTCCTCCAGCCATGAATTCAATGCTGCGAAAGGGCTAGAAATATTTTTATTCTATACTGTGGTGTCTCAACACTGTGAAATATATAGGAAATAAAACCTCCTTTGTTTAGTTAAAACAAGTTGAAATTACTGAATATTAGGGGAAATATTTGCACCAAATCCCCCTAGTGCCCGTCCACCGTTAGAAACTGTTTGCAGCCGAGGACAAGGCTTGTCCCGGAGCGTTTCCCATCCCTGGCTGCTGAGGTGCTGTTTGAAGCTCTGCATTCGTGTCCATCTTATCTTGCTTGGCCCTTTAAACCTCCTCTGAGCCTGAGATCTGCTGCATTTCTCCTCCTTGCACAGGGTTTTTAGCTGTTCAGTAGCTTTACTGTAAGGCCTGTTATTCAAATAAAAAGGTCTTTACGGATCAGTATTTGTTTAAAAAAAGAAGATTAGAAAGAGAATAATTTTCTCCCCTGAACTACTTTTTAAATACTTTATGAAGCTGCTGAACTTTTTTTGTAGCTCGTGTAGCTACTTCTGCTTTTGTCAGGAGGCCAAGCGGAGGCCAGGCAGGGGAGGACGGATGAGGTCATGCGGGAGCTCTGTCAGGAAAGGACAGTGTGGAGCCTCTGTGCGGGGAGAGGGGGAAACAGCCCCAGGGCAGAGCTGCGGAGACCAGGGCCTGAGCGCTCCCAGAAACTGCAGCCAAGCAGTGCAGCGACAGCCCCACGGGGAGCGAGACATGGGAGGTGTTGGAGAGCGGAGAGCGCAGCCCCTTGTCTGATACAGCACGGTCACTGGTTGGGTCTCGGGCCCTTAGGCTCTCCTTGTTGTGCTTTTGCATTTGAAGAGCGGTTTTACTTTATAGTCTTATTGTGGATGGTACATAAATGAAAACTTTTACAGTGTTTGAAAGTTTTACATTAATTCTTTTCTTGAGCCTTTATCACTGAAGTGCAACTGCAAAATACTGGGATGTTCTAATCTCTAGATTACAGGTGTTCATAAATCTAGATGAAAACTTGAACTAAATTTCTAGTAATATTGTTTGTAATGACATTGTCAGTGGAGGCAAAGCAAGGTGGCTTGAGGGAATACAGATATAATATAAATATTACTGCGGCCAAGGCTGATGATGTCCTTGCAGCTTGAAGGGACCAAATGATTGACACATCGTCTTTTGGAAAGAAAGAGCGTGTGAAATGTCAGTCTCGTGCCTCACATCAGAGATTTTCAGCAAGTCAGTCCTGGAAAAAATGCTCCTATATGGCTGGAGAAGCAATGCAGGTGCTCTACCTCCGTTTGAGAAAGTGGCTGGTAAGAAGAAAGGGTGACCAGCTTTAGGGAGCAGAGCAGAAGAGAGAATGGTCATGAAAGGAAAACTCAACGGTTATGAAATACTTGTATGCACCAAAGAATTAATAGTTTGAAACCAGAAGGGCTATGGAACTGAGTGACTGTGTCGGCATAAAAGCAGATAGGTGTAAATTGAATAAAATCTTGAAATTAGGAAATTCTGAACTAATAGGGCAGTTTGATTTGCAATAGCCTTTCAATTAGAATGACAGTGGAGAAGGAGGGAGCAGAGGAAATGGAAATGGAAAATCCAGCTGCTTTTGTAAAGATAAAGCTCAATCAGCCTATGAAAGGGGCTTTCTAATGTGGTCTTTGATGCAGTGAGAAGCTGCTCTAGGAGCATCTTTTATCTGCACACTCCTTAATTCTTGCTACATTTCCATACAGGCAGCTGATCCACTGATTCTGCCTTAGACTTAGTGTCCTAAAACTGTCCACTTGAACACCTTTCATTAAAATAAAGGCAGCATTTTCTTTTGACTGTTACCTTGTGAAATAGCCTTTGAGTCTGAGGATAGACCACCTTTTAGGCCGTTCCTAGCTTCGCTTGCAAGCTCTTAGTGCGGATCCTCCTTGGAGGGGACCCTTGATCCCCTTGCTTTCTGTTGTGCAGTTTTCTATCTTGGAAGCAGGGATAACATCCCACTCCACTTTTATCTGTCTGTTTCTAGTTCTTTGTTCCCTGGCTTCAGCTGGGACACTTAAGCTTTGTTATCATATGGATTCAGGAATTCTGGAACACACATTGGCAAGCTGTGGCTTTTGCAGGAAGGACTCACTCTCCTAAAGACTTAGTGTATTTAGGAAATAAATAGCTAACTCATTCCTAAGTATTTTCGGTTAAATTAAGAGTTAAGTTTGTAAGTTTCTTCTAGCCCAAATCTGCTCCCCTCTCTGACCAGACAAGCACAGATAGGACTGTGGCTTTGTAATTCACGTTTGTGATGACCATGTTTGCAGTGACTGCAGAGCAGGATCGCAAGGAGGAGCCAGGTGGGGAGGACCCGGCCTGCTCTCTCTGGGGTATCTGCTGCCGGCAGACTCGTGTCCCTTGTGTGCTTATACAGCACTCGGTGCTTCTGGCTGCTCTCTGTTATGCTCTGGTTGGCAGCTCTTCGTCTTTCAAGCGAGCTCCTGGACATATACCTGTGGAGGTAGGTATCTTTCTACTGGAAAGAGACTTGACTTTTTGGCATCCACTCTCCTGTTCCCCGCTAATAAAGAAGGTTGCATGCCTGGGCTGCTGCTGCTGCTCTGTCCTGGGTAGCCCAAGTGCAGCTCGCTTGTGCTTTCTGTCATCTGGCAGGTCCTTGTTACCCTGCCACCAGTTCTGCCTTTGATGGGGGATGTAGCAGTAAGACTCCGTCACCAGGTTGGAACATTTCTACACTAACGCCTTTTCTGCAGCACTCGAGAAAATTTGCAGAGGCTCAAATATAGTAACGAGCCAGCTCTGTTGCTCCCTTGGCACGTTCCGTGGATGTGCGCATGGCTGGCGAGCCCATGCAGACACTCACACTGCACTGGCTGCCATGGGGCCCATCGTGCTGCTCCGGGCACTGCCAGGCCCCAGAGCGCTTCCACCGGGACGGCCTGGCCGATTTCTGTCGCTGTTGTGTGTCCTCTGCCTCGGGCGCTGAAAATTTCATGAGGGAGATAAGGTGAGAGCTTGGTCTCTGTGAGCTACAGATCTGCTGCTTTTGTTTCGAGTAGCACGAGTAGCCCAACATCCCAGAGATGTCCCGGAGGAGCCAGGCTGTGGCATGAGCGGCCTGGCAGCTTCCACCAGCACCGACAGCGTCTTGCTGCTCCTGCACTGAACTCCTCGAATCATCCACTATATGAACAAATCAGATCATCCTGCTCCAGTTCAGCAAGTTCTAAATGCAACGGAGCTTGCACAGGACAAAATTTCCGATCCAGTTCTTAATTCCTGCAGGTTGCTACATGGCACGTACGCAGCCGCCTGAGGAAGGTTCTTCTTCCTACCACCCTGCGAGCAAGGACGCTGTCATTGTCAGACATACTAGTGGTAGACAAGACGTTATATGTAGCATTTGTCTATAGAAAGAGAAATTTCTGTACTGAGACTTGCTGAAGCTGAAATTCTTGTGGTTCATCCTTCTAAATTCTCACATTCAAATACACCTGTCAAAGTGTTCTAGTAGCAGAGTGTTTATGGAAGAGCCATGTGATAAATGTATTAATTTAAATATCAGATAAAGAATAATCAAATACACCATGAATTCATCATGCTAAGTTGTTCTAGGTTGTGTTAATCTTTGCCCTTTTTTATGAGTTGGGAATTTGAGGAGAAGGAGCACAGAATATCAGAAAAGGGATTTGAAGAGAACTATTAAATAATATATTCCCCAAACCACTGCAGTATTCTTCCATAGAAATGTAAGTTGTTTTTCAAAGAAATTCTATAGAGATTGGTCTGTTTGTGCTTGATAATGCTTCAGGATTATTTCCGTTCTAGGAAATGGCAAAAAAACAGGCTTCACTAAAACAAACCAACTGACCAAGTATGAATCCAGAGGTAGAAACTGAAGTTGCATTAAATCTCATTTCTGTGCTTAAACCAGGCTTTCCTTTCAAAGCGCAGTCCAAGAAACAAGTCCATGAAGGTAGATGCAATCTCTGCTGTTGCAGGATGCCTCCATATCCACAGATCTGGTTGGGGTTTGGATTCATTTCCTCGTGTTTTGGAAAGCAAAACTGTTCTACTTGTAATACCCCCAATATTGTGCATCCCCAGCATATCTCCTGGTTCTTGTATCTGTCTGTAAAGAAGCATCTTTGCAATTCCTCTGCTGTGTTGCTGTGAATATGTCTTTCTTTTATGTTCTTACAAAGAAACATTGCCTCTTTTCATTTCTTATGTCCTGAATAACCTGCTTGGTTTGAGAGCTCTGCACTGGGGCTTTTTGGACCTTGGCAAACCTTGCAATACCAGCGTTTTGTACAAAACTGAGCTTGTGAAACGTGACCAAACTAATGGTTAAACAGCCTCTTCAACATATCCCCTCTTTCTTTGAGAAAAGCCTGCATTCAGCATGTGCTGGGGCCAGTGAATCTTGCATGCTAATTTTAGTGGACAGAACAAGCTCTGGGTGTTTGAAACTCTCCTGCCTGCATATGCTGTCATCTCCCAGAGCGCCCTTTTGGGCTGTGTGGATTTGAGCCTGCAGCTGCACACACCGAGCCTTCCTTTCAGGGTCACAGGCCCATGAGCGTATGCATTTGCTGAAGCAGATTCTTGCAGGGAACATAAATTGAAACATTAAAGGCAAATATTGCCGACTTGGCTTTAAACTCACATAATAGATGCCTGAGCAAGGGCTGCTGGTGAGGAGACAGACTGGAGCTCGACATCCATGTGCAAAGCAGGGTAGCTGCTTTTTGCATGATATTCTCCCCTCTGACTGGCTGGTAGGACTCATGACGTTCGTCTTGCTCTGGAAGGTACTGTCTTTATGTCATGGAAAAAAAAAAAGCAAATGAAACTATTTACTATAAAAGCAATTGCACTAAGAACCAGAAGGGACCTCTGGTTCTTGATGTGAAAAATGACTGACCACTGGCCTAAAATGAGATTGAGAGAGGTGTAAATTGTTGGAAATTTGTAACAGTCGCTGTCTCCTACTGGATGTGTTGGAGCAGTCTTACTGGGCTTTGGAAAAGCAGGTAGCTTTGCAAGTAGTGAAGACTTTGGCTTCAGAGGTCTTCTAGAGTCACCACCAACTGTGTTTACTTTTTAATATTTAGCAGTAACTACAATAACCGTGTTTTGATCAAAGGACAAAGAATGAGGCATTGCATTTGTGCCACTGTTGTGCTCCCTTGAGAGCAAGAGCAAAGACTTTGGGCAGGTATTTGTTAGAACCAAAATTGGATAGACCTTTCTCTACTCCATGATGACATCTGGGCCTTGTAGGGCAGGAAATTATTTTCAAATTGTGATTTAAAATTTTATTCCATTTAGAGAAACGCAGATGAAATTGCTAAGATTTTCCCCACTGGAAGCTGGGGAAGGGCCAGGTGGTGGTGTCTGAAGGAGCCCGTGTTTGTGTGAGCAGGGTGAGCTCCTCCACGGGCTGACGCTTTGCAACCAAAGAACCAAGAAGAGCCCCTGAGCTTTCCAGCCTCTTGATGTGATTATAATGTAAAAAACAATCCAAGATTATGCTGGAAGAAGAGAGGAGAAATCCTAGGTGTGTGCCTTGGCACCGTGCTCTTGGGTTCAGTCGGCTTGCGGGCTGCCAGGCTTGTGCAGTTACGGACATGTTGTGTATTCCACATTGCTCCTTGTTCTGGCAGAATTCGCATCCCCGCGCATCAGTGACAAATGGATGTTTTATCCAGAAAGATCTCTGTCTCCGGAGGGAACTGTGTTTTCAGATTGAGGTAGGATGGGAGGTGTATTGTTCCACATTTAATTAATCTTAAACTTGTCAGTCAGATAAGCTTAAACTTTGTAGGTCTTAAGTTCCATCAAATGGAAACGATGCTTCTCTAAGGAGGCTTCTCCCTCTTCACCAGGGTGCTAATATTGACACATGGCAGACAATCCTTGAATAATGCAGATCATTGTGGAGATTAATTTTGTAGATTAGAAAGTGAAACCAGGCTGAGATCTGGAAGCTGATACAGGAGCCGCCACTTCTGCGGTCACGGCGCTCCAAGCCGGAGCGGATGAGAGGTGACTAAGAGCAAACCTACGTAGACTCTTCCTAGTGGGGCAAAAAAGCTGAGTTGAGTAAAGACAGGCCTCGAATGGGAACAGAGGACAAGGGCAGCGCTCGTGTCCCTTCTGCCCCCCGAGCTGCAAAGCTTGGGGTGTGCTGAGTGACTATGGGAGGGTCCGAATTTTAGGGTGAAAGTCGAAACTTGACAAGGAAAATCCAGATATGCACATTGAAACCCAAGCATATGGGAATGCAAAATCCAAGGTAACAGCAATGGGATTACGTTTTATGAGATCTGCAGGTAATAATGTGTCTCTCACTGTGGTAGCTGCAAGTTAATAAGCAAAGAGTACAAAATTACTAAATTTTTTCCTGCATCTCTTTCAACCCCAATATGTCAACTTATCTTAGCAAACTAGACAGCTTTAAAAGAGTTTTATTTGTTCTGTCGCATAAAGCAAATTGCCTCGATAATTTAACCAGGATGTTCTTTCACTTACTCTGGTTTTGGGGCTTCAAGCGCTAGGTGGTTTCAAGTGATTTCCTTATGATGATCAGCTTTCTAAATTTCAGTGTAATTTGTGGCTGGACCTTTTTAACTCTCGTATCCACTCTTCTTTTTAAACCTTATGTCCACTCTGTTTTTTAAAGCAGAACTTGAGTCATATGCCAGCCATTTTTGAGAAGATGGAAGATTAGTCATCTCTCTACACGCAATTGCAAGTGAGGATTCTGAGAAATCACAAGCTTTATGAGATTTGATACAGGATTTGGTATTTTGATTGTCTTTGAAGACCTATTGGCATTTTAGCTGCATATTTACTGGCTTTCATTAATTTATAATTAATGAAAAATGCACAGAAAATGCTTTGCAGTTCCACTTCCTTGGCCTGATTCGGATACAGGGCAGTCAGGGCATTAGGGATGTGCCATCAGTGCAGCAAGGAGCCTGAATATGTTAGTTAATCCTGTCATGTGTTGGGGTATCTTGGTACAGGGGATCTTGGCTCCCAGCAGGAACTTTGGAGATGAGAGTTGTGATAACTCGCGATGTGTTTTCAGGAAGATGTATTTCCCTGCATTCTTTGTTTATTTTCTGTAGTGTTTTCCATAGGATTCCATTACATAAACATGCAAGCAGACAGGATTTAATTCATTTCTGGGGTTTCTGTCTGTTTTCCTCTTCCATCTCCACTGCTGTATCCTTCCAAATCCACCTTTAATTGCAGCACTCCTGCAGTTGTTAATGGCTGTCATGTTTTCCAGGCTTTAAAAGGCCATAAACAGAAGAATGGGCTGAAGTATCTGAGTTAAAAGGCTTGTTCAAGATGCTATCTGTGAGCTGAATACAATCGCAAGGGCATGTTAAAAGAAATCAGATTTTCCTGGGAAGGTGTTTAGTGGAGCAGCCTGGCAGGCGCTGGGGCTTTGATCTTGCTGCTTTGCTGGGGGCTGTTTTCCAGAGGCACCTACCTGTCTTTTGGCCATTGGGGAATTGCAGGCTGATAGCTGGTGTCTGGATACCTGGCCTACATGTTCTCAAGATCCTTTGCACTGTTTTCTTTCTTATTTGATACTTTATTAGTATTATTTTGTATTTGTTTTTACTTAGTTTTAGAATATCTCTAAGGACCTCACCCACCAAATGTTATTCAAATGAACAAAAGGAAAAGAGTTATTCACAACAGACTGCTCCATGCTGCAAGAACTAACAACAGTGGAAAGCAGTTCTGATATAAAATGCATTTCTCTAGAAAGTATCTGCTTGCTCATGAATTAATTTTCATTTAAAGCATTTGGAGTATAACCTGTTGCACTTTATTTAAGCAAATGCAGAAGAGAATTCTAACTGAAAGAAAAGACCGATTTTGAAGAAAAATCACCCCATGTTGCATAGTGAAAATGCACTCAGCTCCCATCCTGAAATCCTCCTTGTTGAGGAGAGCTCTGAGGCCTACCCTTGTCTTCTGAGCCGTGCTCCGTCTCCCTGGCAGGTTATGAGTAAGGATGAGCTGTGTAAGTGCATTCCTGAATGAGAACCTTAGCTCTAATCCCTCAGTCGTCGCAAAGAATAAATGAGGGGCAAAGACAAAGGGCCAAATTAGAATCAACGAGATTCTATTCAGATGGGCTCTGCTTCAGCAAGCACATATCTAATTATAAGCACACAAGTAGGCTCATTGACGTCAAAGTTAATTAAACTGCTTAAATTTAGGCGCATGCTTAAATTCTTTGCTGAATCAGTATTTTTGAGCCAGTGAATAATAGGGCATGGTTCTTGGTCAGGAGCATGATTTTGTGGATGGGAAGGCGCTCAGCCTCCTCCTCTGCTCCGTCAGGTCTTCTGAAGTGTTTCTGCCTCTTGAAGTGCCATGGGGAGGGCATGGGCCATGTGCTAAAAGCTGCTGAACGTGTTCAAGCAGCAAGGTAAAAACGACTGTGGGTTTCTGGTATCTTTAAGGCACCTTTCACCCGGCAGGGTAACCACGGCAGGATTGTGCCTGACACAGTCATTTTTTCAGCTTTGTTTTTT
>JAUBOD010000058.1:76351-91576 GCA_032353885.1 Nothura maculosa | reverse complement strand
AGTCCAGCCCTCTTCTCAAGCAGGATCATCAAGCACACGTTGCCCAGGATGGTGTCCAGATGCCTTTTGAGTATCTTCAAGGATGGAGACACCACAAGCTCTTCAGGCAAACTGATCCCGTGCTCAGTCACCCTCATGGTAAGGAAGTTTTTCCTCATGTTCAGACAGAGCTTCCTGTGTTTCAGTTTGCACCCACTGCTTCTCCTCCTGTCATTGGGACCACTGAGAAGAGTCTGGCTCCATCTGCTCCAAAGCCTCTCTTCAGATAATAACAAGATGCTGATAAGATCCCTCAAAGTCTTCTTGAGGCCTTTCCTTTTATGAGAAATGCTCCAGTCTCTTAATCATCTTACTAGCCCTTCCCCGGACTTGTTCCAGTAGCTCCGTGTCTGCCTTGTACTCAGAAGCCCAGAACTGGGCACAGTTCTCCAGATGTGACCTGATCAAGACTGAGAAGAGGGAAGGGGCACCCGCTGGCCACAGCAGCCCAGGATCCTGTTGGCCGCCTTGGCCACAAGGGCCCGTTGCTGACTCATGGTAACTCTTCATCCATCAGGATTCTCACGTCCTCCACAGAGCTGCTTTCTAATAGAGCTGCTTTCTAGCAGGTCATCCCCCAGATTAAATACTCAGTAGTGATGCACTGAAGCTAATTATCCCTGCCAAGAGGAAGGATTTAAGGTCTAGACTGGTGGTATGTCCAGTGTGATGACAGGGGTACAACCATGCTCCTTGGTGGCTGTGGGGACCGGTTTCTGACCGCAGTACCGCACTGCCGTGGCACCTCCACCACGAGGTGTAGACTTGTTCTTAGTCCTGCAGCACACTAGGCCTGTGCTAGAAATCCTCTAGTCAAGTAAGCCATATGTGGCTTGGAACATGCCAAAAGCCCCCTCTCAGCGAGGTCGTGTAATCCTTTGATTGTGAAGCTAATTTCAGTGGAGAGCCAATATAAGCAGGAGTGGGCGCAGCCCCATGCCAGGCTGAGCTGTGTCTGCACTGGGAGGAGCTGCCAGTACAGCTCTCCTCTATGGCTGTGCTGCTAAGGGCTTCTCAGCACAGATTAAGTCTTAAACACTTTCACCCTCAGTTAGAGAAATACATATTACGTTAAGCAGAAATAGGCAGGGTAACGATGGTAAAAAGAAAAAATCCAAAATGTGAATGTAGCTTTTTGGCTTGTGGAGTGTTCCAGGGATGCTCATGTGTTGTGCAGCAGTAATATGTTTTGGTAACTTGTTGTTTTGCTGCTTTCAGCTTCTTTGAACCGCAAGCTGTGGTGCTGAAAAATGAATCATAGTTTAAGAGGGATTAAAAGCTCTTCATGAATCCTTCTATATCTATATATAGATATCTGTAGTTATGTATAGTGCATGCTCTTGTACTCTGTTTTGATCTGTTGTATTTTCATTATGAAAAAAATAAGTATAATCAATGATTTTGAGAACCCACAATTGTGCTATATATGTATATATACACACTGTGTGTATATGTGTGTGTGTGTATATATATATACATATATATATATGGGTGATGCTTCTCAAGTCTTGGTAACAGATGGTAAAGGGTTAAAAATCGGAGGTTCTGTTAATACAGGGAAATGCTGACACAAGTTCTTCAGTCCTTTTCCTGACAGAACACCCATCTTTAATTTGCTTGTCTCTTTACCCATATAACATTGTACATCTGTCCTTGAAAACAGCTCTTGCAGCATGAGCGTAGCCAGTGGAGTCAATTTAGCAGAGGTTGCTGTCTGTGTCCTAGCAATGCAGGCAGACAGCCTGGAGCTAGGGCTCATAATCAGCTAAACAGGTATATGAATAATTACTAAAGAGAGAAGCCTGTGTTAATTGCTGTTTTTAATCTTGTTCTCATAAATTGTTACAGAATTATTTCCCCCCAGCAATAAAATGCCAAAATGAGCATTTTGCTCGTATTCTGCGTAATCTAAATCTGGATTTTAAAACCTTTTCGTTTTTAGGACGCTTGCCAACGCTTAGGCACACACATGCTCCCCGAGAGTCCCTTATAGCCACTTTACTGCTCTGTTCCCCTGCCAGCCTGGTGAAAGGAAGGAGGCATCGCGCTGCGGGGAGCCTGAGGCCCTGGGCAAAGGGAGGCCAGGGCGAGACCACTTCTGGAAGAAACAGAGGCCATTGCGCTGTTTTCCTTCTTAATTATTATCTGCCCAAACTGCTGCTGCCCTGGTGTCTCTGAGCAGAAACTCTTCAGACCATTTCCTTTTTCCAGCAGTTGCTGTATAGTTGATTATCAAACCAGACAAAACAATAAAGATCTCCCTAGTTCTGTCTGGTTGTTTATACAATAATCTTCCAAAGAAAGTGGGAAAAATTAAGGGATGCTCCTAGATGTTGATTAGGCTATGGGGGAAGAGAACATTTTGCCTTATTAGGGCACTCTGTAAGCAAAACTGCACTGTATCGCATAGTCTGCTAAAAATAACCCTGTTTGTCTTTCTGGCAGATTTGATATGAAAAGTGTATGGTGATGGTACATACATTGTTTAAACACAAAGCTCGAAGCGTGAGCTGGGCTCCAAGTAATGAATGTTTTTGCTGTTTAGAAGGGCCACTCTCCAAGACAGTGGTGCAGAGCCACCAGTTTGTAACTTTGCCTTTAGTTTGTGACTTTGGATCTTTTCTTTTTTCCGTACTGCTCCCTTTCACGTTTTATATTTGGCACTACTGAAAATCTCTCAGGGCTTTTGATGGTCTCTGGTCTCCACGGAGGTCTTGGCGAGCGCGTGGGTTGACGTTATTTTCGGAGCTTTGGGGAGAAGGCAGTGGCAGCTGGAGCCAAATGCACCTACAGTCTGGAAAGGAGCATTCAGGGGAAATGGCCATTGAGACGGAGTATTTTCAAGACGGGTTTATTCTCCTGGGCTCTTAATGAGCAGTATTGATATAATCGATAGTAATGGACTGCATTGATAGCAGTTACAAACTGGTTTTTATAATGCCCAGGAAAATACAGGAACCTGGCAAGGCTTTTGCTTTCCAGCCTTGGGCTTCCTGTTCCCTGCATCTCCCAGCGGCTCAGCCTGGCCAGGGCTGCCCTGCTAACCCCAGCCCCAAAGCCTCATCATGCGGCTGCCTCCTCATCCCCATTCAAGCCCAGGCAGGGAGAGGGGAGACTGCAAGTTACTATGTTCAGAAATAACAAATATTTTGATTCTAAAACCTAAAAATAGTGTATTTTATTAAAATGTGTAGCAAAAATTTATTAGGAAGTAGGCTAATCCTCATTGCATTTAAGAGTCTTGCTTTGTGTATAACAGTGTTTTGAATCCTTTGCAGAACATAGGAACCTTGAAAAATCAGTATGAAATCCAAAGAATTATTTGCCCAGATTTTTCCTCAAAGTGTTGGCAGCCTTAAAATCTCTCAGCTCTGTGAGAGAATTCAGCAGTTTGAAAGACCTGTTGCATAAAAAACAAATCTAATTGATCAAAGCTAATGAAAAATGTAGAGACATGTTTTAGAAATCCACTCAATTGCCCCATAGTGGAGCAGAATTGGAGCTAGCATGGAAAAAAGGCTTCTGTTAATCTCTCTGTTTCTGTCTAGTTCATTAGAAGGGGTGTCACAAACTCCAGGCCAAGCATCACAAAAGGTCCTGAAAGGCAAACTGAGCATGGGAGATATTTGGGCCATGCTCCAGTCCACCTATGGCTTGGAGGGGAACGATCTGAAGGGTTCCTACGTCACAAAAATCTGCAGGTTTGTTTGTTTTACACATTAATTACCATTTGTAGCAACAAAGATGTACTCAAAGAAAGGAAGAACATCATTCCTTGGTTGAGATTTGAGCTTTCCATAGAATTTTCTAGCAGGTAAGAGCAAGGGTTATACGGGCACGTGTAGTAACTCTGCTGCTGGTGAGAGAGTGCTGGAGACGGCTCCATCCCAATGCCATCACTGTGCAGTGATATTTTATTCCTGCCGGGTAGGAAGTGTGTGTGAGATGTGACCGTCCCGCTGCGTTACGGCTGTGATGCCTCCTCCGCGGAGGGCCCGGTTCCTTCTGCCCCTGCGTTGTCTGTGAAAGCAGAACTGCGAGCAGAGCCCCGCATACAAGCATGGTGTGTGTGGCTTTGTTCTGCAGTTCTGTATTTTTCCATGTCTCCTTGTAGCTGTGCAGATCTTTTTGTTTTCCTATGAGTGGTAACGACGTTTAATCAAAAAAGGCGGAAGGAAGGAAGGAAATAGATTAGAAATTGCGACATTCGGTGTTAAAAGGTGGTTTTAAGGTAGACCTGCTTTTCCAGACATGGATGTTGACTGAGAGGGATTTTTGTCACTGCTGTGGTTACAAGTCTGTCCAGAGCCCTTGCATAGTTTTGAAGGAAGGAAAGATTTTCCTTACTAGAGTAACGTTTCTGCGTTTTAGCGTGCTAAACAGCCCAGCGATGCCTTTCGGAAGAGCCTGGGTGTCACGGTGAGGTGTTTTGTGTGGATGTGAACGCAGCATTCTGGCATCTCCCGCCTCGTTCTCGCTGCGGTTCTTGAGAGCCCCCTGGTAACACAGGGACACACAAACAGCAGCCGTGGGCTGCGCAAGAGCAGCCTGAGAAAGGAAAACGCTGCGTTGCTTTTTGTGCCTTTGTTCTGTGAAACTTGACAGAGAAGGGGACCGAGGGTAAGTACTCCAGTCATAGTAAGCCCTGCAATGCGATAGTCTCAGACTTAAAACAGGAGACAGGACTAAACCACATGAGAGAGTCTTTTTTACGTTGCTTTCTACACAGTTTCCTCTCACACCTCTCTCTGGATGGAATTGGTTTGATCCTGGGAAAGTGGGTTATGCATGAAAGACACTTGATGCAGAGTCAAAGGATTTTTATTTTTTTTTAAAGTACTTCATTGCTTTCTGGCTGGGCTGCAGCCCTGTGATTTATAACAGCTTCTATTGACTCAGCCTACTGTGAAACATTAGGAAAAATCCACAAGGCCACTGAGCCATGTATTCGGTGTATTACAAATATATAATGTAAGCCTCTTGAAGAGTTTTTTGAATCCTTTGAATCAATAATAAAATATATACATATCCAGGGCACTAATGCTTGAGCAAATAGCCTGCTCTAGACAAATGCAGTAGGAAACTCTTCTGCTGTCTTCAGCAGCAAAAGTCCTGTGAATAAAGATTGGTCTTCAAGATCAACCTTTAAATATTTGGTCATAGCAAATTTGCATTGCTACAGGGTTATATTATTGCTCAGTTGCCAATAATTGTTATTATAGACATTTGAAGACAATTTCCTTCTTGTTTTTCTCTTCTCCAAGCTACTTTTCTACTTTCATCTGTTCCCACCTTTCATGGTAAAATCACCCTGGGACATGAGGATGTACCTCTATCCCACAGCGTAGCTGATGCTGAAGGGTCCAAACTGGGGATTGGAGCTCTGCCCTCCACTGCCCTACCCTCTTCCTTTCCCCTTGGTTGAAATATCCCCAGTAATTTTTCCAATAGTCTAGGGCCAGTGAGCCCGGGTTCCCCTGGTAGCTGCTGTCTGCAGTGAGCGCTGTTAATAGTTATCACTGCCTGAGACAACCTTCCTGGGATGCAGTTTGACATACTGCTGTCACTGGGGCTTAAACATAGTAATCTTTAAAAATGATTGGGAATTTGCCCTAGAGAAAAAACTGTTATGATTAATTTCTACAAATGATAAACCACTCCTCCTTCAAAATACTATATGCTATGAAGTGTGATTTAATCCATTTAACTACAGAGCCTGATGCTTCTGACAACTGTGACTCAAATGTCATCACAGAAAGTGATATTTCAAGTGGCAGGGTGGGATTAGAAACCTGCTGAAGATTTGTCAAAGGAGAAGTAAGTACATAATTTTTAGATAAGTGATTTGTCTGCTCTAAACCACTTCCGCTGAAAAGACAGGCAGCTGAAAAGAGAAACTTGCTCTGTTACACTAGAAAGTGCATTTAATTGCAGAGAGCAGAAAGAGCAATACTGTTATTTATAAAGAGAGTTAAAGAAAAAAATGAACACATAAAAGATGGGGCATATAGGTTATCTCTATAGAGATAAAATGTTTTTCTTGCCCCTAAGATAACGTGATTTAATCTCGACTTACACAAGGAGGGAGCCAGTCTCGATTATGATGACCTTGCACGGGCTTGTTTCTTGCTGTTGCTTTGGAGGTTTTATGAAATGCAAACAACATTGTGAGAGCTGAAGAGCTAATTTGGCAAGTGGAGTAAAATGTGAAATGAACCCAAAATGCACACTGTGTGTGTGTCTAAATTTTTATATAGTTATATTCAAATATAACTCCAGTCACAAGTAAAATAAGCGAAAAACAGTCGCCGTTGTCTTCCAGATGCAATCATGAAATCCATCCCCAGCATGGATACGTTAGGAAGGGTTCTGATCCTTGTTGGGGATTACCAGCATTTTTCTCGTTGCTTTGCCAATCCCAGTGTCATGTGGCACTCGTGTCTCCTTGGAGCGCCTGCCCGCTCTGCAGGTGTTGAGAGCGGCTTTGCAGGGTGCCAGGCTCTCAAATCCCATCAACGACACTTGGAAATAATTGGAATAACTTGGATGTATTGCATGGATTTACCTAGAGCTCTGCAAATCTTGCCTAGGTCTTTCCGTAGCGGAGGGACCGCCAATGGAGTAGAGGCTGTGGAGGCCAAGGCAGCGCATGGCAATGCCGGGAGCAGCCCTGCGGGGTGACAGGTCCTCGTGCAGCGGCCCCTGTGCAGCTCTGTGGGTGCCGGGCGTCCCGGCGGGCTCGGCGTGCGGAGCCGAGTGGCTGAGGAGCAGCGGGAACAGCCCTGCCGGCAGCCAGACCTCGAGCGTCGCGGTGCTCCGGCGGCGCCAGCCGCGAGGAAGCACGCGGATATTTCTGTTTGTTTGAAGCGGATTCGCTGGGGAAAGAATAAACACGAGACCTGACAGCGCTTTTTTATGGAGCCGTTTTTCAGGGAAGAGCAGCGCTTTGATATCTGTGATAGGTTGCAGTTCCGATCTGTCATGTTGCAGAGGCTTTCTGCGGAGGTGTTTAAGCGCGGGTAAGCGATTGTAAACATTGCAGGAAAGCTGAGGCCATTTCTCCCCGGGAAGGCACCTCGCCACGCTGCTGGTTCTGTTTCTGTCCTGCTTTTTGCTGGGCTGAGGCCCTGCTGCTGTTCCCGCGGGGCTCGCGCAGCCCCGTGCGCCTTTAAGAGGTGGCCGTGGGGAAGGAAGCTTCTCTTGACCGCAGGAGGCTGCGTCAGGAAAAGGCTGGTTCTTGGTCGGCCGCAGCTTAAACTGCCAGTTTTCCCTCTGAGCAGGAAAAATAAATGTCACGTTGGCTTCCTGTTTGTTTGTGTGTGTGTGTGTGTTGTTTTCTTTTTTCTTTTTTTTTTTCTCTTTGATATTCTCAACTTAAAGCCCTTAGACTGAAGGGTTTGTGAAAGAGGCGACGTTGTAGCGTGATTTGGAACATGAAACTTATTTTATGGTATGATTCTAGATGTGCAAGAGGGGGTTGCTGGCGGGAGGAGCGAGCGCCAGGACCAGCTGAAGGTCTGAACTTCAAAATTGTGGGAGGAAGGAAAGGAAAGACTCTGAGTCCTTCTTCCAAGGGCTGTTGAGTGCTCTGTTCTTCTAGCAATTCCCATGATATGGAGGTAAAAGGCAGCCCCTTTCCTGGTGCCTCAGTTTCCCCATGTGCGTCGCCTGGGGAGCAGGGCAAGATCCCGGAGCCCCGGGATGCCACCCGTGTCCCAGGATTTTGCCGGAGCCCCGGCGGTCTGGGCGGCCGCTGATTAGCGAGCCTCGTTTGATGGATTTAGTCACCAGCATTGAGCAAACAGGGGAGGAGGGGGAACAAGTGTACGCGGCGTCCCCCATCTAAAGGCTTTCCAGCCTCGGTGCCCTTAATGGTTTGTTATGCAGACATGAACAAGTGTTGCCTCCAATTAATTGATCGGGGGGATTTATTTCAGCGTGTTGGCCAGATGCCAGAGACAGAGGCTTTGTCCTAGTGTTTTAGGCACCACCCCTCCTTGCAAGTTTGAAATGTGAGCTGCCGGCGCTGGGTTTTTTCCTCCTCTCTCTCTGCCTGTTTCTCTCCCCCTCTCTCTCCCTTCTGGCCAAGTGGCTGTGATTGCTCTGTGTGTGTGTGTGTGTGTGTGTGTGTGTGTGTGTGTGTGTGTGTGTGTGTGTGTGTGCATGCGTGCGCCCAGGTGCGGGAGCGTGGGAGAGGGATGTGGCATGGGGAAGCAGGAGATGCATCACTAGAGGCAGAAAAGAAAGCCATCAATATCAGTAACATGCAGCCGAGGTGAGATTTTTTTTTTTTTTTTTTGGGTGAGCGTTTGATTCTCTTAAAGCCCTTTCAGGAGGTTTGAAGGAGCCCTCTTGCCGGCTGCGTGCTCAGGACGTGCTGCGAAGCGCTGTCATGCGGATGCTTACATGTATATTGCTGCCTTAGGTCTGCTCGCGTACGTGTGAAGTTTTAAGGCTTAACCTGATTCTCTTTATTGTCTCTGGAGGGTTGTAGCTTGAGCACAAATAGCCTGTTGGCAAGTACGACATGAGCCCATTAGCAAGACTCCATCTGTGATTGGTTTTGCCTGGAAACCGGGAGACAAGCAATGAATAATTGATGTGTGTTGTGCAGTAGCTGGACAGGCAAAGAGGAGGGAGCAGCAGAGCAGGGTGCCCTCCGAGGGGGAGCGAGCGCAAAGCTGGGCCGGAGCAGCGGGCCGCGCGCAGCGACCAGGGCGCCCCCGGCCGCCTTTGTTCTGCGCGAGCCGCTCGCCGCCCAGCCGGGCTGCGGCGCGCGGGGCCTCGCACTGCGCGAGCAGCAGCAGCAGCAGGACGGGTTTGTGAATGAAGCGTCACTCGCGGGTAAGTTGGGTTCTGGGGGGCGGGCGCGCGGCGGCGCGTGCCGGAGCCGGGGGGTGCATTGTGGGTAGCGCCGCGTCGCCGAGATGCCCCCGGTCGGGAGAGCTTCCCTTCCTGCTGCGGAAGGGCTGGCCTGCAGGCAGAGCCAAGCGCCAGCAGCAGCTCTGCGGGCTCTCCTCAGCCTTGGCACCGTGAAACGTGACGTGCCGTTCTGCACGCGACGGCCCCGCCGCCACCATTGCTTTTTGCGCTCTTTATAAGGAGCTTGCCATGCCTAAGTTGCATACAGTGCATCCGAGGCAAGCCGTTGCAAAAGGAATCCCAAAAAGTGCGCGCGCCACCATCGCTCCCAGCTAGTCAAGCTGACAAGTATTTTGCCCATCGTGTTTGCTAATAATAAGTGACTTGTTGATTTGTTTGTTTTCCTAAAACAAGCTGAATTGGTTATTTAATAATTCATGGATGGTTAAAGAGTTGGCAAAAAGTTTAGGACTAGTGATGCTGAGTGGCCTGTGTGAGCTATGTGGCATAGGGAATATTGGTTTATGTTTTGGTTTACTTGGAGTAAAGCAAATAGGAACTTGCACCTGAATAACCTGGCAAATGTTAATTCACAGCAGAAATTAAGCATGTCAGAGAGATTAACACAGTTTGAACGTTTACAAATCAAATGTTTGCACCTCACAGACATCAACAACGTAGTTTGTTGGGAAGGGAGATGTGCAACTGTAGACAGCACTTCCCTGTTGGGTGGGTGGCATCAAAGTAGCCTTTTATAAAATAGGGTTAGTGTCTGGCTGACCCCACTGCAGTGGGTGTCAAAGCGAGCGCTGGCTTCGGTCGCCCAAAGTACCTGCAGAGTTGAGGTGAGTCGGTGCCAAGCGCTGCCCGAGGATCCTCTGGCGCCTGTGAGCTCCTCGTGGAAAACTCTGTCTAGACAGAGCTACCTGGTTGAACTGAGCAATTTGGAATGATTTTTACCATGCTTGAAAATGGAAGTGCGTGGAATTAAGATTCACTTGGAATTTCTAAAAGTTATGGTCCAGTATTTCCTTGTGGAAAGAGTTTTACTGGAGTTATATTTGTAAAGAAGTTAATTACCAACGTCTTGAACTTTTTAATATGATAAAGGAGAAGCTCCTCTCTGCTGAGCAAAAGCATATTTCCTCTGTGCTGTCACAAATCTGCTTGGAGTTTTGTTCCTCTTTTTGCTTACTACTTAAATCAAGATGGCAGTTAAATGTTTGAGTAGAAGTTTAGAAGAAAAGGGTTTTTTGTTAATTTATTAAAAAAGAACTCAATGCATAGCACTTTGGTTTGAACTTAAGCCAGCAAAAAAAGTTTTACCAAAGGCTCAGAGCTTTGAAAATAGTAGGGTGACAACTTGTCTTTGTAAAAGTATTTAAGATGAATTTAAGGGCTTTTTGCCCTTTTCACCCCCTTCTAAAGGAGTCACTGGGCTCTGACTTTAGGGAAACAGAGCTGCAAGCACAGTGACACGTCACCAGAAAGGACACAATCTGAACATGTCGAGTGTAGCTTAATGGTAACAACTGAAAATGCAGATGCAGAGTTTGGAAACTTTGTGCTAAGCCTTTGCGCTTTCTTAAGTCTGGAGTAGAATAGGTGCGGACATCAAGCACACAGGGGTCTGAGGAGTCCTGAGACCAGCGTTGCTGTGCTCCTGCTTCAGGAACGTGTGACTGAGGCACAGCCACGGCACAAGGTGAGCTGGTGTTTCCCTGTCAGCCTCGCTTGTCACTGGGACAACACAAGGCTCCTTGGCTCCACTGTCCCACTGTCTCAGGAGGAGGAGACCAGACACGGGCTATTTGCTGATCTGCAGCAAGAAGGAACCTCAGCAGAGTGCACCCAACAAGACAGTGTCACTGCAGGGAGGGTTGTATTTGTAACTTATTTTTTCTCCCAAGATGCAAACCAGAAAATGACATTAAACAGAACAAGGACAAGAGAGCTAACCGAAGTGGGGGGAAAAAAACCCAACCTGCAAACCCTTCCCAGATGGAGCACTCCAAAAGTGAGTTGATGTTCTCGAGAGCTCAGTAGAGATGCTCTGGTTTCTGGTTTTGTTCCTCTCTGTTGGAGAAGAAACTGCCACAGGAAATACCTTCCTCTGTGGCTACTCTTGCAAGTGGAGCTTCTGTTTCATCTTTGGTGCAACTCGTCGAGGAAGCCCCTGGTAGGCATGGCGTGAAACAGCCTGGAAGCAGCAGGGCTTTTGCTAAGGGGAGGCTGGAGAGAAGTGGCTGCCTCCCGGCCGCTGCTGCGCTGCGGATCAGAGATACGCAAGCGGCTGCCAGCGGATCCCACCTGGGATTGGCGTGGTGATCCCACCACAGGGCACCTGGCACGTAGGGCACAGGCTGCAGCCTGGATGTGGCCTGCAGGTATCTGACATCCCGTAGCTGTAGCAAGTGCCCGAACTGCCTGTCCTCTGGGTGCCCTAGAGCTCCAGACTGCTTTTCCTCCTGCTGCCTCTCCAGGATAGCAGGAACAGAAATTCCAACGGGTATGCTGGCTTATTAAACACTGTTCACTTCGTCTCTCAGCATCCCACTGCCCTTGCTGGGGTTTTAACTGGCCCCAGTGGAAAAGGGGCATTTCTGGCACCCAGCAGCCCAAGGGGGGGAATTTAGGAGAATTCAGAGTATTGCTGGGTTTCAAGAAGGGCTCAGGTGGATATGGAGCAGCTCTCCCACCTGCCTGCTGCACTTCTGCCCCTCTGGAGCCCGCCTGGAAAGATGTCGGGGTCAGGCTAGAAGGAGGCTGGTGAGGGTCAGCAAGGCCTGCAAGGGCAAATAAATGCCCCCAAATCAGCTGCCTCGGTATCAGAACAGTTTGGTATCGCTGAACAGATCCTTTTAAATTGCAATATGGACAGATGAGCCAGCCTTCAAACCAGGTGTACGTTTCAAAAATTTCTGGAGATAAATGAGCGCACAATGAAGCAGAGCAGCAGTAGCCTTTAAGATGTGGTGAGGAGCACATATTGTTCGTCATCAATGTGAAAGCAGCCAGCCAGTCTGGCACGTACATGGGCTTATTCACTGGGAATTCAGTAAAGAGACGGAGGCCCAGGAAGAACACAGCCTGTTTCTTCCTGTTTTTTAATTAGAAGTTCCCTTAAGAATTTTCTGTTTAAAATCAAGCCATATTTATAAAACGAAATGAATGATACTGGGACAGGGATTGCTTCAGTACTGTCAGAGACTGCCCCACAGCCTATCTGCAATACAGCCTGTCACCTGGATCATTCTCAAGTGCCATGCATTTTCTGTAGGATATTATTAATGCTAATTTTGAGTTTGCTGGCCTTGTTCTGCTGACAGCAATCCCATGTCACTGGTGACACTTCTATCCATTCCAGGTTAAAAAAAAATAATAATTTTAGTTGCAGTTGTCTCTATAAGCACCAACAAACTGTTCAGACATCCTTAGGCGAGGCTCCTAATTCCTGTTGTTTATCGAGGCATCATGCAGCTCTCATCAGTTTGATGAATAGCCTTTTTTTTTTGTTTATTGACTTCTAATTCCCATAACTGAATCTGCTTGATAATACTTGGTGTTCTTGCTACCTCCTCAGTGCTACTTAAATATCATTTCAGCAGGTGGGCAGGCTGAACTCTGCTTTGAAATCCTGGAAGCAAACCAAAAAAAAAAAAAAAAAGAAACAAGCAAAAAGCCAAATGTACCATAACATACCTGGATGTGCTGTTCTTTCACTATTAATACAATTTGTAGTGGATTTTCAGAATCACGCTAGCCTAATGTTCAGTGGAAATTGAAATGGGGCAGTGCTTTTAAAAACATACATTTTTACATATTCTTGGGTGTCTTCTTTCTTAAAGTACAAGAGGATGTCAAAGATTAATAGGAGCTTGTCCTGTAACTGTCTTTTCAGTACCTATAACCAGCTTTCCTGACCTCCTGTTTCCTTTGGTAATTCAGGCCATTTAACAGGTGCCATAAATTGCTCTATTTCTGTATCAGGGAGTATCAGGAAAAGGAGAAAAATAATGTTCTGCATTGCCACTTATTTATCCATTTTCCAGCCAGAGCTCTCAGGAGGTTATTAACAGGGCTGCTTCTTTCACCGTCTTATCTACTGACACTATCCGTGTGTCTGAGAAAGTTGAGTTTTTCAGGCATTGCCCTAACACCCAGGCGTTCAGAGGAGCCTGTCATGATTTAGTTATTCATACAGATTGCAGTGGCTTATGTAGCCTTGATCCTGCTTGATCTGCCAGCAGTATCTGCTCCTATTGATCACAGAGTGTTATTTGACTGCCTTGAGCAGCTCGGAGGTCTCCCTGGTTCTGTTAATGGGGTTTGCTACTGGTGTTTCTCTGCGCTCTCATCTCCTTGCTGTCAATAGTTTACCTCCAGTCGTCCTGCTCGGACAGATTTGGGTTTTTTAGTAAATTTGGTAATACCCGGGGGAGCTTTGCTGCTCTCGCTGAGGTTCTCTCCAGACTTGGCTTTGGCTCTGATTTATTGTGCATGTTTTGTGGTGTGCTCAGCTGTGACGTTTGGTTGCAAATGTGTAAAAGCTCTTTCCTTGCGTGCGTGTAGAGCTGTGCAGTAGGGGAGGCCTGTGTGGGTCTCACCGGCCCCTTCGCTCATCTGCACTTCTGTATTGCTGCTTTTCTGGCAATACAGAAATGCAGAGTTTAGTCTGGAGGAAACTTCTAAACCATGTCATGTTCTTGGCCTTAGCTAAGTATGATTGTGTTATGGTTAAGTATGGTTCCTTCACCTATGAGGGTGATTTTCTTTTAAATGTATAATTAGATTTGCATTTAAACACTGTGTTTTGGACAAGTACTCAATGAGAACTCTCGGGATCGAGGGTTGTTTTTCACTTATAGAGAACAAGTATAATGCACCACGAGGCCCTGTTCTGAGCTGCCCACCCCAGCTATGCCAGTTTGCTCAGTCACATTGGGATGTTGGCCGTGCGGGTGGCCTGGCCTTCAGCAGGCTGCCTTTCTCATTGAGATGATGTTGATCTTGGAGTGCTTTCTGGTCATTATTATATACTGCCCTTGTAATCTCGCATTATATACTTTGCAGTAAGCAAGGGAAGATGCAAATTTTCATTTCTGTGGGAGTAATGAACAGAATATGAGAGACCAGAAAGAGGAAGTTTTCAAGGCCCATCTTCAGTGCTGACTTAAAATAGCTGACTTGAGGCACTCGCAAGGCAAAGGCATCCTTCTTGTTAAATGACTATAATCTAAACCGTTACAGAGGACTGACTCATTGAGGTCTATTCTTGAGGCACTTACCTGCGCCTGTAGCCGGCCCATTCCATTTGTTTCGGCTCACGGACAAATTAGCAAGCTGGTTTTATGTTAGGTATTGTCGGGAGTCACCCCTCTGCCCTCCTTACATATTGAACAGCTTTTAATTTAATTGTTTGTGGAGGTGGCAAATTTTTATGTAGCTGAATATTACTCAGCAGAGCTCTTAAAAAGGGAAAAAAATCTATTGGTGAATTTTCTTGTAGTGCCTTGTAGAAAAATGTATGCAGAAGAGCTTAAGCCTTTCCTACATGTGCTCTGTGTCTGTCTAAAGCAGACATCTATGTGTCCCTGTCCTTTCCGTTGGCCAGTTTAGGATGTGAAATGTTGGCTTTGGTGTTTGATGAAAGCGGTAATGTCAAAAGTGCTGCTGGCAGTTTTCCTTCTGTCTGAAGTCCTTCAAGGAAAGACCAATCCCAATGACATGTCGGAGTTGCAACTGTGTGAATGTGTCGCAACCTGTGGCGAGCGCTTGGGCAGCTTTGAAGTGAGTTTTGTGAGGGATTAAAGAAAGATTATCGTGGGCCTTTCCTAAACCATGTTAGCTGCTGGCTTGGACCCCGATGGCCGTGTGCATCTCAGTGCTGCTGTTGGAAGTCAGGACGATGCCGGGTCCCCACCTGGCTGCTGCTCATGAGGAGTTTGTGAACTCGCCTCCTGATTGCTCCCCACTGAACCTTGGGCCATTCGTAGCCCTGCAGTAGCTGTGTGTGGAGCTACCGGCTGAAGGGAGCTAGTGAAATTTATCTCCTCCTGCCAAATTCAGTTGATCCAAACTTGCACTTGCTAAATTTTAAGTAATATTTGGAATTTGATATAAAAAGGTGGTTTTATGTAATGCGACCATGCCCTGCACGAGCCCTCCTGCACACCTGGTTCTTCTAGAATTACCGGCGGTTGGCGTCAAGGAAGGAACCAACTGTTATATCCAGCTGAACAGCACTGTGTTTGCTCGCCTTGCTGGCACTGTGCACCTTGGAATGTTTTATAGTCCTACATCTACTTAACCTTTGATGTTTTC
>JAUBOD010000057.1:1379591-1392039 GCA_032353885.1 Nothura maculosa | reverse complement strand
CCCTTGATACATTTCTGCTCTTTTCCAGGTGCTGCAGCTCTGGTGGTTTATTACAGCCTGCTCCACCCCAAGTCCACAGAGATCTGGCAAGGTTTCCTGGAGAAATCCTGCAGTGTTACGGCCCCTGATGATGATGGAGCTGGTTGCCCAGCAGGACAGAGCTTGGGAATTTCGAGTGGCGGAGATGGCGAGTCTTTGGTGATAGAAAAGACACAGGTGGCTTCCAGGAACGAGGATGGGTCGTCCCATCTCACTGAAGATGACTGGACAAGCCATCACCACTGGCTGCTGATAAAGCTGGCCTTGAAGACAGGAGACATCTCCAAGATCAATGCAACTTTTGGAGATGGTGGCGTAGGAGAGATCTACCCTGGAGGACCGATGCTGGGCAAATCCTCCAGGGCTGAGCCTGGGACCACTCTTACCCTCCCAACAATGGAGATGGGTCCTCTGGGTTTTGAATCCAACCTGACTGATGAGAAATTGCCAGAGGCAGGGAATAGAGGAAGCGGGAAACACAATCTCGGTGCCACAGGAACTGCAGGAGAGGTCCATGGACCCATAATGCAAGATGATGTGAGTGGCAGCAATGCTGCGTGGCACGAAGCACAGCAAGAGCCTGATTCCCACCCTGCTGGAGCCTTTTCCAAGAGCCCAGACTCATCTGAGGCTTGTGATTGCTCATCTCTCTACTTTAGTGCAAACAGTGGAGGAATTGCCTCTCCCGGACTGGAGTCGGAAAAGGACCCCCTGGAAGGAGATGGGAAACCACAGTCTCCAATAGGCTGCCTGGGTGGAAAAGGAGAGGGCTTTCCCGTTGGGATGCCCAACATCAGCCCTATCTTGGGCTTGGGGGCACCCAGTTGCCTGCAGAGCAGCTCCCACCTTGGCACGAGCAAGAGTGGGGCAGCGGGTGCCTTCGAGGAGGGCTCGGAGTTGGGGGACGTCCTTGCAGGGTGGCGTAGCCATCGGGGCACCCCCTGCTCTCGGGTGAGGGTTCCTGAGGAGCCACGCTTCACATCCACCCCCAAGGCTGACTCCAAGTGCCCCCAGCACGGACCGAGGGGGCTGTCCGGGGTGCTGGAGTGAGCGGGTAAATCCCTGCTCCCGGGATCAGCGTTGGAGCAATGGGCACCAGGGTACGGCAGGAGGGAGCAGGATGCTGCCACTGCCATGAAGACTGTCCCATGCCACCAGGCAGGTGTGGACCTGCATCCCTATGAAATTCCTTTTGTCTCTCCAAAAATTCCTTTTTGGAGAGGTTAGAATATGTACCTTAAAGTCTATATTTAGATATTTATTGAACTTATTTATATAGCAATCTCGCTAGGCAGCCAGAGCACTCAACCTTTTATGTATTTGTGATGACGACTGGAAACATGTCCTGTAATAAGTAAGTGCCTTGTACGAACTACCAGCCTGTCTGCAGCATGGAGATCTGGCTGCTGTCTCTGCTTCTCCTTGACGGCAGGGAGAGTGGCCAAAGTGGGAGTCTTTTCAGGTTAAATAAGTGCCTAAGACTGAAAAAAAGCAACATGAGTCTCCTCTCAGATGGAGAAGTCCCTTCTCTGTAGGCAGAACAAGCCCTAAGGTAACACTCAGCTGCTTTGGATTTATGAAGCCCCACTCAATTCATCTCAAGAACTTTACCACTCCATTCACTGGGACCAAATAGGAGCCCAGACCCTTGTTACTCTGCAAACTACAACCTCAGGAAAACAAATTATTCAAAAGGCTATGTCAGGCTGGCTCGTTCACAGTCCCTCTTCCTAAAGTTAATCACAGGTAAAATAAATATCTTCTGACAGATGGTCCCTCCTGGGCTCAGGAGTTTGGAGAAGAAGGATGCTCTATCAGTAGCAGCTGGGTTGGATTAGACTATCAGATAGGTCTTGAGAGAACTGGGCTGAGATTTGTGGTAATTGTTTTAAATTCGAACAGGGCAAAGATAGACTCAGCCTATTTATTCTGATCCAAATTCTAGCGTATTTCTTTATTAGAATTTTTTAACAAAGAATCCTGGAGTTGAGTAAGGTTTTGGGTCTGAGATGATGCACATCTGGCAGGGTCTTGCAGCTGCTCTGCTGGCAGTGCTGCCGTCCCACTGAGCGCTGCACTCCTCCAATGCCCAGGGACAGGAAATACTGGGAAGAAAGACAGGAATACCATGGATTATTATTAAAAGAAAAAAAAGCTGTTTAGCATTTACTGCTCAGAAATGACACAACCAGACCCATTTCGTCAAGCTGATGTGTGCACTGAAAAATGTCTTGGCAGGTGGGACTTGGGATTGAAGCCGCTTTCCAGCGTGACTGGGAATCTGCACGGTGTCTCCGTTACGACTTGGGCACAGCTGCATTTCGTGAGGGAAAAATTGCACTGCCTCGCTCAGGCTCTTGCTACGCGCACGCGTGTTGCCTCACACAGAAGGCAGCAGAGTGGGTGTTTTCACTCGGTCTGTTTGTTTTTAAACCTTGATAATACATAACTGCTGCTTTCAAAAGCAACCCAGCCTGTCTGTGTCTTGTGTCTGGAGTCTGGGGCTGAAATGAGGAGCATGCAGAAGTCCTGTCTGCACATTGCTTTGGGAGGTGCTGGACCTCCCTCTCTTGCTGTTTTGCAAGTAAGCCCCTGCACAGCTTCCTGACCTGCACTTTTGCAACACTATTTTCCTGTTTTCTTAGATTTTATCATTATATCCAACCTCGATCAGCCTTTCTGTTTGATCAGCTAGGTGTGCTTTTCTTCCTCCACATGAGGACGTGCACAGAAAGGACCCAAGGATGAATGAACTTAGGGCTTTGCATTGCTCTCTTTTTCTTCTAGCCCTGTTTTGGTGGTCGTGCCACTGCATTGACTACAAAAACTAAATGCTTAGTAGTTCTAGTGCTGGCCAGCCAAAATATGGGCTGCCCTCAGACCCATGCAGGTTGTCCTCAGGCAAGATGAGCTAGGAATAGCAAATACCCTCAAGAAGATCTACTCTGCAGTCCTGATCAGGAGCCTCCAGACACAGAACCATCCTTGCTGTGCTTAGAAGTGATAGCTGTATATACCCGATAAATATGAGGTTGCTGTTGTTAACAGCAGATAGCAGGCTTTGCACTAGCTCAGGCTTCTGGACTTCACAGGAATTGTCCCCAGCAGCCACTGGTCTCTTCTGACTGTAACTGCAAAAATTGATAAGGGTAGGAAGCAGTTGGGAGGGCTATATCACTGACTGCAGTGGTATAGTTTAACCATACAAGGGAAAGGTCTAACAGATGGAGTCGTTGTGCAACCGGCTTGTGGACCAATGAAAAAGACAAAAAGTGGCCTATCTGTTTAAGAAAGTTAAAAAAATGGGGCTCAGAAATCCACTTCTCCGGAGGATAATGCGAAATCAGGACCTAGTTTATTTGCTGTTAGATTTCCAGCCTGGAGGAGAGCCCTGCGGTGCCCAGTGATGGGGTCCGAGTGCTGCTCTGAACCACATGATCTCTATCTAGGTAAGTGTTAAGCAGCTCTGAAAGTGCTGGGAACTTCATGGAGTGGGAGCTGGAATAGATTTGGAGTTGGCTGTGCTAATTTAATGGTGCTGTGGGTGTAAGTGCCACCAGGCTGCCCCAAAAGGGCCACATTTTGTAGCCTCCGGCGCTTTCCCAATGGTCATTTTTGCAGCTTGCTCCGTGCAGAAGCTGCTCTGGGGAGACGTTCCTCTCCGGAGAGTTCCCGGCCCCATTGCCGCCAGAGGGAGATGCGGCTCCCGATGCCAGGCGGACGTGCCGGTGTCGGCATCAGGCACTCATCCCGAGTCCAGGTTACGGGAGGACAGGAGTGCTGCCGCTGCTATATGATACTCCGGGAGCAGATGGGAGCCGGCGGCGATGGATGGGCGCCAAGGAGAAATGTGGGTTTCTAGGATACTGGGGTAGGCTGAGGTGTTCACCCTAAGGAATGCAAACCTGAGGAGAGGGGGTCCAAAGGGGTAGCCTGGTAAGATGGAGGGGATAAGAGCTTATCTGCACATATCACCTTGCTCAGAGGATGGAAACTTTGCACACAAAGGTGCAAGTGTGAGGAGAGCTGCTGGATGGGCACACTTGGTGTGACGGGGGACCTGGTGGCCTGGGGAAGCTGCTTAAAGTGGCTTTGTCTCAGTGCTGAGTCCTGATATTTGCTGGTGCATGAGCAGGTCTGTGCGCATTTGCGTCTGGGTATTTGTAGGCTGGTTGCATGGTCACTCTCCTGCAGTCCCCTAGATCTCCTTGCTATGGAGTGATGTGGTCCTGGGCCTCGTCAAGCCCAGGACACGAAGCTGGAGGAGAAACTGCAGCTGCAGAAGAGGCTAATGGGGAGCAATGGACTGGCTGTCCAGCAGCTGCTATTTCCTTGCAGGGCTTCAGCATCCTGTTGCTCACAAGCCCAAAGGCTTGAGGGAAACCAACCAAAAGTCCTTATTCAGGGAAAATGCATTTTCCTCTTTTCTTTTTCTTTAAGATGATCTGCATTATCTTGAAATGGACCTTGGGGCTGTGCCTAACATTTGTGGGATGCCCATCTCTGGCCTTGGCCCCCTCTGCAGCCTGATGGCTGGGGGACATCTCCGTCCTCTCCATCCCTGGTGCTGTCCCGGGCTGGGAAAGGGCAGCGGGGCCAGGAACGACTCTGGGGCGAGCGGCAGCGTTGGACAATGCAGGGAGTTCCCTGCGGGCTCCCTGGGGGGAACGGGCTGTTCTGCTCTCCGGTGATCTGGAAAAAGGCAGCGAGCAGGCAGGAACAGAGGCTTTGCAGATGAATTAAACCACCTGAGCCAAAGCCTGGGTGCTGCAACCGGGATATCCCACCACGATGCCCGACCGGGCAAGCAATGGGCAGGTGAAATCTGGTTTCTTTACTGAAATACAGGGTTGGATTTGCAAGGTGTGCGTGGGAGAGGGGGATAAGCCTCACTTTGCACCCAGCGTGTTGATCTCTGGAGATTAGGAGCTGAGATTACTCAGTATTCGGCATGATCCAGAAAGCAATTAAAACAGTATTAGGAAAGCACCGAGAATAAAACAAACAAACAAACAAAAAGTCTTGCTTCCATATAAACCCATATTTAGTCCTGGTTGTTTCATCTCTAAAACACTATTGCAATCTTCCTGCAGCATCTTCTGCTCTGGGTCCAGGCTCTGTGAGGCCCAAGTTGTGACTTAGGCTTTGGGACCTAGAGGCTCAGAAGAAAAGGTAGAATACTCCAGAATCAGGCCCCAAGAAAGGTCTGAGACATATTTGCCCCAGGATGTTGTTGCTTCATTGGGTTTTTTTTAAGTTTATATCTTTTTCTTTTTCAAGATGAAACTTTGGACAATTTTTTTCCCAATTAAAAGAGTTTTGGTTCACCACAAATCCCTTTCCAGGATATTTGCTGTTCCCTGTTCCCGTAAAGCACATTGCCCAGGTTTTGCACTTCTTGTAAGCAGTGCGTATTGCTCCAAGGCTAAACAACAACCCAAGGGGCTATGTTTATGGAAGGAAAAAAAAAGCACAAACTAATCAGTACTTTCCTAATTTGAGGAACAGCTTAATTAGGAGCTGGAGACTCTATTTCCTGCACTGCACTTGGCAGGAGGAAAGCACTCCGTGCTCCGAACATCAGGTCTGCAATGGCTCAGTTCCTCCAAGCTCACCGGAGCAGCGGCTCCTCCTTGCTCCATGTCCTCCAGCTCAGCAGGATGGATGGGATCTCTGCCTGGGAGAGCCCAATGGGAGGCTTTAAATCCAAAGCCTTGTTTATCCCTAGGCTTTTCCAAGACACTGGCAAAGTGCTTCCTGGACCACAGAAGGGTCAAACAATGTTGGAAGGGTGAATATCACGGTCACAGGGTTGGAAAAGGGAGGGTGATGGAGAACGGGTCTGGCAGCTTCAAGCACTGCCCAGCTCCTGGCATGGGAAGGAATGGAAGGATCCTGGGATGCAGGCGGTGGTGGACATGCGAGACGTGTGAAGCAGGAGGTTGGTATAGAAATGGTGGGTGGCAGGTATGCAGTGTGTACAGGTATGGGTTGGTGTTGGGGTGTCCTCGGAGTGGGTGTTGGATGTGGATAGGTGTCAGTCTGTGGGTGTACAGTGTATACAAGCACAGGTTGGTGTTGGGGTGTCTTTAGGGGTGGGTGTTGGATGTGGGTAGGTGCTGGTTTGTGGTTGTGCAGGGCATACAGATACAGGTTGGTGTTGGGGTGTCCCCGAGGTGGGTATTGGATGTGGGTAGGTGTCCGTCTATGGGTGTGCAGTGTGTACAGGCACGAGTTGGTGTTGGGATGTCCCCAGTGTGGATGTTGAATGTGGGTAGGTGCTGGTCTGTGGGTGAGCAGTGTATACAGGCACAGGTTGGTGTTGGGGTGTCTCTGGGGTGGGTGTTCGATGTGGGTAGGTGCTGGTCTGTGGTTGTGCAGGGCATACAGATACAGGTTGGTGTTGGGGTGTCCCCGGGGTGGGTGTTGGATGTGGGTAGGTGTCAGTCTGTGGGTGTGCAGCATGTACAGGCACGAGTTGGTGTTGGGGTGTCCCCAGGGTAGATGTTGGATAGGTATTGGTCTGTGGGTGTGCAGCGCATACAGACACAGGTTGGTGTTGGGGTGTCTCTGGGGTTGGTATTGGATGTGGGTAGGTGTTGGTCTGTGGTTGTGCAGTGCATACAGACACTGGTTGGTGTTGGGGTGTCTCCGAGGTGGGTGTTGGATGTGGGTGGCTGACGGGCCATCAGGTGGGTGTCCATCAGTGCCCAGGGATGGAGAGGGGCCCCTAGGGGAGCAGGTTTCATCCTCGGGGGACATCGGGGCGGGCGGAGGCGGGTGCCGGCCATGGGGCAGCGCGGGCTCCCGCGGGCCGGACGGGGCGGTGAGGGGCGCTGCGGAGCGCGACGGGCACGCAGGGGTTAAGCTCGGCGTGGCGGGCGGCGCCTGCGCGGGCTCGGCCCCGGTCCCGGCGCTCCGCGAAGTTGTGCGGGGCCCGGCGAAGTTTGGAGCGCGGGGTGGCAGCTCCCGGGCCGGCCATGGCCTTCCGCCGGCGGGCCAAGAGCCACCCGCTCTTCAGCCACGAGTTCCTCATCCACAACCACGCCGACATCGCCTTCTTCATGGTGCTCGTCGTCCTCATCGCGCTCATGTTCGAGGTGAGCGCCGCCGCCCCCTGCTCCGCGGCCTCCTCCTCCTCGGAGCCCGCCGCTCCTTCAGGCTCTGGTGTCCTCGGTGCCGCCTCTCCGGTCCGGTACCGGTCCCCCTCGGTGCTCCGCAGCTGGGGACACCGTGTGTGTCCCCCCAAGCCCCGTGTCCGCCCAAGCCCCCCTCTCTGCGGCGTCTTGAGTCTCCCTTCCTTTTTTCAGGGGGGATGTGGAGGGCTCTGCCCGGCGGGGCATCCCCGAGGTGAGGGGCTCCCAGCACCGTCCTCGATCCCACTGGGTCCCCTCCGTCCCCCGCCGGGCCCCCCTGGGTGCCCGGGCTGTCCCATTCATTCCCACCCCAGGGAGGACCGAGCCCTCGGCATTTAGGATTATTTATTATTATGTGCAATCTGCAATGGGGGTGATAACCTCCCCCTCTCCCCCGGTGTCCCGCGTTTCTCCCCATTTCCCAACGGGCGCCCTGGAGCTCCCGTCTCCGGTCTCCGCTTTTGCCGTCGCCGTTGGGGGGTGTCTGGCTTAAGGACACTGCGAGGTGCCCCCTCCCCGAGTGACACCCCCCTGGGATGGGGGGGGCTCAGGCCCTTGGGACGCTCAACACCCTGAAGGGGGGGACGAGCCCCGAGGGCTCCTTGGGCACCTAGGGGGATGCCCCCCCCGATCCCCGCCGTGGGTCCCTTCGAGGAAGGAGCCTCGGGCGCTGCAGGGGGGGGGGGGCAAGGGGGAAGGGTGCCCGCCCTGCCCCCTGAGGGGGTGTCCAAACGGGGCGCCGGGTCCCCGCGCCCTCGGAGCCCGCTGGGGCCGCTCGCCGTGCGCGGAGAAATGCGAGGAATGCGCCGCGCTCCCCCCTTCCCCTCTCCTTCCCTCACGGAGTGTTTTTATTATTATTGTTATCGTTTCTTCTGGCTCTTTTTCCGCCTTTCTTTCCTCCTCTTCTCTCTTTGGGGCGGGAGGCTCTGTGTGCGGAGCCTCGGGTCCCCCCCGACCCCCCCCGGGGCGGCCCTCCCTCCATCCCGCCCCTCCGAGCGCACTGCCACGTCTCCAAGCGGGAAAGGGGTGGCCGGGGGGGCCTGGCCGCAGGAGAGGCTCTTCCCCTGGCAAATGGAGCGGGAGGAAATGCGCTTCCTTCATAACCTCTCGCTCGCATCCCCGGCCGTTTGATTTCCTTTTTTTTTTTTTTCTTTTTTTCCTTTTGATTTCTTGTTGTTGTTGCAAACACGAGGCCTTTCCAGGGTGTCCAAGCTCTTCTGTGCCCGTGTTTATTTAAGGGATGGGTGGGGGGTGGGTTTCTAAGTTAAAGCTCCAAGGGGCAGCAGGCTGGGGTGCCTATTCCAAAACCTCATGCAAATGCTGCTAAAGCAAACGGCAAGTTCCAAATTGGGCAGGGAGAGTTAAAAACGGGGTAGGTTGCATCTGTGTTGGGGATTTTTCGCAGCATTGCTCCTGCAGCTGGGAGTTTCTGGGGTTTTGGGGTGCTGGGACCAGGCCCTGTCACTGCTTGCCTGTGAATTCTGTTGCTTTGATAGCGCGGGCTCTTTTCCAGGAGGGATCCTGGCTTTTGGGGGATGTGATGTTTGTGACAATGCTTTTGCCTCTTTGCTGTGGCTGGAAGTGCTGAAAGCCTCTGGGGGAGATGGGACAAAGCGTTGGAAGGTGATGGGAAACTTTGAGGTGGATGAGGGTGGAATTTGCAACAGCCAGCTTTATTCTTATTATTATTTCTTTATTTTTTTAATTAAATCTTCCTGAGTTGCTGAGAGCTGGAGATACCTTGTGCAGACCCCAGGAAAGGGTTGGAATTGCTGCTGCATGAGCCTTGGTGGCACTAGCTTCTCCAGATGCTTCCCATCAGCGTTCCCATTTTCCTGTCATCCTCCATCAGCATCTGCCCTATTCCACCTTGTGGCACAGAGTTTGCATGTGCCTTTGGGTGCAAAGTGGCCCTTTTTATTTATTTATTTTTATTTTTTATTACTTTTTTTCTGTGTCTGCTGATTACCCTGGAGAGGAAAGCATGATTCTCTTATCCTTGGTCCTCTGCTTACTTGCAAAGCCTCTGATGGGAGTTTTGATGGCTCTGGCATCACTGCCGCATCCTTGCCTGCATCCAACCAGTAGCACTCGCTCCGATCTGCCACTTGGATGCCGCCTTCATGGATGTCTTTCCCTGTGGATCTGTGGCCACCAAGCACAGCCATGCGTCCCAGCGGCGCGAGTTTGGGCGGAAACGGCGCGATCTGGCCCCACAATGGGCTGTTTCCTGCAGCCTTAGGGTTTTGCTGGGATGTTTTCCGGCAGGCCGTGCAGAGGGTGGATGGGATTTAACCTTTTCACCAAGACTGGCCGCTTTTGCACACGCAGCCCACAGGATTTTGTGCTTCCCGACCGCTCATTTGTCCCAACGGTGGTCCAAAACCAGCAAGAAAAATCTCAATTTTTCTAATTTCTGCCTGAAAATCAGGTCAAACAGCAGGTGTAGAAACACAAACCAAGTTGTCTGCGGTTGCTTTGCATATCTCGCTTTCCAAGCAGGTTTTCTGAAAAATGAAACCAAGCCTAGCTAGGCTTGAGTGCCTGTGCAGGTGGCCGCTGCTCTCTAATACCTTCACTCCAGCACCAAGGCTCCTGTGCGCCTTATCAGATGGGCTGCCCTCTGCCCAGATTGGCCTTTGGCCTTGCTCTTTTCCTGTGATTTCCATGTTAAATGGGCCTGCTGTTATCTCCATATACATGGGTGCATGTGTAGGGTATATGTTTGACTTTAAAAATCCAAAAAGAAAAAGAAAATAGAAGCTCAAGATTGGCCATAAATGGGTCCTCTGTGGTCCCTTCTTGCTGCACTGGGACATGGTCTTTCTGCTGCTCCCTTGCATCCATGGCCAGAACTGGGTCCGGGATTGGATGGACCCTGTGGATTGCGGGATGGGCTCTTCCATGCAGATGTTCCATGCTTTTTTCTGTGCTTTTTTCCCCCCCTCTTGGTTTATAGCGGTCGCCCGTCGGTGAGTCACGCTCTCCCGAGCGCCGGGTTGTGACACCGCCGAGTGAAGGCGGCTGACGAATGAGCTGCTATTTCCAGGCTTCCTGCTAAATATACTTTCCCCTCCCCGATCCCCTCTAATATGTAGCTCGGAGGGGAGTGCACTTTGCCAAAATTAAGAATTAAGCCCTTGCCAGCGCTCACGAGCTGTAATGAAGCGTGTCTCTGCTCGCCTCCCCTTTGCAGCGTGAGGAAACGGAGCCATGCGAGGGATTTAAAGGGTGAACAGTTTTAGGAAGAGTAGGCAGAAATAAAACAGGAGGGGAATTTGGGGCTGTTTTTGTAAAAGGAGTAAGCAGGGCCGTGCGTGCAGTGGTAACTACTGTGCTGAGAGGTGTGTTTGTGCAACCAGAGGTTTCGCGACTCCCTGGGAGAGGGTTTGGGTTAAATCCTTGCTATTTACCTTTGCAGGCTCTGGTCCAAAGTTTGGTCTCCAGTTTGCACGTAGGGCTTGTGTCAATCCACACTGCGGATCAACAAGTTTTTCTTTCAGTAAAGGCTCCAGCTGGCGGCAGAGAAAACCGCTGCACGAGAAAATGTTCTTCCGAAGCGTGCTTATCTTCTTAATTATTATTTTGGTTGTTTTGCAAGCCCTGGCAATTTTTTTTTCCCGGCTTAAACGACTGCCCAGCCTCCCCCACGAGCGATTTGGAGCCGCTTCCTCCCTTTGAAGCGGTTATAACCCAAACAGGGCTCTGGGGCTTGCATGCCTGCTAGTGAACTAGGGTCCTGATTTCAGTCGTGTGGATTTTGGTGGATTTGGGTGCAAATCTCACCGGGCTGAGACTTTTGGGAGTCATTGGGGTTGCTGAAGTGGTTAGGACCTGGGAAGAATGCTCAGAAGTTGCTCTCTGGTTTAGTAGGGTTGAATCCCAAGGTGTGTTTTAGTGCACATCCCAGATGTGACTGTTCAGGGGCTGTGTGTGAAAACTGTTGCATACCTGTGAACTAAATTGGGAGTTTTCAACTGGAATCATAGAGCATTTTAGGGCAGAGAGAAGAAAACAAATCAGCTAAAAGGTGGTGAGTTTTGCTGTTTGGGATTAAATGGCCATCTCCAGGCTAACGATGGCTTGAGTTTTTCTATCAGTGCATTTCTGGGCAATAGATGGGTTAAATACATTGTGACCGTTTGGCCTTAAATATTTACATAAAATCCTGTTCTGTCCAGACCTTTGAGGTGATGTCCTGGCACGTTTGCCCTGCTCCCCCTGACATCAGCAGCCCTGGAGGGGGCTGAGCCCCATCCTGACTGCTGCAAGGGTTGCAAAACGCCTTGCTCTAGTGCGTTTTGGGGTCTCATTTGGGGGATTTTGGGCAAATACGAGACAGTTGCTGCTTTTCCAAGGAGCGTGAGCAGCAGCTGGTGCTGGTGGCCTTGGCCGGGTGCCCGCAGCGCTGCCGGGAGCAAGGTGAAGGCATCTGCGAGACGAAGCATCCGCTCTGTTTGCTCGCCTGTGGAAAGCGCTTGCTGGAGAGGGACGGGGCGCTCTGCCTCGGTGCCCTTTTATTTATTTAAATCTTTTTTTCTTTTGGTGTGAAGTGTTCCCAGGTGTTGGCTGCCCTTTTGCACCTGGAGAGCCCTTGGATTTATTGCAGCACCCAAAGGATGTTTGTTTTCTTTTTCTTTTTCTTCAAAGCACTGGGATTTACAGATCCACAAAGCATGCTCCGAGCACGGTCTGGAGATGTTTTCCCAGGAAGCAGTGCCCTAGACTGAGTGAAGGCCTGGGGTTGCCCAGCTTTTAACGTCAGGACACCCTATAACAGAGAGACTGAGTGATCCCTTTGTGGGATGTGGCTGATACATCGGGAGACCTGGTCACTTCTGGAGATTCTGTTCCCTCTTCATGCTAAGGAGAGCACCCTAAGCAACTGCTTCCCTGTTCTACGAGAGCACCTAAGGCACATCCCTGTGTTAGGATGAGGCTGGGATGATTGGGTTTCACCAGTACAGGCTGGGAATTGACCTTCTGGAGACCAGCTCTGTACAGAGGGATCTGGGCATCATGGTGGACAGCAAGATGACCATGAGACAGCAGTGTGCCCTGGTGGCCAAGAACACCAATGGGATCCTGGGGTGCATTAAGAAGAGCATCTCCAGCAGGTCGAGGGAGGTGATCGTCCCCCTCTACTCAGCCCTGATGAGGCCACATCTGGAGACTGTGTCCAGTTCTGGGCTCCCAAGGACAAGAGGGATGTGGAGCTGCTGGAGAGAGTCCAGCGCAGGGCTACCAGGATGATCAGGGGCCTGGAACATCTG
>JAUBOD010000057.1:1344955-1357286 GCA_032353885.1 Nothura maculosa | reverse complement strand
GGGGTTGGACTAGATGACCTCTAAGGTCCCTTCCAACCTTACACATTCTATGATTCTATGATTCTATGATTCTATGTGTGCTGAAGCCCACTATGGCCAGACTGTATCTCTGAATGCAAAGCAGGCTCTGGGGTGCTGTGCTCTGAATGAAAATCCCATCTCAGCATGGACCTAGAGATGAAGCTCAGGCTTGATCTTTGGGAGAGTAAGTAAATTATTCTCCCTCTGCACAACGCTTCTTCTCGTCTCTAAGTGTCTTGTGGAAAGGAGGACATCCTTGTGTGCTTCATGCAGTGGCAGCAAACGTATGTAACTCCAGTTTCAATCTGAGCCTCTGTACTGCTCTGATACTGACTGACTCTGAAGTGTTTGTGAGGTTATAGGGTTGTTGCAGGGTCATCTAAATTAGATCCAGACAGAATACTTGAAAAGAGGATGTGGTCTTGCCTCTCACATGCTGATAAGCAGACTTGGAGCAAATGAAAAATACACACCACCCACCCTCCTCTTAGCTTCCCTGCAGCTGCTGGCTCATGGCGATACTGTTACCAGCACCTATTACAGACACTGATGTCCTGAGGGAAAAAAAGTGACCATATCCACATGAAGGTATCTCAGCTGCTGTGCCAGAGCTGTCCAATAGGCTTTCAGGCCAATGGCTGCCAAGGCATTATGCTCTACACAATTGCTTCCCTTTTTGTGTCCAGACACAGGCTCTTGATGCTGAATAATCACTCCCCAAGTCCCCCTTAGCTTTTCCACCTCATCCTTTGAAGCCTACCTTTTAGCAGTGTCCTTCACCGCCTGTCGTGAGCGAAAATGATCCCGCAGGGACTGCAGCGTTGCCGCGGGGAAGCTCTCTGCGTTGCTCTCCATATAATTGAGCACATACTCATCTGCGTCGGTGATAACAAACCTGTGGCCAAACACTGCAGAAGAGGCAAGAAAGCAAGAAGTGTTACCTGGCTCTCTGCCTCGGTAAGTCACTTTACCACCAAAAATACAGTGGGGTTTCTCTCTTGCAGATGGGGTCAGGATTCAGTAGAGGGCTACTGTTGGTTTCAGTCTTTAAAGTGGAAAAGGTACCACTGAAACAAAGGGAGTTTTGCTGCAAAAACAGTGTCTGCTGAAGGGAAAGATCCACATGCTTCAGCCTACACTGACTATGCTGTTAGCATGGGTGGAGTTCTAGCATTTCAGAACTACATTTATTTTCCTTCCAGGACAGATTTATGGTCTTTGCTACTAGAAGTCATCTGGCACAGGCTGAACTTAGTGACTTCTGGCAGGTCCCAAAAATGTGAACTGAACACACAAGAACATTGCTGTTTTCTTGATTATGCCTAATGTCCAAACACTGTATGACAGTAATGGAATTATATCAATTTACACCATCTGGGGATGTGGAAATTAAAATATGGTGAGGCTCAGAAAGAACAGACATTTCAAGTGAAGGCAAGGATACACACTGTGCAACAAATAACATAGATCAGTCACTGAAAACAAATGTTCCGAGAGCACTATCAAACCAGATTGGATCTTACCTTCAACTGTGGAACCAATGGTGAGGTCAGAGGGCTCATAGTATGTGGCATCCTCAGTCGTGGAGCCTGGTTTGGGGACTCGAGTCTTGCCTAGGTATTTGCCTCCAATGATCCCGGAGTTGCGGACAGGGGGTTCGTAAATGCTGATCATGTCATTTGACAAGAAATAAGAGAGGATGAAACGGCGCTTTCTGTCCTCGGGGTTTGGTGATTCCTAAAGGAAAAACAGTAGCTTTGGAAATAAATATTTGAACTGAATTTCTCATTCCTGGGGTGATGAGCAGTACGTTGTAACATAGGCATTAGCCCTGAAACTATGCTTTTTAGATTATTTTTTTGCTAACTATAGATAGTATTTGATGTATACAAGAGCAGCAGATATGCTAGCATGGATTAACAAAGCCCTAGACAACATTAAATATCTGGATTTCAAAGGTTACTTGTTCTAGTCAGGCTAACAGAAGCAGAATCTGGGCTGCAGTGAGGCAGTGTATTCAGTGTTTCCACAGAATGACTAATCCAAGAGAAAGGAATATCTTATATGGGATGATTTGTCACACAGAGGAAGACTGCCTGTAAAATTTAGTACTGGAGTTACATTTTTCCTTATAATGGGTCTCTGGGAGAGGCTGGTGCAGCTTCCAGCTCTTAGTCACAGGAAGACACTCCCCTGACACACCAATGGTTTACTTGCTTATGCTAAAATTCAGTTCATCTGAACCCGTCAGCTGTGACCTTCAGGAACTCCTGCACAATAGGGAAAAGAAATCAGTCCTTATTCACCCCGGGTATCGGAGAGGGCAGACCCCAGGCGGCACAGGAAATGCCATCGCTACTGCTAGACATGCCAGAGGTTTCTTGCATAAACTCACTGCAAAGCTGGCACAAAGAACAGGGCCTGGGGTGGAAAGCACCGTGGGCTGCCCCTGTCAGACGACTTCTGCTCTGGTTTTTGGCTGCTCTGCTTGCACAGCCCCTTGTTGGTGCTGGGAGCCAGCAGTGCAGGGGCAGCAAGCAGACACTTGCAGGCAGGGGCACGGAGCCCAGCTGCAGTGCTCTTTCAATTAGGGCTGCCTGTCATGTGCTGATGTCAGTGGGAGTTTTTCCATAATTGGCTGTGGTTTTGTAGCATGTCTATTTTGTTCTTTCTGGCCCTGTTTTCTTCTACTTTTGCAGGCCAAGAGCTGCCATAGCAAGTACACAATCACCCAAGTGCATCAGAGGAGAATTTCCTAGCAGCCTTGCATGAACAACCTGTTCCTCACATCTTTTTGCTTTTACAACTTAAGTAGGCACTGTACTATCAAGGAAAGCACTTACCAGAGCCACCTGGTATCGCAGCACCTTGTGGTCATTCTCTAGCATCTTAATAACATCTTTCCGGGGAGGCTTTGGAAGCAGAGAAAAGCAGTTCTGAAGGGAATCTTCAAGGAAGCCAAAACCATTGTAGGGAGGAATGACCTGCATCCAGAGGAGATACCAAGCAGCAATTGTTGAAACTAAGGAAAAGACAATGTCCAAGACACCTTATTGGAAACCTTTCTTTTTTGGAAATAACTCTTCTGTCACCAGGTAGCAAGGGCTGTGATGTACTGTGCAATAGGGACATTGCGAATCTGTATATATGTCTGAGATCTTATTTATAGAAATATTTAAAAGGATAAAAAATAACAATCTGAAAGTCAGAAAGAAAGATAATTTCTGTGAGCAAAGAGAATATAAATATACTAATAAATTAACTACTGCTAAGGCACTGCACTGTGCACTGGAAATCAATTATATATATGATTACACTGCCAATCTAGGCTCCCTCACATTGGCTCTAGAATCAACTTGCATTCTCCAAACCATATCTACATTTGGTTTGGAGGTAACATGGGCTGGTGATTATTCCCAATAGGAAATCTGGACTTACCAACCGTGTTTTAGAGGATGAGAAAGAATCTATAAATATGAGTGTGGTCAGGCTATGCCATTTAGCTTTCCCAGCCAGGGAACAAACCCTATCACTGTTTAATACCCTCGTGTAGATGCAATCACTGTTTTCTACCACTTAGCAAATGCTTTGTCTTTTACAGTGTTAGACTGTTCCAGAGTTTCACTTTCATATAGATAAGAACTATCTTTGCCATGACTTGCTCAAATCATTTGCTCATTTTCTTAAGCAGAATCTCTTTACTAATGCAAAAATGTTAAAAACCTATAAGAGTTTACAAGGACTGCTGCTTCCCTTCCCCTGGGAAATCACTTGTAGTACCTGAGGCACTTCCTCTAGTGGTTTCTTCCTTATATCCACTGGCTGGAAGTCTGTGATGCCAAATTTGTCACGATAGAAGTTTCGTGTGAACTCATCGCAGTCATAGATGAAGAAAGGGCGGCCGAGGAGGGTGGTAGATTTGCCAACAGCAAAATCCTTGGCTGTGAACCACTCAAGGACCTCCTGATCAGAGATCTCCAGCACGCAACTCGGGAAGGTCGCTAAGGACAAAGGAGCAAAAGGAAATCAATCAGGTAGCACTTAATGTTTCCTAGTGAAAAGAGATAGAGGAGCAGGCTGTATAAGCCATACCAATACACTCTTGGTACTGCTTTCCTGACATTGTTTTCCAAAAGGTAAAGGCTTTAGCATTCATTTAAATAACTCTTCTTCAGCAAAAAAAAAAATGCTGACACTTGGCATGTTCTCATCACAAATTCTTTAGACCTAATAGACCTCTCATCCTCTTCTGACCCAGCATCCATACCCATGTCCACTCACCAAGGCACGTTAGCATTAACTGACATGCTGGCCAGTCTGAACTTACTTTTCTTGTCCACAAAAGTTTTGGGCAGCCGCTGGCGCTTTATTAGCACTGGGAATGGGTCTCTGCCATCGTTATGCTCATGGATTTCCCGAACCTCCACCGTGTCATCTGCCAAATAGTAATGGATGATGTAAGGCCGCTTCTCGCCGAACATGCTATTGGTGTCATCCCATATGGCGTAGAAACGCAGGACCTGAGGTGAGGAAAAGACAAGCAGAGACAACAAGCATGAATTAATAACTAATGTTCTGTCCAAAGAAAGTTGGTAAATGAGTAATCGGAGGCATATATCTCAGTAGCCTGCACTGCCAGGTACAGGAGCAGACACTGCTCTAGAGACACTGGAACCAGCGGATTGGAGGCAGCACTGGGAAGAGCAGCAGGGACTGGAGAGCTGGAGTGCTCTGGCTTAGCCTGAGAGAGCCAGGGAGAATAATATCTGCATATACAAATGCAAGAAATTTAGGACAGTTCATAGAAGTGTAAGGAAAAAAGAAGTGATTCAAAAGCATTGCAGAAATAATTTCTTAAGAGTGAGTAGGGAGCTAGTTTTGAGGGGATTGACTTTTAAAATGAAATTGAACACAGCAAGAAATAATCTAGCTTTGGCTCACAGACAGTCAAGTCTGAAGATCTTCAATTTGAACATTTGTGACCATTTAATGCTTAGGCTGAGAAAGGCAGAGGGGAATGCACTTGGCTGCCCTGGGGAGACTGTATTTATTACAGATTTCGTCTCACTTCTATGTAGTGGGAATCTCATGTTTCAGTGTGAATAGAGTGAACTGCTCACACTGCAATGCTTCCAAGACTGCACCTGCTAGGGCAGTGTCTGGTTGGTCTGGGAGGAACATGTTCACCTAATTGTAATCTAATAGAAGCTAAGACTGCCTAAGTGGCAGGGATTGCTTTGCTGCACTTTGTAGAACAGTTCTTCAAGGTACAGCTACTAAATAGGCAGCACAAGAGCTGTCACAGAGTTGTCCCATGGCAAACTTCAGTCACTGTGGCTAAATCAATATGGGTATGGTCCAGTTTGTGTCCATACAGCAACACTGCCCTCCCTCAAAAAAAGGGTGGCCATATCCAAACTGTGTACTTGCTATCTCCTGGCCTGTGTTAACATCCACCTGATGACCTTGTGAGAAAAAGGCTGTTGGACTGAGCGGGAAGGTTGGACTCGATGATCTCTATAGAGGTCCCTTCCAACCTTGAAGATTCTGTGACTGGGAAGTGTTTGATTGATATTTGGCCTCAGACAGCACTAACAGTTCAACAATATGAGCAGGACTTGGGATGTGTCCTGCTCCTGTTTTGTTTACGGCCATAGATATAGTCTGTAGGGTTCTTTATATCACCGATAGATGAAAAAAGACCTTGGGAAGCAGAAAGAAGATTGCTACTCATCTGTACATACAGAGAGAACAAACAAGTGGTGTTAGTGTTTATCTGGGACTCTTCACTCTGGTGCTAGGAATCAATCTTTGGAGGAAGAGACGAGTGGATGCAGCACATCCACAAAATCCAACAAGAAGTCATAAGATTTTGCTTCTTACTAAAGCTAGGAAAGGGGCAAACATGAAATCTGGTCGAGTGGACTTAAGATATTTTAGAGGGAGTCTGGAAAGGTACCTGCCTGCACATATCCATAAGGCTCAGGTTCACATGTAGTCTAAACTATGGGTAATTACTGCTGCCTCACTCACCTGCTTGTCATAAGTCAAGAATTGTTTGAGCTGGTCGAAGTCTGATGGCGTGATGTACTTGCGCAGAGGCATCCGACGCAGTTCTGTGTAAGGATCAAAAATCATTTTCTCTGGAGGGTTCAACTCAATCCCTTGGCTCTGCAGGAACACCTAGGGAGGTCACCTGGGGTTTTAATACTGCCATGAGTTCTGAAGTTAAGAGGTAACTAGAGATTAGAGGTTAGCTGAGATGAGTGTTGCCTGGACACTGCAAGTTCATAGACCATCAGCTGCAGTGGTATTAGCTCTACTGCAATAACAGATACAACAGAAAATGACCCAAATATTTCTATTTAAGCTGATTCTTTGGTTCTTCCCCATCTCATTCTTTCATTCCTGAGGGTAGTCCTGTCTTCAAAGTCCCAGTTTATCGGCTCATGTTTTTTCTTGGTCCTAGTGTTGACATCTTTAATTGTGGGATACATTTCAGGTTTGCCTCTTTTATGTAAATTAATAAAAATTCAACCAATGCAATACTACTCATGTAGTCAGTCTGAATGTGCACAAGACTGAAGGCCTCTCAATGCATCAGACAATTGAAGAAGGGGCTACCCACAGCCAACCCACTGAGGCCACACTGACCAGGACATGGCCTGAGGTGGCCAGGAAGAACACCTCTCACCAGAGAGAGGGCAATCTTGTATAGAAAGGAATTTTCAGCTAAACTTGGATGCCCTTAAAACATCAACTAACTCTAGGGTATAACTTGTGCATTCACCTCAGTCACCCAAAACAACCTCTGAAGTCAACACACTTCTTCTCTATCTTGGCTTTGGGAAATGGTCCATGAAAAGTTTCAGCCCAGGAAGCAGCTGTGCAAATATCTCTAAGAGTCATGTGAGATCACCCTAAAGACTCACTAGGCAAGTTCACACTTTCAGAGTCTTTATTTTCTGAACTCTAGGATGCCAGTTAATGATAAATAGACTGATGGTTTTGAAATCTAGAGCCATGTTGTTCATTTCATGTTTTTCACCGGGCGACCAATATTAACATAAGAACTAGCTCCTCATCAGATGTCAGCTGACTTTAACAGTCAATCTAGTTCCATTAGAGGAGCTGGCCCCATATGCTCCCAACAGCTACATATACACTAATACGTTATACATGCTTGGAAACATTCCTGGGCATTCAAGCCAACTGGCAAGGAACAAGCTGCTTCTGTGCCAATAAATGCTCTCAGCCTCCAGGACAGAAAGGCTGCATGTAACTCATCTGCTAGGAATGATCCTTGCAATGTTCTAACTCCTGGACAGTTCTTGAGAATTGCTTGGAAGAATACTTGGAAGAAGTTGACCAGGGCCAAGACCTACAGTATTATCAGTATAAAGAATCATTATTATTTCATTTATTGTTAGATAAATACGTAGTGTGCTATAAATGTGCCTTTTCTAAGCTCTCTTTAAAAAAGTCAGTTTATAACATTATTCTCAGCCCACTGATCCATGACCTCCCTTCAGGCTTGGTGTTGAGGATTAGTGACTGCATTCCCTTCTATTCTTATCAGAGGGGTGTCAAATAGGAAAAAGAGTTAGGATCAGTAATTTCCCTCTTACTTGTGTGCTAAGTTTCATCAGGACTTTAAGTGGTTAAACTGCTGTATACATAGAAACGAGCTTAGACAAATTCTATTCACACAGAAAACAGCTTAGAATTTATACAGTACAGAGTAGTCCAGAAAGCAGAGAATGGACTTGCAGCAGCATTGAGGCACAAATATTGAGCTGTTACTGTACTCTTACCACATATTATCCTTTGAACTCCCTATGGAATTAAAAATTAAAAGAAAAATGACAGATAACATGTAACCTCAGTGTGAAAGCTGCCAATGCAAACTAGGGAACCACATCCTAATGGATCTTGCCATTTCTATCTCTTGGGATTCTTGAGGTCTTCTCTGCACATGCAACATACCTGTGTGAAGGGGTCACAGTCAACTATGCGGTACGTCCTGCCATACATGGTGATGTTCATGCCCCGATTCAGATCCTTCCAGTGGAAATGATCCCCGTGCTCATTCTTGGGCACCCGCTGGCGTCTGATCAGTTTGCCTTGAGGAAGCCCAGAGTTGGGCACGACAGGCTCCATGACAGACATGCTGTCATCCTCCAAATAGTAATAGATACCCACTTGGCGGATCCGGAAATGCTCTTCTGCAGAGAGAGGAACATCTTCCTGGAAATAGGCATCAAACTTCAAAATCTGCAAGATTTGGGGCAAGATTTCCAAAAAGAGAGAGAGAGAGAAAGCAATCTGAATACGTTGATTAGTTTATCAATATAATAATTTTATTTGCAATGTGCTCTGGCAGTTCAAAGTCACTGAATTGTAATCTACAAAACCATCAAAGCCAATTGAAGTCCAATCTAAGACCAGTAGTTCATATTAACACCTGGCTTTTATTTGGTAGGCATGAGACAAGTGTAAACATGTGGAATAAATATAGTCCTTTTCCTAGTCTTCCTTAATCCCCAGATATTTTACCTACTATCAGGTGCTTGGCATTGCCAGTAACCTAGTTCACTGACCTGCATGAGTTTCTTTAATATTGCCATCTTTGCAGATTCCAGTTCAAGAAAGCTATTTGCGCTTAAGCAAACCTCTAATTTTAGTCAAGAGAATTCCCCTGTATCTGTGGATTTTAGAATCTGCATGACTCATGTGAAGTCAACTCTGCCCAGGACTGACTGGAACAGTCAGCGAGTGCTGGAGAAACAAGAGGAAAAAGCAGGGCATAGCAAAATGCTTCTTGCACTCTGCCAAAAGCCAATTGCAGTTCCTGTGCTTGAAGAAGTACAAGGAATATTCCTCCTAAGATTCATGGCCCCTGGGAGGATACAGACAGGCAGTGAGGCCTTGACCTTCCAGCCTACACCAGCACATACACCTAGGTCAGTAGGTGAGCATGTTTTTACCAATCAGTTCAAGTGTTTAGAAAGGAGCTGGGACTTCCCCCAGTAGAAAAGCCCACACTTTGGCTTGAAAAAAGGGGACAGAGAAGTCTGACAGATTCAATAGCTACATCTGCGTTGCTATTAATAGGCTCTGAAGCAGTAATTAACACAGCACATCTGTTCTCATGACCGTCTTGCAGACGGCTGGAGGGCTGGCTGCAGGCTGCCCTTCCAGGCTGCATGTGCTCAGGATCCCTGCACGCTCTGCCCAGGGCTGTGGCTGCCCTTGCCAGCTTGTGGTCGGTGCAGCCGGATCATTTCAGCCCAAGGGTCAACTCGGGACTGCTCCAGGCAGACAGTTCCTAGTCTGATAGAGCCACAAAGACGTAATGAAACAAGTAGGAATGGGCCCGTGCAGACTCGTGCAAGCATAAATAGAAAGACTACAGCTAAACAGACTTGAATGGTCTTCAGTGCAGTGTGTCTCCTACAATTTCAGCTCAATTACAACCTCAATATACTTCTGGAAACACAGAAGGCCAGGGTATGGTTTGCAGGGCAATGGTTATAAATTGAAGCTTTTCAGAGTTAATCAGACTTCTCAAATTCCTGCTGGAAATGCTCTGGTGTAGCTTGTGGGGAATGTCTTACATCGTTTATGTATTATAATCCTCCTCCTAAGCACAGAAAGCCTCTTTCAGACTGGGGTTCAGCTGTCTCTGACTAAGGGCTGTGGCATCTGAAAACTGTTGTACACTGTCCCATGAACTCTTGAGCTAACTGTTTATGTCTCTGAGCTTGGCCAGCGATATTCCTGGAACAAGCTTCTTGATACCTTTTTGTCAAAAGCCACATATGCTGGAATGAAGTCTGAAGGCGGAGCCCGCTTGGCTGGTCCGTAGGTCAGCGTGGGTCTTATGCTGGATAATTCATCTAATTCAGATTCAGAGAGCTGATTCACATGAAGCTGGTCCCCACCTATCCCCACTGTTGGCAGCCGAAAAAAGGTACAACCATTTCTGTAGTCCAGTGTCTGAGAGCGATGAAAAGATGTTTTCTGTGGAAAGAAATGCAGCTGTTAAAATACTGTATGCTCCCAGTAGATATTGATACTCAAAGCAGAGAAAAGCAGCAAAAAAAATCTAATATCCACAATGCCCCCCACAGCATTTGATTATAATGCAGCAGTTATGTGCAATTCAGTTTGACAGTTAGACCATGAAGACTGAAAAAACAAGAAGGAATAAAGCACTGGAGTGAACTCAAATCCTAGCACTGGCTCACACCCTTTGACAGTCCTGGCTTAAATCACTTTATTTCTCTATAACTATAATTCTCTGTGCCCATAATAGGATAACAGCACTTCATTTGCCTTAGCATTCATCTCTAACTCTTTGTACCCTGCTCTGTGTCACAGCAGATCATATCCATAGGATTTTCCTTGCTGGACAAAATCAAGGTGTGTCATGTACTCAGAATTGCTATTGTGAAATGCATCTATGCACACAAGGTGTTCTACCACCCCTCTCTACTGTATAGGTAAGGGTCCATACATTAAAAAATGACACTAGCAACATAGCATCCTATAGCAGATTAATGAGAAGCTTGATGACAAGGAATCTATGCATATAAGCATGGTATAATGTTAGATAAAGTATTAACTTATTATTTGCTGGGTTGGTTTAATCTTGATTCTGGCCTGTCTCTGCTATCTACCTCGTGGCAGCTGCTGGCCATATTCATGCTAAATAACAATCCAGATGGCACAAAATTTGTTTAATGGAGTCCATACCTGTTTTTCACTACTGAATAACAAGGAGCAGACTTAAGTGACACCAGGTTACTCAACATGCTGTACGACCCATACCATCCAATACCTCACTCTTCTATCCTAAAAGTGTTTGAAATAAAGTATTTCTGGCTGGTTCCACTGATCTTCCTGCACTTAATGTTTCAGAGGAAGCAAAAGAAATTGTGAGTCCCTGATGAAAAAACCTCTGACTTTCGACTTTTGCCAAGTAGCACAGAATTATAGGCATTTATAGTGCAGGAACAGGCTTCAATTCCTGTGGTTTCAAATATTTCCCCACTTCAAGGACAGGAGGATGGAATGAGCTGCTAGCAGAAAAAGGATCTCTTCATGTAGATGAGCTGTTCTGGTTCTGTGCTGTAGGAAAAAGCAGCATTCATTCCTCAGCCACTGCAACCCACCAAGAAAAATCTCCTTTTCAGCCCCAAACTTGCAATCAGTCCAACCTCAGGCAGCTGAACAACTTCTCCTTCTCCTCTGCCCTCCTTCAGCCCCCTGGCTAAGCCTCTAATCTTATTTATACCTTCAAGGCCCCACTTGCACTTCATAAAATTGCCTGTTTTCTATTTAAACGGGTGTTATGGACCTTGCGGTGCTGTGGACGGAGCAGTTGGGGAAACAGGTTCAGGTGAAAACAAGGTACAGTTTGCTGAAGAAATGTTAACAACCTATTTTATAAACATCAGCCCTGCCACAGAATTGCCATTTCCTCTGCTAAATAAACACCAAGGGAAAGCTGTGGGGAAAAAAAATATCCATGGAAAATCAGGAAGTTTGTCTTCAAATTGGGTAGGATCGTTACAGTGCACAGGCTTTTAAGGACCCACAGTTGCCTGAAGAAAACACGTCATAAATTCATAAGACTCCAGGGTCAATTGGTGCATGCAAGTGAGCATAAATGCCAAACTACATCTCACGGTATCAGGTGACTAATGCACAGGTAGGAAGGAAAGCCCAGAATGTAAACGCCTAATCTCGCTCACTTCCAGTCCATATCTGAAGAAATGCCACTGAACAAGGCCCCTCTTTTTGCACAGGCTGTAAGGCTTCGTGCAAAGGCTGTTTCCCCTCCCTGTGTTTTGATTCTGCTGCCACACGGGTGCAAACCAGTAAGTGCCACCTCCCTTAGACGCTGGGGTTTTCATCAGCCTGTCTCATGGTTCACCTGGAAAACAAGTACCACATTTTCCAGAGGGCACCATTTGCTCAAATTCATCCTGCGCTACATTGCAAAGCTCTTTCTGGAGCCCAGATCTCCTTAAAAAAAACATTAATAATGGTTTAGCGTTCCAACTTTCCACCTTATTCTAAAATAACGACCATTCTGTTAAATTCTGCAGGTGTTTTTACCCTACTGATGTGAGTTAGAGCATTCACATAACTAGGGCAGGCAGGAGTTTCTTCATACAGGAAATACTATTTTGTGAGGGGTAGAGATTTGCATTGCAAATTTTAGCGAAGTCATAAATTATATTGAGGAAAATATTATTAAGCTGAAACTAATACTGAATAACCTTTATAACTGCATGGCTAA
>JAUBOD010000057.1:1330298-1342890 GCA_032353885.1 Nothura maculosa | reverse complement strand
GGGAGGCAATGGTAGAGGAAGCGCCAGGTTTCCTGGGATGAGTTTTGGAGATACTGGATCTCCTGAGGGAATGCGGTAGGTGGGGGGCAAGACAAGGCCGCCCCAAGGCGGGTGTGTGTGTGGGGAAGCGCAGGGGCCGTGCGGCGGGGGTGGAGGAGCCCAGCGGGGGTGCCGGGAGCCCCGGGGGCCCCCGCGGTCCGGGTGGGCGGTCGCGGCGCTCACCGTGGCGTCGCGGAGGGCGCTGCCCGGCAGGAAGGGCCGCCCCCGGCCCGGCTGCGAGCTCATGGCGGCGGCGGCGCCGCCTCCCCCGGCCACGCCGTCTCCACGGCAACCGCCGGGGGCGCGCAAGCGCGGCCACGGCGCATGCGCTTTGGTGGGTGGCGCCCGCTGCGCCTGCGCACTAGGGGAGATGGCGGGCGCGCTGCGCATGCGCACTGGGGAAAGGGCGCGAAGCGGTTGCCGCGGCAACGGGAGGGTGGCAACAACATGGCGGCGGGAGGGGCCGTGTGCGGGTGTATTTAATAACTACACTTAATATTTAATGGCGTGTTTAAATGTTTAATGCATCGTGAAGGACCGGGAGGCTCGCGTCCCGGAGCTTTCTTCTCGAGTGTGAAGGGAGAGTTCCATAGAGGGAACTGACACTTTCTTAGGGGCTGAATAACTGCTGTAGGAGGAGAAATGGGGAATAAGGAGCTGGGCTGGTGCTGTGATGTGTATAAATACACTGCCAAAATGCATGGAAATAAAATCTAAGCCCCTTGCTGCTCAAGGAGAGTGGGCAATGCCTTGGGAGGTCTGAGGAGCCATCTGTTCCCAGTGGGGCCCAAAGGGGAAGCAAAAAAACAGGTTTCCTCTCAGGAGCCTCAGATCTGCTAGTTCAGTGCCCAGGTGCCTTGTGAAGGGCTCAGGGAGCCACAAATCCCACTGCTGTCCCATGTTCCTTGCTACGACTGCCTCAATCCTCCCTTTGATATATACCCACAGATACCCTGGAGAGGCAGCACAAGCTTGGGTGGGATTTTCTCCCCCATCTCCTGCCCCCTTCAAGGGCCAAGTACTTTATAGAGGCACGTTGGAAACGATACCGCTGAGAGTAAGTTTAGTGCTGTTTAGAGCTGGGGGAACTGTGCTGGATGGAGGACAAGGCTTTATCTTAACCAGAACAAAACACTGAGCTACGAGACAGAGGATGAGCCAACGCTGGGGAGAGATGCAGACTTTGGGAGCAGAGCAGGCAGCGGGTGTGAAGGGGAAGCACATGAAATCCTGCCTTGCAGAGCTGCTCAGCCTCCACTTCTCTCTCTGAAGGCCAAATATTGTGATTTATTCTTCTCTGACCTTGTCACTCAGAGCATTTCTGACCGCTGCTTTGCAGAACACGGGAGGCAGCCTCCAACTTGGGGCTGTTTGGCAGCACTGAGACCACAGTTATCAGAGAGCTGCAGGGATAAGACCAAATAAAGCTTGTCACTTAGCAAAACAACCACATCAAGGTCTTGCCTCCAAGGCAACTCGCTGCTGCAATATCTGGTTCCTCTCCTCCTCATCTTGTAGCATCTGAAATGACTGAAACAAAGTGCTTTTTTCCCCCTCTTATTTTGGAAGCACTTTTGCTTTTTGCATTTGGCTCCGTGTGCTTGGAATAGGCTGTTTCTCTGTTCTGCAAATAATCAGCTCTATCTTTTCATGCATCAAGGGTGTGTATGTAATCCTAAGTAGCGAAGAGGGTATAATAAATACATTCTTTAAAAGGGTAACACCAGTTTCTTCTCAGGATACAACAAAATCCTATTTTCATTTCTAGTTCAAAAAAAGCCGAGCCCTTGTTTTCTGCCTGGCATTTTCTCCCGTTCCTCTAGGGTTCTTATTTTATGGAAACAGAAAACTTGGGCTTGTCTGGTGAAATCCCTGTCGCTTTTGTGGCCAGAAACGCGACTCTCTGCAGAGCTGGCTAGATGCCCGCTTGGATGGGAGCATTTTTTCCTAAGCCCGTCTGGAAAAGCAGCTCCGAGGGCTCTGCTTTCGTGGCACTGCGGGCCAGTTGTGGCCCAAAGCGAAGACATCTCGCCCTCTGGTGGGCGAAAAACACCAGAAAACCTCAGCCTGGGTCTTTGTCTTGTACGAGATTACAATTAAAATGGCCAATGCATTGGCTATAGAAGGAAATACTGCAAATTTCTCACGCGATCAATTCACAGCGAGTGGGTATCACTCATCAGATGACAAACTTGAACACTTATAATCAGTGTCAGGGCAGTTGTTCTGCACCTCCTCTGTGAAAAAGGGAATGATAATCACATAGTTACTGTAAAACCTGGAAAATGCTCAGAGATACACAGATAAAACCACACCTTACTGTTAATTGTTATTATAATTATTATCCACTCCTACTGTCGAAGGCTAATTTTTCCTCCTAATGACTCATAACCTTCTCTGGTTTTACTTTTCTGGATTTCACACCACGCCAGTCATTTTGGTTTTACACTTTTCTATTTTCACTGAGGATTTTAAATAATGATCAGTAAAGTACAAAGCTTAAAATATGGTCAATATTTTCAACAATACAAAATCAGCAAAGGGAGGGAGTTAGGAACGGAATGGTTAATACATAACATTCGTACCCTTCCCTGTTTTCCCAGGGAAAAAAATACAAACGCTTTTGTACTTATTTAGTAACAAACAGTGCTTAAAAACAATCTTGTCAGTAAAGGACATAAATAGCAAGGCACGTGCAGAGCTTGTCCTTGCCCTGTTGCACAAATGAAACAGCATAAATATAAGTTTAAGGCACCTCTTTCCATCCTCTCCTCCTTATAACAAGCAGATTCTGCCAGTGGTACCAGTGACTAAAAGCAACCACAAGCAGCAGGTAGCTGAGAGGCTGGTTTTGATCCTCTGGTTCCCACGGGGTGAATCCCAAAAGGAAACAGCATAAGGCACATGGGGATAAGTTCTCAGACAACCAGTACGGACCTGCAGCAACAGGAAATGCTACCTCAGGACTGGAGATTCCTGTGGGAGAGGGTTAGGACGCCGGTCCCTTCATGACCCACGCTCAGAAGTGGTGCCCTTTGGTGGCCACCTCCACCAAAGCCCTGCAGCCGCTCACATCCCTCCTGGCTGTGCCTCCTTGGAGGAACATAAGGATGGGAGATGTGCTCCAAAGCAAGAGGTCCGGAGATGCTTTCGGAGTGTCCATCGCAGCAGCATTTCTGTTCTTGCAGGACTTGGTCACTATCTTCTCCCCTAGATCAGGGGCAGGGCTTGCAGGAGGGCATTGCAGCCACTGCCTGTCCCAGCCTAGCAGCTGCAGAGCACACAGAGTCCGTACGGGTAGGGCAGCAAAAGGCACAAGGATAAATTCTTGAGGTGAGAAAAGAAATAAAGGTGGTTGCAGGAAGCAGAGGAAGGAGACATGGATGGAGGAAGCTCCAGTGTGACACAAGGGTGCATCCCCGCAGCAGCAGTGATCCACGCTGCCATTCCCTGCAAAATCAGCCTATCATAGTAACCAGGAGGTCAGCTCCAGGTCTGAATGCAGGGCCACACTGGGGACACGGTAGCATCACCTGAGGAACAGGTAACAGGGAAACAGGTGAACCCACCACCACCATCACGCACACAATTGTTCCAAAAGGAGAAGAGTTTCTCTTCTCTGGGACCAGTTTGGAGATGATGTAGAGTGACCAGAACCACCAGAGCAGCCTCTCGCCTCAGAAGAGCCGTAAGGCACCTCCTCTCCCTGGTGAGAGGAACTGGGTGGCATGGATGTGTTTCTCCTCCTTTGCCTAGGGCAGCACATGTCAACTATTTTCAAACCTTTAGAGAAGGAAAGGCCTAGTTATCCCTGTCTGCAGGACCAGTATCACCCTAGCTGAGCAGCAGGGTTTGTTTTTAGCAGCAGTGCCTACTCCTTCTCAGATTTGGCACAGAAAGGGGTGGTAGACCAACCTGGCTTATTCCCCTTCCTGTACAGAAACACGTTTATACTAACCAGCCCAATCCACACTTGGTGGCTTATTCTGCTTTAAACTCCTATAAAATAATAAAGAAATAAAAAAAGGGAAGGGAGGTTTGATAAGTAACATTGTTTCCCACTGGAAGCTGTTCCCCAAAATGGGAGGAGACGCACAAGGAAAGTCATGGGGACCATGGAGGGGAGAGTCTGTCAGTGCAGCTGGGCCAGTCAAGCAACCAACTGCTGCTGCAAGGAAGAGCTGCTGTTTGCAGCTCCTGCATACCCAGCCCTTCCCTGCAGGTTAGCAGTGCTGTCCAAGTGAGCTGGATGAAAGTTAAAAACAGTAAAAAATTAGTGGCTTTTGTTTTTCTTCTTTTCAATCAGGTTTGTCTGTCTGTGGTCAGAAGAGCTTCTGCGCAAGGGAAGAACAAGGTGTTAGTGGGACTGTTCCCTTTCCCTGTAGATAGGTCAGTGTAGCTGTACCGTCAAAATACACTGTAGGCAACCGAGCCAATAACAAGTTTCTGTGCTCCTAGCTGGGCTAAATGTGAAGGAAGAGGCACAGTGAGGAGAAGGGTTGGACTACGTGACTTCTTTCCTATGACTTCATCTCTAGTAATCAAAAATAACCCCCTGCTTTTGTATTTAACTTGTCAATAAGGCCCCAAGTTTCAGATTTGTCCACACGACATGACACAGCAAACCACCTAGTAAATAGGTTAGTTTTCAGATATCCTGCTTTCTGCTTCTCCTTGCTCCTCCATCATCAAGGCACTGTTTCCCTCCGACTGATCTTGTTACAGCTAGGAGGCTCTGCAGATATAAAAGCCCAAATCAAAGCCTTTCTGAATATTAAATCACTCACATGCACAAACACACACACTCCAGTAGTTAAAAAACAGATCAAGTGCAGAAATCAGTGCTTATTATGACCAACAATATCCCTGCCCCTAAACTCTGCCTGCCCAGTACCAGCAAACACAATTCGTTTGCCTGAATTCAATTCTGTGAATTCTGTTGGCCTGCCTTTGGATTCAGTGGGACAAATCTGTGGCTGGAGTAGATCCCGTAATTTCTTGGCTTTCAGGAAAGATTTGCTCCTTGAAAGTGGCATGTAAGGCTGCAGGTCCTGCAAAGGGTATAGCTGGGAGGACCTGTGCTAAGGTCTGTCATGGAAAGCCAGCAGCAGGCTGAGCAGCAGGTGTTTAGGCTGCTCGGGACCATGTGTCCACTTCAATTCTGAGCATCCAGTATTGAAAGTGCTAAGAGTGTCAGTGCAACAACGGGGCTCCTCGATCTGATACTCCCATAAGGGCAAATGGGATTTGTCTACTTGGGGACACAGCAAATCAATGCTCAAATCAACGCTCACTACACCTTGGACAGGAGTGTCCCATGGCCAGGAAGTGTCCCCATCCAGCTATCATAGCTATTCCACATGGGAAACACAGGTCTCAAGGACAAACACATCCTAAGGTTACATTGGACCCTCATGCTGAATGGGACCCCTGCTGAGAAAGGGCCTATCCTGCTGTCTCTCTTGGGGAATGTCTGATTTGCTGTTTTTATTATTATTTTTTTAAGTAGCTCTACTATCAATGGTGAAATCATGTAGAAAGAGAAGATAGAATTGACCTCACATCTCCACCTCTGCCAGCAATGGCTAGATCCACGCCAGTCGCCAGCAGACACAGAGCTCAGGTTCAGACCCAGCTTATCCTAGAGGACTCATCAGAGAGACTGCTCGGTCTGTAAATATACCAGGGCCATCTCAGCAACCTGGCACTGAGAAATTGAGAAGGGCAAAAGTAGAGATAACCCGTCCTAACCCACTGGAGCAGAAAGGACTAATCCAGCCACTGCACCACACATGCAACTGAACCCTTGAAATGTAGACTCCCCTTTAAGTCCTGAAGTTGACCTGAAGCCACTGCCTTCAATGGTATCAGATCCCCCCAAGCACAGCAGAGACGGCAAAACCCAGACAGGTAGTCACGTTCAGCCATGATCCTTATGGTCCTTTTTCCATCTCACAGCCTTCAGGCTGCCTTTCCTGATATTCATCATGATATTCCCTGCAGGTTTTCTAGCACGAACAAGAAACCTCTGCTGTTCCAGCATCCTCGGTTAAGTGACTTGTTCTGGCTTAAAAAACCCATGTCCCCCTGAAGGGCAAAAGGCAGCCCCTGCTGCAAAAATGCATCCAGAATGAAGTATCCAGCCCTCCACCCCAGTCCACAGGGTCCAGGTTAGTCAGAGCGTGTTAGGCAAACAAGCCAGTTATGTCCCTAATATATTATCCCCCTTTTCCTGGTTTTCACCAGACAGGTGATGTCACGCTCATCATCTTCATGACTCTCTCAGGAGTCTTTTTTAAGACCCAGGCTGGCCTTGATCCTGCGTTGCAGGACGTAAGCTGTGATGGCACTACAAGCCACCAGGCCAAAGAAAGAGCCGCAGGTGAGATAGATGGAGAAAGGGACATGTCTCTTTAGCAAGATCTCCTGCCTGTTCTTGTAATCCAATAATATGGCCTCCAGTTGTGAGAGGGTGCAAATGGCCAGGAATGTGTGGAAGATTTGGTGGGCATGGCCAACGATATCACAGGATCCCGGGAAGTACTTCTCAGGAACCGGGCAGGAGAAGAAATAAGCACTGATAAGGAAAAACAGTATCTGATACGTGTGGTACCAAGCAGCGTCTTCCTCACAGCCTCCCAAGTGACACACGACCACCCGGTGAGCCACAGGACTGATATCCAAGATGAAGGCCAGCCCAGCTGGGATCACCTGGCACATCTTCCTCATGATGGGGTAGGGTCGCCGGTACCGATACTTGGCGTAGCAGCAGCCAGCACACGAGAGCCAGCCACAGAAAGCAGCTGCTGGGAGGAAGAAGAGCCAGAATTTGTCATACCAGGCCTGATCCGAGCTGTAGTAGAAGTGGGCAAGGGCACTACCATACTGGTAGATGCTGACTCCGACGTAGTCCATGAAGTAGAAGGTGTAGTGGTACAGCTCTGATTTGGACTGCAGTAGGTGGGCCAGGAGGCTGCAGGTCAGGTAGGTGACAGAGGACAGAACAAAGATGAGCAAAGGCAAGGACCAGGCATCCACTGGCAACTGCTCAGCCTCCACAAACGTCTTGAACCTCAGCAGGACGGCCAGGGCTGCCAGGAGATGAGTCCACACGTTGACTACCTCATTGTGCTTTTGGAAGAGGCTAAGGAAGTAGTACCTCCACTCCTGGCCGGTGGGACGGTACCCGCTGTGGATGTATGGCTCCCGGAAGAGCTGCGGCACCTCACACTCCTTCACCGTGCAAGGCATCTTCGGGAATCCGTCTTCCAGCAGCTTGGGGAAGCGGCTGAGCTGCTGCCCGCTGAGGGACAGCGTGCTGATCCGCTCCAGGATGGCCGTCATCGCGCTACACGTCGCAGCTGGGAGCTCGGCACTGGGGAACGTGGTCTTTGCGCCCTAGAGGGAGAGGAGAAGGTGGAATTGTTAATGATGATGTGTCAGAAAAGAGCACACTGCACTGTCTGGCTAGGGTGAGCCATGGAGTTATTGGGATACTGGTCATGTCCGGACTCTAAAGTCAAGGGTCTTTTCTGGACTGGGCAGAACCAAATTCAGGATGGCAGAGCCCAGGCCCTGCAGTTATGGCTATGTCAGATGGACACAGGAATGCGACAGACCTGTTCTTCTTTCCCTATATTGTCGGGCAATCACCTTGGAGGATGTTCAGGAATTACCTGACTCCAGCAGCTGCCAGCAAGGTGGTGCATGGGGCAGTCACATGCCGAGAAAAGGAAAAGAGTCAATGATTTGTGGAGGGGACAAACTAGCACAAACTGCTTGAGGACAAAACTGGGGTGTAATTGCTCATCTAAGGAATAACTTGTCCTTGTGAACCTGAGTGAAGAGAGAAGGATCTCAGACAAATAATGGAAGTTACAAATAAGCCAGGCTTCCCTCCCACACAGCTTGCATGGGAGGTGCATGCCCAGGGCTGCTGCAGGGAGCGAGGAGGGGGAGAAGGGGAGAAGTCCACAATCCCAAATCTGCCGCCCTCATCCCTCCGTCCCGCATGGAGCCCAACCCCGCTGCAAGAGACTCTCCCGCCTGTATCGCTCTGCTCCTTGGCAACCTCCAGAGTTGCTGAGCTCTGTCTGGGGAGATTCAGAGCTCTTGGGATCACAAACCACCCAAGGTCAGTCTGGCAATCAGGAATGAAGCAGAATCTCTAATAGCTGGAGGCCAATTAAAAGCTCACGGCATTGTATTCTTAAGCAGTAATCTCTTTCCTTTCCACCCTAGATATTTCTCTTACCTGTTAGCACTTCTACCCTACCAGAAAAGGTGTGCTGAAATCCTCACATGGACACCCATGCTTGACTTAACGAACTGAACATAATGCTGATGAAGATTCTGCAGAGCTCTGGTTATTTGTGTCACACATGCAAGTGGGCAGAATTGGGCCTGATTCCCAAGAGCCAGAACTGCAGTGGATAATGAATGGATGAGTAAATGCAAATGAGTATTTTGAGTGCAGAAAACTGTGTATTTCTCTTCTATAGCATCAGATATAGTTGCTGCCGGAGGTGAGACACAGGGAGAATTGAGGTGTGTGTGACAGAAGGCTGGTCCAAGCTGGAGAGCAGAGGGCAGCTCCTAGTGTCTCCTGAGTAGGTTGGCGATACAGGGAGTGGGAAGGTATTAAACACCAAGAGATAGCTGAACAGCGAGATGGGACCTGGCACAGCCTCAGGATGCAGTACCACAAAAAGCAAAGTCAGAACAGTTGCAAGTCTCACTTCCTCCAGCAACCCAAAGGCTCTGCCAACACACAAAATATTTTCATGTCACTTCCTTATTCTAGCAGATCGGGGTGGTTGTCATAACTAAGAGTGGCAACATCTAATCGATTCTCTCTCTCCCTTTGCTTCCCAGGCTTTCACCTTTAGAGGTTCTCAGGGCTATTTACTATTATCATTTTATTCCTCTTATTAGTCATGGGGGAACCTGGCTGCTGAGTTTGATCTAGTTGCCTTACTGCAGAGGGGGGAAGGGAAGGACAGCCCATGCAAATGATATTTTAGCTGCACAGACGCATAAGGCTGAAGGTGCTGCAGCAAAACCAGGCAGAAGGCAGCGCCCTTTCTGTGGACGGGGGTTCACTCTGCACCTGTCCACATAGATTTTGTTTCTCCCAGGAGGGTCTGCAGGGCTGTGTGCAGTTGTAGCCCTTGGGAGTGCTGAAAAGCCAAGATGACTCCTGAATCTCCCTCCGAGGTGTTCCTTTGCTCAGGAGATGAAGGCACCTGGCACTACTAGGACTGCAAAAGAGCATCTCCCTCTAGGATGGAACTTCCTTACTGTGATGGTGACAGAGCCCTGGAACAGGCTGCCCAGAGGGGTTGTGGAAGCTCCTTCTGTGAAGATCTTCAAAACCGGCTTGGAGGCCACTCTGTGCCCCATGCTCTGGGTGCCCCTGCATGTACAGGGGGGTTGGATTAGATGATCTCTAGGGGTCCCTTCCAATCGCAACCATTCTGTGATTCTGTGATAATATGCTTTCCACCCTCCTAACACTGAGACAACCCAAGCATAGCAGCTTGGACCTTGGCTCACCATCTCCCAGCTTCCCTTTAAGCGCAGTTCATGGATCTGTAGATGGTCCAAAGGACAGTGCATAAATCTATAGGGATCCATAGCCTATTGCAGACGGCCAGTTTGGCTATGCAGTACCTGAAACTAGCAAATAAAGTGGGAAAAGTATTTTTCTGTAGATGTGAAGGCTAACTGGCATCACTCAGCACCTCGGCACAGAGTTCTGCACTGCAGGTGCTGATGCCAGGATTTTGCCAGGGTGCAGGGAGCCTGATGTATACACTGAGCTTCAATGTATACACTGAGCTTCAATGTATACACTGAGCTTCACCTTTGAGCAGAACCAGTGAGAGGCTGAGCACTGCTGATCTCTCAAACAGCTATGGATGGGGAAGATTCTTCTGTTACGCAGCTGGAAAGTGCCAGTGTTCAAGGGCTGAGGGAGGGTCAGACGTTTTCAAAATAATAGTCCAAAATCACAAGAAACACATCTGACATCCAGATAAACAGCGCTAAATTAAGAACCTGGTAGACTGCTTATTTTAAACAGCGCTTGTGACACTAACGAGTGAGAGCGAGTTGGCAGTTTCCAGCAGTCATGTGATGAACAAAGCAGCGAGTAATTAATGATAGAAAAGAGAGAAAAAAAAAAAAAAAGAAAAAGAAATCCAAGGTCAGCACTGGCTGTTTCACTTTCACAGAGCTTCTATTCTTTTCCTTCGTGGGGGCGTAGGACCGGCTGAAAGCCACATTCATTGGCAGGGCGTCTATTTGAGATTCTGTCCTCACCCCGATCTCCGGAGGATTCAGTTATTTTGGCTGCTCCCAATTAACAGCAACCAAGTATCATTTGTTCAGGGACCAAGCTGCAAAGAGAGGAGGAGGGAGTGGAGTTTAGCCAGGTTGTATCATTGCGGCCACAATAAGAATGCGCGCCCAGAAGAAGAATGATCCTTTTCCAGTTTTTTTTTTTCTCTCCCTTTTAAAAACAGTCATTGGAAACCCAAGCTTTTCCCAGCCCTTTTGCTTTTGGTCACAGTCTAATGGAAGGAGCTGAATGGGAAAATTTCCTACAAAGTAAGTAGGGCTGATTTTCCCACCAGTCTGGCCTCAGCATTAACTATCTGGAACCAAGACCATACCAATGTGATATATTTACTTGCAGAGCAGTACTCAGGCCTCGCTGCCTCACACATGCAGTATATGCTTCCAGAAAGGCAGTAATTCTTTGTAAACAAAGCAGACAGGACAGGGGGACCCAACTATGGGGAAGTCTTTAATGAAAGCACTGCTTTTTTTAAGCACTGTGCTGAGCTGCATGAAAATAAGAGACCAGTGATCATGTAGTAGTGGAAAAGAGGCCCGTTTTGAGAGCTCCTCAGTTTGTGCATGCCTCTCTGCTGGGAGCTGAGCAATAGGGAAATGAGAGGGCAGATTCTTATCTGACAGCTCACCGGCTTCCTCATTGGTGTCTGTAAAACACCCCTGGGTTGACCACAGGTTATTAAGGCCTGGGACTTTATTCTGACCACATCCTACAAGGAAATATTTGCTGTTGCCGCTGCTAAAGCATTGGGATGGAAGAGAGCAGCTCTGCTGAGCTGCTCTCCAGGAGAGCCAAGCCCAAACTCCTGTGGTCGGTTGGGGAGGAAAAATAAAATAATTGCCACACTTAAGTCAGGCCAAACAGTGATGAGATAGGGAGCGAGAGGAAAGTGAAGTGTCCAAAATACACATGTTGACAGGGAGAAGAACTCAGGATGGGTACAGCTTGTTCTATTCTTTTACAGCCAAACTCCTAGCCTGATTGCAGGCAGGTTTTAGCAAAACAGTTTTGACTTTCTTTTATTGTACCCTTAATAAGAGACAACTGTAACTCCTAACCAGCAACTGCTGTCTCTGTCTTCATCATTTCACAGCTTGAGGGTAGAAACACAATTGAATCAGGAGTTTAGAGATGCAACAAGAAGCACCATCAGATGCTGCCACTTCCCAAAGCAGAAGCTCTGGTGCTCAAACTGCTGGGTGCTCAAGTGATGTTCAAGATGCACCAGCCTCTCTGCACCCAATGCTTGTTGGCACCATGGCGAGAAGTGGGTGCCCAAACCAGCATCTCTTGCCTTTATCTCAGAGGCCTGGAAGGTGGTGGTGGGTTTTTCTGGCTTCTTTGCAGAGTGCTGACTAGAATCCAGGTGCAGGATTCACACAGACACCAGGGGATGGGAAACAAGGGTCTTCCAGGTTGGCCTCAAGCTGAGGAACAGAAATAGTCCTTCCCTGGGGCCTTTGGGCAAGGTGGTGGCAGAGAGGGTGGGATTGTGGCAGGAGGTAGGAGCCCAAACACCTCTGGGTCAGAGTCAAGGTGAGAGTGTTAAAGGCTCCAAGACCGTGCCAAGGGCCACTGAAGGATCCCTTAATATAACATCCAGATCTGATTAAGCCATCTACCCACTGCTTGACTTATTGCCAAGGGTATGAAGTGCATCTTGAGCTGTTTTCAAAGGCAACTTGCTGGGGCCTCAAATTATCTTTGGGAAATGACCTAGGATGCTGCCACTTCCAACAAGGACACAGGTAGCAGGCTGTAACTGCTGCAGACATGCTCTATGCTGTGAGGCACCAAGGCTGCAGGCTGTTGAGATTTAGCAGGTAAGCCCCAATCCTCCAAACCTACAGCCTAGAGTCTTCCCTTCCTAATCAATATAATTAAGAATATTATTTTTTTTCCTCCAATAATCAAAGCAATTGTCCTCAATAATTTACATTTGTTCACAATCTGATAGCCTCCTTGTACTACCAGAAAAGGTGACATTTGTGGCAGGGACGAGCCCTGATGCATGTGAGCAGGCAGTGGTGGGACTGCACAACACCACAGTGCATGGACTGCTTTTGTTCCCCTCAACACCCTGATGTGCCCTGTAATCTGTAATTGGACTGGAATATCGTGAGTCAAGTCAGGCACAGATCAAACAGTAAACTCTATTTCCTAGATGCCTGAAAGCAGCACACAGGTTTCTGC
>JAUBOD010000057.1:1293305-1304183 GCA_032353885.1 Nothura maculosa | reverse complement strand
ATGAAATACATATATTTATTCATGTATGTCCATAGATTATATACACTCACTTGGAGTTTTTTAGCTGTCTTCATTGCACGTTATGTGCAAAGTCCTATGGGCTCATTTAAAGCATTAAACTGGGGAAATGTGGCCATGCAGAAGCTTGCTCTTGCAAAATGACTTAAGGAGTGGGTCAGTGGGAGCAGTAGTTCTGTGACAAAAAACGTGACAAGCAGCAAAAAAATCTTGCACTGACATAGTTGGATCTGCAGTCGAACCATTGTCTGTAGGTCAGACTACCCTGCCCTCTGCTCTATGATTTTACTGTGGAAGTATATAGATTATTGCAAAACAAACAAACAAAAACCCTCACTAGTTTAACTTTAGCAATCTGGCAGAAACATCAATCACACCAAGGAAAAAAGCCCATATTTTCTGGGAAAGGAGAAATGGCTTGGGATGAAAATGTTGATATTCACCTAGGTAATCACTCTGATAATACCTACTGAGTAGGTTTGACTCCTTGCCATACTGGGGAGATGTCATGGAATTTTAAACACCAACTTTTGCTTAGTCTGTGTCCTGTACATAGTTTCTCTGGACCACAACAAGGAGAGTTATAGCATCAAAAGAGTCTTTCTCTCCCGGAAACTCACTGACTTTTGGAGGCTAATGGTCTTAGCAGGTTACAGGTAAGAGCAATGAGGGCATTTGGTACGAGCAGCTCCATATCCAGCTGGTTTGTCCTTGTTCCTTTTCCCCTCTCTTTACATCTGTGAGGACTGCTAATATTGTACCTACCATGACAGGACACCAGGAGGAGCTCTAGGGTAGGTAGAAATCTCTGTAATTTTTTTTTATATATCAGGAGTCTGTCTTGATATACAAATATATCTATCAAAAAAAATCGTGATTCCTAAGGGTGAATTAATATGGCTTGTAGGTCCAAGGATACCTGATCCTCTGAAATTCTCCTTGTAGGCCTCAAGGTTATCGACTTGGCATAAGAAAGGCACGTGGATTCCTCCTCCGTGCTAAAGGAGGTCAGGTAAAGGCTGCCCTGCGAGGCTGGTGAAGCTCTGTGGTAGTGCATGAGACAGAAGAGACTGGAGGGCAGAGGAGCAACATCAGGTTGCCATCCACCAAGTTAAGAAAGTTGCCATGGCAAAGTATGTTCAATTAGCACTATGGATTGGACCTCCAGGTTCACCACAGCAAACTTAGCTGGGTCCTAGGGTGAAATAGACCTTTTACTGAGTGAGGGTTTGGACCAGAGGCCTTCAGGGGGCTCTTCTGACCTAAATGAATCCATGATTATTGAAAGATATCAATGGGAGTTGGTGACTCCTTTCTGAGATAGAGGGGATCCATATTGCCCCTGGAAGCGAGTCTGAGTTTGCAACGATATCAGGGAATTCGGGACTTGGATGCTCACCTGCATAGACACTGAAGCTACGTCTGCATTAATAAATTAAGAGATAATTTTGTATTAATAATCTGCATTAATAAATTAAACAAAGCACAAACTTTGGTGCTGCAACTCTGCTTTTCCTATTAACGATTTGGTACCTGGAAGTTTTGACTGGATTAATTGACCCTCTCTTCAACATTTTTGGCCATGATTCAGGGGACTGCATGGGCCAATGAGGACTTCTAGGAGACAGACTTGATATAACAATCTTGTTCTGGAGTCTGGGATATAATGGTGGGAACATGACCAGAGTTGTAAGTTGACTTCTGTTACAGAGAAGAAACTCTGCAGGTGTTTATTTTACTGGTATGTAAACTACTATATATGAATTTATAGGCTAAGGACCATGCTTGAACAATGATGAATGGACATTACTAGGAATAAAGGCAGAGGATTTGAAGGTTTCTGAGGAATATCCCACATGAGATTGGAAAATTGATATAGACAGATTAAGCTGCTTCAGAAAAGATAGAATTGAAAAAGATACATATCTTCTGTGTCTGTATCAATGAAAAGGTTTTCTTGATATCTATATCAAAGATCTTTCTCCTAAAATCCCCCAAATACTGGTGCATGTTGTTTTCAAGATGAGAAGATCATCTTTGGAGTCTTTTCTGAACAACTGGTAGAATCATTCAGACTTTGGGCCTGGGTAACACTAGGTGGAGTGCAACTACCAAACTTTAAGCAAGACCAAGACACAAAATACAAGTTCCTGGAGTGCATTATATATTTCCTTTTCTCATATCAGAGTTGTAGAAAGCAAGGAGCCCTTATTATCAAACTTCATTCTTGCTGATAAGTAAGAACTGATTGAAAATGGATGGATGGATGAAAATGACAGTAGTCTATGATACTTAGAAAGAAAAGAAAGAACAGAATATATTTTATTGTTTTTTCAAGTTTACAGTTTTAATGGCTTGAGTAATCTTTGCGGGGGGCAATAAGAAAGATCCCATTATCAGTCATAGATCCTAAGAAAAGGATTACTGTGTCATAAAGAAACTATTAAATGAAAATTGATAAAGAAAATTTTATTTTTCATACGTTCTCCCCTACCTATGTAGACAGACTTGTCTCAGCTGGACAGTGCATGTGCAGGAATTGAGATTATTTGTGGTCTGAAGGTTCCCATTCCTTTTTATTGATGGTAAAATAAACCTAAATTGCTAAAATTAAGGTGCTTTGTTTTTAGATGACTGACATATCTGAATTGAACCAGTACATTGGATTCCTAGTGGGAAACTAAGATGGGACATGTGGGGACAGATGCACTGAGCACAAGATTCTTTTCATCTTGATTCCCTACAACACCTGTGAAAAGTGTTGTCCAAATTATAATGTCCATGGCATCATAACTGCATGATGCTATTCCAAAGCATCATATGCCGGGAGGAGCTTGGGTCAAGCCTCTCCAAGAGATCTGAAACCAAGAGAGGCCACATTCCTCTCTGTGTTTGGGGATCTGACCTATGGAAGACCTACTAGGCAATCTGCAAATGTGAACCTGGCTTGTCTAAGAAAGAGCCTGTATCTGAGAAAGATGTAGCTGGGCTTTCCCCACGGTGCCTCTGACAATATACTGACTACACTATGCTGTCTTGCTGGGAAAGAATCAGATAAAAAGGCTGATTACATCAGTGACTCCAAAACCAGCACCCAACTGCATAGATCAATCCTGCAAAATAAATGAGAACATAAAACTTGGCTCCCATGGAGGGAAGGGAGAGATTTCTTCCTTTACTGAGAGATGATTATGAGATTAAAGACCACATATAATAATGGTTCAATGCCTTTGAATCCAATATGGGCAGTCAGTGTTTTGTCTCTTATCTTTGCTGACCTATCCTTTCAAGCCTGCCTGAAATAATTTGCCCACTTTCCTCCTTACTGCATGAGAATGAGAACACGAGTCCCAGTTCTGCATCTGGCCCTTGTTTTGGGTTGGGTGACCCAATACATAGAGTTTTTCCACCAGCACCCTCACACAACACCCATGGAAGTGTCATCTGTCAGGCAACCAGTGCTGGGGCAGATGCCAGAGACCTGAACGTGATGTGAGGTCATGCAACCAGATGTAGGTGGTGTTTCTCCATTGCCTATTTAACACGCTGCACTTCAGCTTTATCTCTCCTAAATCTTCATCACCCTATTCTCAGGGTTACTCGTGCTAGAAAGTCAATGCCTTGTTGTTCTGGTCTCCTGAGGAGATGGGTGAGTGCCCAGGGTGCAGAAATCACAGTGAAATCCCCGAGTTAGTGCAAATGGCTGCAGTCAATCCCTGCCTCTCACTCTACCCACAACTCTGGCCAAAGTGTGAAGCCAAGCGAAGAGCAGTAGACAAAAGTGAAGTTTACTGTTACCCGTAGAGGGAGCTTGATGGTGCCGTGCGTCTCTTCCAAAAGTTGTCTGATGACACAGCTGTGGTTGATGTCGTGTTGGAGCAATAGATGCCAGAGGACCCATTCAGAGCTTTTTTTTTCTTTTTTTTTCTTTTTTCTTTTTTTTTTTCTTTTTTTTTGCTGCTGACATCTGTGGCACCTTAGACCAACCTTGTTTCCCTTGAGAACTGGCTTTTTCCAGTTCCCGTTTCTAGACTGTGGTCTACGATTTGGTCATGCTACTTTTTGACATGATAAAGCACCATCAGCAAACTGAGTAAAAGGTGAATGCAGATCCATAGAATCAGCTTTCTTAAAAAAAAAAAAAGACAAGTAGGTAATTTTATAGTGCTTGATGTAATGAAGGGAAAAATGTGGAGTAAGCAGTCAGAGGGGATTAAGCTGCTTTTTGGTGCAAGACTGGGTTTGTTTCCAGCTGATCTGCTGAGCTCACTGCAAAAGGATGCCTAGTTATTTGTTTTGAGGATCCAGAGTTTGATTGCAATTTCACCATGTTATCTCCTTTATAACTGGAGCTACCAAAGTGCCTGTGATGCGACTGAGCTAGGGCGGCTGAGCTCTGTACCTGCAAATGATACCTTCTCTTCACCTATAGTAGAGAGAAATTGTGGTGGTTTGCTTAGATGGGATGCAGACCTAAAATAAAGCTCAGTCTTTGCTCCAGTGTAAATGACCAAAATGAATAGAAAGTGAGGAAAGGCACTGTCCATTTTCCAGGTGGTGCTGAGGCACTGATAGCTGGAAGGACTTGGCAGAGAAGGCAGCACCAGATGTGCTTTCCAGAGAAAATCTCCATAGTTGGTTCATTCTCACCTTGGAGTACTGGTTTCTGAAGCAGAAAATGGTCATATTGTTTAGATCCGAGTACCAGCTGTGAATTTGTGGAGATACAATGGGGAAATGGGGCTTTCTTTGCCTACTAGCAAAGTCAACGTAACCAAGGTTGTAATTCTATGTCCAGGATTTCTTCTACTATGTTTAAGGGCATTTGAATAAATTTGTTTTCTGTCCCTTTTGGAGCTACAATTCCATGTTTTCTTGTAAGTGACGTAGGTGCATCACTTGTAGAATTTTAAAGCTGAAATAATCAGAGATCTTAAAAGCATGTATCCAAGTCCAATATGAAAATGCTTATGTTCCAAGTCAAACATCCATGCAGTATTATGAAAGCCATAATCTATGTGAATAATAAATCCTACACTGTGAATAACTATTATCTCTGTAGTTATAAAAGTGTAAGAGAATTCTCACACGCTAACTTAAAATTAGGTCTTTAGTTTCCATGTTACCATACATATTTATGCCTGAGACTCAGCAAAATGGAAGTGAATAATCGTTTGAAATAGTGAATTTTTTTCTCCCTGAAAATTGGCTGTCATAGGCGACCTCTTTCAGTCCTTTTAGCAGGTGTGAGTAGAAATTGATGGTCAGGACTAATCAGCCTGTCTTTGCTGTGATGTCATCTTTGCTTCATTGCCTGTAATTCCAGTTAGCTCTGTACCTGAAAATCCAGTTTCATGGCAATAGCTTTTTCCTTTTTCTGCAAGAAGTCAATTCAAGGAAAAAAAAAGGAGGTCAAACTTAGTAATCTAAAATATGAAGACTTTACTTGAAATGAGTTGTTAGTCTCTAATCTGTCTGTTAAATCAGGCCACAAACTTGTGACTACATCTGGCAAAAAATAAAGCATCATTTGATGAAGATTTCTGCTTCTATTATTCAAGAAATGTGATATAGAGCAGTGATTGGAAAAGTCCCCCAAACTTGAAAATACTGTGAATTTGCAGGAGGCTCCTGACTTTCCAACAGACATCATATGTATGGAGGACAGATGATGAGTTTGAGTGAGGAGGTCTGCTGCTTCAGTCTTCTTCCTCCCATGTGGCTACATGGCTTTGGAGAAAGTGGCTTCCCTTCTCACAGGGCATCTTCCAGAGAGATGCTGATGAAGTGAGCTACATGGTCCTCTTCTGGAATAAAACCAAATTTAATTCCAAAATAATGTTTGAGCTTCCAATTCTAACCAGCTGTCCTGTGTAGAGAAGCCTTCAAGTTTTCTTCCAAGAAGGGAACATGGAACTAACACTTAAGTAGTCACCCTGAAGTTTTGCAATGCTGGTCATTTTGGACTAGATGACCTCTGAGGTCCCTTCCAACCGTAGGCATTCTATGATTGTATCATTGTTGCTTTGTTTCTCTGTTTATGACTTGGACCCTCTCTTTGAGAAGACACAAAAGCATAGGTGTGTATGCTTTCAGTGAGGTGCTTCAGTAGGTGGAAAGGAAAAAAATTGGACTCTCAACAGAGTTTGGGACTTCTCCCTTATCCTTCCAGGATGCTTCTACCCATTAACTGGCACAGTTCTTCTACCCATTACAAGGCACAGAACATGCATAGAAAGCTGAGCCCATGGCAAAGACCTGGAAAAACCCAGCTGGGTCATGATGTTGAGGTCTCACCATTACTGCATGCCACATTTGGGTTCTTGTTTCTTCTTCCCTTTTTATTTTCATGCTTCTGTTCCTTAGTTGTAAAATGGGGGCTGGTAGATTCTATGATGAAAAGTTGATCTCCACCACCACAAAGTAACAGAGGAACAACACCAGTCAGGGCAACTCCAATAATCTAAGTTGGCAAACAGAGCTCCTGACACAGCTCCTTCTACAGCTATTCTGGGACTATCATCTCATGGTCCAGTGAGAGATCCTCCAGAAAAGTCATCAGGGGAGACTCTTACCATTTCACCTTGAAAAATACAGATATATATGACTCATTAATGCATACCAGGCAGAGCATTTTAGATTAATGCAAGTCCTTATGGGATGATTAGGAAAAACACCAAAGGTGGAGAAAGGGAAGGCTCAAGGATGGGTGAGGGACCAACATGGGAAAATGGGAGGGATGAGGTTGAAAGGGCTGATCAGAGACAACTGGTTGTCATGCTTGTCTGGCTGAACCTTGTCACTGCACTAGCACAGTCTTTCCTGTCTTCTTACAGAAACCTTTTCTTAACCACTTTTTCAGTGTAATCTTTTTCTCTATCTTACCTGTGGGTGCTGCAAGATGTCAGAAACTATAGAGACAGGAGCTCATGCATGTTGTGTGAAGATGCATGCTAATATGTAATTGCTGGGATACATGAGGCCAGACTAGCTAGCAAGTTTGATAAGAGGCTTGGGAGCTAGACAATGGTGCAAACACGGGTTGGCTCCTCAAGGGACCAGGGGGACAGGGGACCAAGATACTCTTTGAGTATCTTGGCAGTGGAAAAGAGAGGGTAGTGTGAAAATCGTTTATAATATAGCCTTTATAAAGCTGTTTAAAGTTTTCATGTTACTGAAACTAGAATTACATCCTGACTCTATACATAAAGGCATATATAGAGTTGGAATTGCTCTCACTAAAAAAATAAAAAATAAATAAATAAAAAAGAAAACTATTTCATGTTTCCTTTGCCATTAGTATGTCTTAATGAGCAGGGTCTGAATACTGTGTGGACCTGGTCCTGCTAATGGAGTCCACTGGCATCATGAAACAGGGCAAGGGGATGAAGCAGATCCAGGATCTCTGTAGGACATCCAATCTCAAGGAAAAGGAGATGGACCCAGAAACAGGGCTGAAGATACGGAGACCACAAAGGTCTGAGGTCCGTTTGGGATCCAAGGTCAGACAGGACTCAAAATGAGCAGTGATTTACGTCCTAGGGTTTCACCCAGGAAACAAGCCACTTAAGTGCAGGTCCAAGCTCCATCCAGAAGGCCAGGCCAGTCAGGTTTGGAGACCATCACTCCAACCATATTGCTCAGACAGATCCCAGGGACTGAGATGCAGCCCCTGAGCCACAGGAACAGGTGATTGGGGCTCCTGAGTGAGGCTGATGGGGATCAGATTGTATAATTAAGACAAAAAAGGCTAAATTGTGAATTTTCCATATCCTGACCTCATTTTGAAGGCCTTGTGTGCTTGACTTTGCAACTTTCTGACCTCTTTCATTTGATTTGTGTGAGGCACATGGTAATATGTACATAGATATGTTTGTGGTGAGAGTACATTAATACTAGAAAAGTGGAGGAGGGAATTAAAAAAAAGCTATATGAACTTTTCCCTCTCTGATTTTTTTTTCTTTATCTCTTTATCTGCCTGAATAAACTGTACTGGTTGAGTTGGAAGTCTAAAGACACAGTATCTGCCTTCTCCTTTCTGGGAGTAGACGGAAGGAAGTGGGCTAGAAAAAAATGAAATATCAGCTTCTAACCCAGGTCAGGTAAGCCCGATACGCCGCAATGGAACGAATGGCAGTGGTTGAAGTTTGCTATAAAAAGGCCACAACTCGCTCTGAAGCACAAGCAGATTGAAAGAGATCTCAGAGCAGGAGAACTTCTGTGCTCTGTCACCTTGCACGCTCCTAAAGCAACAGAGAGGCTGCAATGGCTTTTGCCAGCTTCCCTGCAAAGGTAAGAACTTATATCTAGTATGAACCTCCAGGTATCATGCTAGTGTGTTATTATTTGCAGAAGAAATGCAGAATGCGGACCTCTTGGTGTTGTTTTCTAGGAACTGCTCTTGTTAATCTCAGTGGGAACTGAATGAGTCACTAGGTCTCTGAGACAGTTTTCTGTCCTGAGCCTTTGCAAGTAGTTTTGGTGCTTGACTGCCATGGCAAGCTGTATCTAACCCTGCCAGAAGGATGCAACCAGCCTAGTGTGAGAGAGAAGGAGCAAGTGGCTACATGTAGGGCACATGGGATCTGGGAGAAACAGTTCTAACGGCTGATTAATTAACTGTCAAAAATAATGAAGGTTGAGGAGAGAAATAGAGGAGTTAAAGTGAATGCACGTGCACTTCAAATCCAATGTGAGCTTTATTTGCAATGCTGCTACCTCTTGTGATTTTATTAAAAGCCTTGCATCTATCTGTCTTTTATTCCTAAAACTCCAGCTGCTGGAGATGGACAAAAAATCTCAGATTTCATCAAGAAAAGGGTCATCTGCAGCAAATCTGACAGCTAGGTAGCTGCCATTCTAGATTTATTTACTCTTTTGGGAAGATATAGAGCTAACCTATGTTTCTGTGCATAGGGACATGTTTCACTGAATACTTAGCCCTCCTTGCAGATCATGGAACACCGGTGCTAGCGCTGGAGCACCTTGCATTTCTGTCCAGAGAGATACTCTTTGGGGAGTTTAGCATCCCTTTGAGATCAGTATATCAACATAATTGCGCTACTTATGCCTGGTGCACCCAAATAAAAGTGTGCAGATCTATTGTCTTGTCACAGTGACAAATGAGTTTTGGGTAGGACTTCTGCCTTGCATGTTTCTGCTCTTGTTAGCAGCAATAGAGCAGTGTAGTCAAGATACTTCCTTCTTGATGATGGCTAATGGGAATTGTCAGGTGAAGCTTATGCCTAAGAGACACAAGGACTCCTCATGTCCTAACCTCTCTCCTGTGAAGAACCAACGACAATTTCCTATTTTCCAGCTTAGGTCACTGCTTTTGATGCTGGTCCTAGCACTTACGGTGAGGAGCTCACCTCACCGGAGATCATTTCATCCTCGACTCAACAAGGACAGTGGCTTTGAAAAGCTTGGTGAAGATTGCCTGACCCAAAAGGACCTCAAATTCCCAACAACAGCGAAAGTTGACATTCATATTGTCAATTCAGATCCTGTCTCTAGGATAATACATGATGTCAGGAACCGATCGCTTGCTCCTTGGGATTACAGGTAATGACCATGCACTCAGTTCTTCTCTGTAGTGAACCATGACATGTCCTCAGTACACATCTAAATTCCTTCAAATAACTGTTGCCACCACTTCTTGCTCTCACAAGTGCATTCTGGTGTTAGATTTTTTTTTACTTTTCCAGGTGATACAGTTTGCAGTGAAAAGTTACATTATTAGAATGGGTCAAAAATGATACTTTTTTGTTGAAGAATCACTTTAAGAAAAGAAAGATATCAATACACTACATTTTCTGTTTCCCCATCTGACTTTTGGACACTTTTGTTTGAAATTTCATCAAAATTTGTATTTTTGAATGCTGAAATTAAAAACAAACAAACAAAAAAAAGAAAAACAGAAAGGAATCATTTGTTATCAATTCAGCAATGCATCCAGCTCCCTTTATTACTGCAGAATAGTATCACAGAATCCCAGAATGGTTGTGGTTGGAAGGGACCTCTAGAGATCATACAGTCCAACCCTCCTGCTCAAGCAGGGCTACAATACGGCAGTATTACTATCCCAAAATATAATCCATTTGTAGAAAATCATTCTGAAAGGGTTAAAGTATAGGGAAAGTCTTTGGCCTTGTCTCAGAAAGAAAATACAAAGGGCTATGACATGGTCATGAGAAGACGAAAGAAGATAAAATTAAAATAAAAAATATAATATGCATATTCATATATAGAATAAATATGTTGGACTCTGCAGTATCTCATCAGTTTGGGAAATTCTGTGTCATCAGAGCCGATTGCCTCAGCTTTACTGTGATTTGACCATTCATATTCTAGGGTAAACTTTTGCAAAAAAGAAAGATAGCATCTTTATTTTTATTAGATAGGGGAAAAATGCCCCCGTTGTCATTCTTTACATTCTGAGCGAGAGGCTTCTAGCCAGACCCAAGGAATTAATGCAATATGTTGCTCTATGATGTATAGATGCCTTGTGCCTGCTTTGTCTTGGTGCTTCCATGGAGGGACACAAAGACGCTGCCGATCTGCACAGGGTCCGGGAGCATTGCAAGTGAATTAAACCCAATGACTTTTGTGTCCCCAGACTCGACGAGGACCCCAACCGCTTCCCGCAGGTGATCGCGGATGCCACGTGCCGCCACTCGAGCTGTGTCAGCCCACAGGGGCAGCAGGACCACGGCCTGAACTCGGTGCCCATCCGCCAGGAGATCCTGGTGCTCCGGCGGGAGCTGCGGGGCTGCCTGCCCACCTACCACCTGGAGAAGAAGGTCATCACCGTGGGATGCACCTGCGCCACCCCCATCATCCAGCACCAGTCCTAGGACC
>JAUBOD010000057.1:1260999-1272311 GCA_032353885.1 Nothura maculosa | reverse complement strand
ACTCTCCAGCCTGTCCAGGTCCCTCTGGATGGCAGCACAGCCCTCCGGAGTGTTGGCCACTCCACCCAGCTTGGTGTGGTCAGTTTATACCCTTCCCCTCACTCTCCCAGGGAAGCTGATGAACCTGTTTTCCACTCTACATCAATGCTCTTATATCCTAGAGATTGTAAATTCTTTAGTATTTGACTAGTGAGGTGCTGATTTGCAGAATGATGATGCTGGATGTGGTTTGGTATGTGCCCAGATCTTAGTAATGCTGCAGTTGCTGTGTTAAGGAGGGTAGAGGATAAGGTAAAGAAATGCCAGCTATGTGTCAGAGCACTTAAAAGATGAACATCTGCTGAGGTCTAAAAGAAAAAACTCTTTTTATCCCTCTTTTTATTTTCTCATCTGTACATATGAATAAGGTTTGATCTCTGCAAAGTGTTGTAAAGTGTCCTGAGATTTATATATGAGGAATACTAGCAATTATTATTGAAGAAATGAGTTTTTGCATTATTCCTAAAGAAATTAAAGGCTTCCTTGGTAAAAGACCCCAGGCTACATATTGTGACTATTGATATCTATTTGGCCTGGATTGGTTTCCAGGAAAATATGGTACTATTCTGCAAACATACAAGCTTGCCATCTTCAGTACTGAGTGGGAAAGGAAATGCATGCACAGTTTGACAAATGAAAGAGCACCTGAATCTGTTCTCACTCCTAATGAGCTGATATTTATATACATTTTTTTCATTTATTTAATCACAGGTATGCAGTTGGAGTAGGGAAGAGAGGGACTTACAGAGTTGAATTAGCTCTTTAAGTTAGTCATCTCAATTCTTCTTCCTGGGTCAGAAAGCACGTATTTCTGGTCAGGTATCACAAGCAAAGAGAATTTTAAGCTATTTGGCTGTTTTTCTTCATTTTCTACAGTGTGCTGTGAATGGGAAGACACTTCGCTTGAGGATGTGTGAGGTGATATGTGTGCTATGGGCTAAGTGGCTATGGGATGAGTGATATATAGTTTCCACAAAATTTTACTCTCTGTTTTACAGTTGCTTATAGATTTTTTACATTAAATAAATAAGAAAGACATACAGACACAGCACATTTTCAAATACACAATATTCCTGTTCTTTCTGAAATTTATTTATTTTTTCAATTTAATTTATTGGACTGTCAGTACTCAGCAGAGGAATATAAGGTTGGATATTAGGAGACTGAGGATTCTCACTGTCTAGAAAGCTGCAGAGCCAGTAAGCCCTGTACCTGATGTTTTGGCACTGTGGCAATGCCAGAGAGGGCAGTGGCATGGTCAGTGCAGCGTATTCCAGGCTGGTACAAGCTGGAGCGGAGTAGAGACTGCTCAGATTTGACAATTTTCTCTCCTGACCTTAGAAAGAAGCAAATAGTTGGAGCCTGCACCCTTGCTGTGATGCTAAGCAAACCCAAAACCTATCCCAAACCTTCTTGGGAGGCTTCTTCCTTTTCCCAGATGCATCTCCGGAGCTGTTCAGGATGGCAGATCCGTTCAGAAGGGAAGCTTGGTGGTCCGAGTGGAGGTGGAGGGAAGCACATCTTCCTGGCTGGATGTTTTCAGCACTGCTATAGCTGGTTGAAGGGGACCAAACCTCCGAGGAAGATGGGCTTGGTTCCGTTTGACCAGCCAGAGCAGAGCATAGCTCCCGACCACGCAGCGTGATGCCTTCCCTCCACCTTCCCTGCAATGAGAATTAGATGGATTAGACAGGAGCGCTGGTACCAGCCATTGCTTAGAGGGAGAAAAGGCTATCAGAGTAGACAAGAGAGAAGCCTAGTAGATGTCGTTCCACTTCCCACCTCAGGTGACTTCCTTTAATCCAGATTCGTCTGAGAATGGGCACCTGCATGAGATCTTCATGATGCTTGGAGTGATTGCCTAACCTAGGGTGAACGTATCCCTAAAAGGGAAGCAAGTCAACAGTATTTAGAGATGCGTCTAAGCCACAAGAATTGTCTTCTGCATCTAAGTTCTAAGTTATCTTAGATCTTTCATTGAGTCTGGGCACACATTTGTGGTCCATTTAGAGTCCAGCATATGAGACTGGACATGGATAACGTGAAAAGTTCAGTATTTGTCCATCTTAAGGCACAGTAATATATTAGAAGCTTTCCCTTCATACCGCTTTTTTCTGCCTATTTTTTGCTCTCTTCCTGGTTTTCCTTCCTCCCTCCCTCTCTCCCTCTCCCATGCCTTATATATATATTTTTAATAGTAAAAAATGAAAAAACTGGAAGGAAGGAGAGAGCAAAGATACTTCCTTTGTCAATTGAAGGGAAGTCACCTGCCAGTTGTCAGTCAGGCATCACTTTCCAGAGAGCGGCCGCAATCCCTCCAGCTGTACCTGGGAGTCTCCGAGAGGAGACAGCTGCCAGGGAGGCACGCGGCAGCTTCCAAACGAGACAAAAGCAGCATTTTTCCAGCCCTGTGCCTTGGCCCCTCTCCATGTGCAAGTGGTTTGCCAGTGACCTGACAATATTTTATCTGAAAAACATTTGAATTAGAAGGATGTTCTATATTCTCCTTCTTTTTTTTTCCCCCTCTCTTTCCCCTTTCAGTGCTCAATATTGGAAAGAATGTTAGCCCAGGCATCCTCAAGACTTGATCAAAGTTTTCTCTTTGCTCCACCAGAACTATTATTTTTAGCAGGGAAAATCCCAACAGCATAAATTCCGTACTGTGCATGGAGATATCTGATTTGCTGCCAGCAGGGCAGCTCAGACAAACATTCAGCTGCCAAATTCACTTCATGCACTCTCCCATCAGCATTAAACATTTGCACTCTACAACCTACTAATTAATTAGAGGAAAAGAGGATGATTTACATTCATTCTTTTGCTTTCAACCAGCAGTGGGTTGAAGGCAAAGTGGGTTGAAGGTAGAGGGCTAAACAGCAGCCTTGACCCTCAGCCAAGCTAGAGGCTTTCCTGAACTTTAGCTTTTTGCCTGCATGACTGGCCTGCTTTGTTCCTTCCCACGTGTCCCTGCAAGTGTGTGCTCGTAACTTAATCCTGGCCCATGCTGTGCACCAAGAGTTAATGATCATTGCAGGATTTGGTGGAACAGGCGTGAGCAGAACAGGAGACAGCTGCAGAAAGGAAATGAGGGGTGGGATTCATCTCCAGATTTAAACACCCAAATCTAGGTACGTATTCACTATGTATCCCTGTGTGCTGGTTGCATAGGCATTCATTTCAGAGCTTGGAGATAATGTCAATATAATTAGTCAAGACTATAAATGGATTCAGTTCATAACATATAAATGCACTTCTGGCAACATCTAAAGAACCCTAGAGTGTCTAACACCTATATGTGGCAGGCAGATCTCAGGACACCCCTGAGATATATAAAAACATCTAGAAGTCGGTGGGATGTTCTCACAGCATCTCCAAAGTTACTCTGCACTAATGCTGCAGCAGTAAAAAAGCCCACATTACCTGCATTTGAGAGCATGAACTTTTAATAACACAAGCTAGACACGATCTACTCAATATTATATGGAAGTTTTGCTTTGTTTTTCACTGCTTTCTCTAACCTGAGGTGGCCAGGAGAATCTTGAAATACACCAAAAATCTATTTTATATGAATTTACTATTTAATGTTTCTGAGTAACTGAAACAGGGTTGTTTTATGGTAAAAGCAGAGCTCTTGGCTTTGCTCAGAAGAGTTGATCATCTCTTCTGACGTCTTGGGCAAGAGGGAAGGAGCAAGCAAGGAGAACTACAGAAAGTGTCCCTGATAGAACATGGTTGTTCTTGAGTGCTCTTGTGTGCTCCTGTGTGCTCTTGCTCTCAATACTACAAAAGACTTAAATCTTCCATATTTTAGAGATGAGAAGGTCGCCAGATGCATCGACAATTGGTTGATCAGCATGCTCTTCCTGAAGGATCTCCTTTTACCATTAACTAAGAATAGAGCATTTTCCTCTACCTAGATTTTTATTCTGAAGCATTTCTTCATAAACTTGAGAGTCAAATCTACAGAAAGAGCACATTATGAGATAGCATTTGACAAACAACTTGAACTATATCAGGAAGACCACAGAGCTTGGGTCAAATACGGAAGCCTATGTTTTGATTCAGAATGAAATTTTGAAAAGCATCTTGGTGACAGAAAAAACTAAATGTCATGGGTTTCAAACTCTATATCGGTATATTAAATAGTGCTGAGGTTCAAGCACAGGAACTCGTTTTTTTGCTGTGTTAGCAAAGTCTCTAGCACAGTTTTAGCCTGTGTCAACTAGTACTAACAATTCCCAAGTTCATTTTGGGAATAGGGCAGAACAAGGACCATGCTCAACAGGGAGTTTGGAGCTGGTAATCCTCTCCACGGACTTGAGATGCGTGAATCCTTGCTTCTTTCCCATTGATTTCAGGGACAGAAAGCAGGGCCTGACACTAGTTTCTGTACTAGCAGGGATGTGGATGGTGTGACCTGGACTCTGAATGCCAAGGCCTCTTTGGAATTTAAGACCAGGTAATATTAACTGCAGTGATTCAAGGCAGCTCACTTGGCTATTGCCTCCATCAGAACATGTCAATCATGAACTACACAACTTTCCTCAAAGATGGACAGGTATACAGGTATGATTCGCTAAATTAGTGTGTCTACTAGCTGGCTATACCCATGATAGACACTTCAAAATTAAGTTGCGAGCATTTCCAGCCTTTTTAATCACTGCACCATAGACATGTCTAGCTTCTAAGTAGGTCAAGTTTGTTAAGGGTATTTTGATACCGATTTCCTGCTATTTCTCATGGGAAAAAGCATCAGAAGACCTTTCAGGCCTTAGGTCATAATGCTAATGTCAGTCTCTACTGCTGCAGAGCTTCAAAATAACTCCTCGAGACTTAAAACAAATTAAGATGGACTGAAAGATGCCTCAAGTTTTAAGCATTTGTCCTATAATCCAAGAATGTAATGTCTGAGAAATGCTTTGAGCTCCAAGGACTAGGATACCTTTTATATTCTAGAGATAATCAGAATAACTCCAGTCTGTCCTGAGTGAAATGCTGCTGGCCAATATTTTAAAAGTTTGCAACAAATCTGATGAATTTGCTGCTATGCATCATCATTACTGCAAAGAACTAGGCAGAGCTCGGAAGACGAAAGGATTTTGTGTACACAGCAAGAATATCCTGAGCTATAGTGATGGAGATTTAAGATAAAAGCACACTATTTTTGAGAAGACTATAGGACTATTTTTCTTAAGAGTCTAACTAGCATAATTTTGGAGACAACTTTCTGTGTATTGTGGCTTGCTTTCTGACTTGTTACTATCACACTGTGAAGCTACATGCTGTCAGGGTCAAGAGACTGAATTCTACATAGCTAATCTAGTATTCCTGTGTCTGCAGTACTCATTTTAATACAGTTAAGGAAGACTTTGTTATTTATTACTGAAAGTAGAGAGGACAGTTTTGCTTCTAATGTGAGCCCTGTATCAGCCAAGTGAACTCATTCTCACTCCCTCTCCAGGGCTATGTCATCTTTTCCTGATGGCCACTAAACCCAAAGCACATTTTACTAATTGAGAATTGACAACAGTTGTTGAGACAATTTCATCTAGGATGTAGTATTTTTCAAAATCCTCTCCAAAATTTCTTTTGGGGCTAGGTTAATTTCATTTTGCTTAGGAGGAGCCTATATTCAGTTAAATAACTTTCTGGAGATGGGCAATACATTTTCAATTTGCATTGATTTTGCAATTTGAGTTTGCAACCTTTTCAGATTTGAAGATCCCTTTCCACTGGCATTGGGGGCTTGTAGAGTAAATCTAAGAGGCCTGACTATAAGCAGCTTTGTGAACAAAGTAAAATTCAACTAAAGCAGACTTACACAGAAGTACTGAATCTTGCAGTAGCTGGAAGCAGAGGACACTGGTGAATCTCCCTGAAACCACACACTTCCTTACATTCCATAGCAGCCTAATCCATATGGGGATATAAAGAAGCATGTCATCTCAAAAGAGAATGGATCATGACCTCTTGGCAGCAGAACAGCTATCCATCCTCCACTTTTAAATAAGTTGCTCCTCATGTGTGTTTCTGAGCAGGACAGACTGCTTCTTCTCCAGAAAAGCAGCAGGAACACAAAGACATGTGATGTAATTCCACTGGTGATGTTGGTCAGTTTTAGATGTTTGGAGAAGTATTTTCTTTTCTTTTCTTGAGTGCCTGTCATTTGCAAGCATGCCTGAGTGTGCTATTGCACAGTGCTGAAGGCTGGGATCCCATGTATTTGCAAGGACCTGCACATTGGATATATCTTGCAGCTAGGCTGATTCCCCTGGAATTCGGAAAAGCTAAAGTTTTCTGTAAAAAACAAGTCATATAAGTGAGTAGTGAGATATCCTTCCTGCCTTTTGCATTATTATTGTTATCGGGGTATCAAGGCAGTGCCTTGAGGACCTGACAAGAAGCTCACACATAATGAAGTCCCTGCTTGGAGCACTGCCTGATGAAAGCTTGACAGGAGCCCACTGAAGCCTGACCTGTTGTTCAGAAATCACCTTTCAATTCGTAGAGCTATAGAGTAATTTATGTTGGAAGGAATTTCTGGAAGTTTCTGGTCCAACTCCAAGCTTAATGCAGGGCCAGCTTAGAACACACTACTCAGGATCTTGTCCAGTGCCTGTCAATTAGGGATTGCGATCCTACATATCTGGGTGTCTGTCCCAAAGTTTGATCACTCTCATGGTGAAAAAGAAATGTTTTTAATATCCGCTTTGAATTTCTGTGATATGACTAATGTCTTATCATGGTGCACCTTAGAGAGGAGTCTGTCATGACATAGATGTCAGGACATGCAGAAAAATTTCTATATTTGATGAGCGAAATGACCAGCAAAAGCAAAAAGAAAGATTCCCTGGTATCCTGACTCAGGGTTTGGAGGAGGCTGGGACCTGGGAATTTGGGGATTGGTACTGCCAGCCCTGAATCCTTCTGTAATCTTGCACCTCTTGACCAACATTTTCTACTCCTTCCTTTGGGACTAAAGTGTGTTCCCTCACCTCACTTTGATAAGTTCTTATCTCCAGTGGGGCAGGCATGGTTAGTGATGCTGGACATAGTCACAGGGATTATGGAACAGCTGTTTGTAATAAATTCCTTCATGTACCTGATTCACAAAGGTAATGTCCTCTAACTGGGTTTCTGAGGACAGGAAAGGCAAGGGAAGTAATGCTAATAATACTGTTACTAATTCCACACAAAAGTATAGCTTTTTGCCATATTTCCCTTTTCCAAATTAGACAAAACCCTAAGGAATTATCTCAAATGTTGAAAAGCACTAAAATCCAGACAGGACTTACGATAGGCCTTAAAGGAGAAAAAAAGACCCTATGATGAGGGCAAGTCCTAGCAAAAGCACCACATACAGGGTCCAGACAGCCATGCCACACTCCTCAGGGGCTGCAGACCTCCCTGGAACCCTCTCCAGCTTTGCTATCACTTCCAGACATTTTATTTTTTCCAGACATCCTGGAGCTCCTTCAGGAGCTGGGTCGGGATTGCTCTCTGTGTCCATCTTACCCATAGTAGAGGCATTCCCTTCAAGTGATGCTACTGCAACCTTCTCCAACATCTGACATGCCTTCTGATTTTTCACTTCTCATGTTCAAGCACTCCTTTTTTTTTTCCCCCCTGTATCTCCTTTTTCTCTCTTTCAGCTAATCACTAAGTCAGTGCCACCGAATGATTTGTGTCTGCAAACGGGTTTAGGATCAAGGTCCACCCCAAGGCAATGCTCATCCTAACAGTCTATTGGGGCTGAATAAGTTTGAAACCTACATTTTTACTTGTGGATAGACTTGTAGGGCTTGTGGTTTTGGGCTGCAATGAGGCACAGAAGGGATTTGTGTGCCATGTGTGTCAGTGGCAAGTGGGTGCTGATTCATGGTGCAGGGGATTTTTGCATCAGAAAGAATCATACTCCTCTTTTGAGTTTGGACCCTGATTCTGCATCTGTCCATGACAGAGAATGAATCAGGGTAGCTGTAGATGCTTGAAATAGGAATTATTATTTCACTTGCGCTTTGCTCAAGCAGTATTTCAAACCCTGGTCATCACTACATTTGACAGGCAACATCCTGGAACAAGTAATAGCTGCGTTCTTTTAATGAGCATCAATCTAAGAGATTTCTGCAAGCAGAATTGGAAAAATATTTGTGATATTTACACACAAAAACTCCTAATTCATTCAATATTAGTAGCTAGACTTTTCCATGGATTTAGAAGTTGCTGAATAAAGGAACAGATCAATTTTATTTTCAATTAAAAACTTTATGATTCTGTTACCATAAACAATTCCATAATGAATTTCTCATAAATGAATGTGTGTTTTAGAGAGATGAGACAAACAATATTAGCTAAGAGTCTGCAAGATCAAGAATGGAGCTTGCATTTGTATTAAAAAGAGATTGTTATGCCAACCACAAAACAGACTTTAAGAAGTCCTGCAACAAATAGTGCCTGCTCTTTTTTTTTATTATAAGACAAATCATTATCATAGGGGCATTTACTATATTTTAAATAAAGGTAAAAGCTCAGTATAACTTTTCATAAGGAAGCATATTTTTTTTATTACTCAGAATAGTAAAGAAAACTGGACCTTGATAACATCAGTGTAAAACTCCCAAAGATTTCAGTGGAGGCATGAAAGAGTTCCCACCCTTTGGGGGCCAAAAATCTCCTTAAATGTGTTCTACATAAAAATGACTGATATTTAGTGCAGTTAGAATATAAGCTTTATCTTATCAGCTCTGCATGATTGCTATGACACATGGTTGTAAGCACTTAACTGAGTAGACAGGACAAACCCCAGTTTCACCCCTGTGCTACATTAGAAGCTATGAACAGGATTGGAAAAGGGGCTACTGCAGCAGCTGTATATCCTGAGAGACCTCCTCCATTAAGTAAAATTGGTACCTTTACTGATTAAATTTGGTTTAGGGTTGCAAAGTGACTTGGATGGACTTTGACCCCAAATTTCATGCTTCTCATTCCAGCTGCAGAAAGGTTTTTGACTGAAAACCTCTCTCTACAGGAATCTAGAGTGAAAACTGGGTCCTTGATATGTGATTTTTGCTAATTCAAAAGTAGAAAAAGAATTGGATCCTCCTGAAAATCACTTTCAAAAAAAGTCTAATGGGGTGAAAAAAAAAAAACAAATCAGGAAGAAAGTGAGAAAAAGTTTGCTATATAAAAAGAAAAAGATGAGCTCATAACAATACTTTGCTATATGCAGAGCCTTTCATCACCAGATCTCCAGACACATAACCAAATGTCTAGTTGCTCTCTTCATTTTGCTGAAGGGAAACTGAGGCATGACAGACAGAGATGTCTCACGAGGCAAGACACATGGGACAAGGAACAAGTTTCCAGAATTCCCATCCCATTTCCTATGGACTGGGTTACTGTGCCTTCACACACAGGGTTGTTAAGCGGGATTCCAGAGCCCAAGGAGGTGGAATTCATCCCCTTAGTGCAGGAAAGGTGAATGTCCAGTCCCACCAGAGTCCAGGTTATTGTGGCATCACTAGTGATACACAGGTCATTATGTGTGGGAATCAGATCTTAACTTGGAATTGACTTAGAGGAGATGACAACCCATTTCTGAGGACTGGAAAGGGAAAAGAGAAATTTGCTAGCTAGAAAACAAGGAAGAAAGTAATATCAACAAAATTCATAGATTTATTCAAAAATTCTGATTAAGAACAAGGGAAGGCTATAGAAGAACAAGGAATGTGAATAAATAAAATGGAAGAACATTATCATTCAGGCACAACCAGCAATCCTCATTATCAAACTTTCCATTTTCATTTGTGACTTTTGCAAAGTTGCCTTAATTCTTGGGTCATTATAGGAGAGACTAGCAGCTCTTACCCAAGATAATTATGTTTTGAAGATTTTGTTTTTCTGAATCGAGTTGAAGGATCTTATAGCAAAGATGTCTTACATAGATACATTTTGTAAGTTCATTTAGTTTGTATGGAAAATACTTTGTCCTTCAACAAACTCCATGGGATTTTTACAGCAGCTGACTGGCAGCATGTCCTTAAATTCCACACAAGTCTATATCAAACAGTCACTCAAATCCTAGGATGAGATAGTGGGATCAGAGTTATTAGAGATGAAACACTACTGAAAAGAAATATTTTTGTAAAATTGTAGGAGGCAGACATTTCTTATCTATGTACATTTTTTTCTGGTGCAGTTTGTTGCTCAAGGTTTTAAACCTGGAAATTAATTAATGATGCTAAAACCTTATATGACCAACAATAATATTACATTTCATTTAATGAATTCTACTTGTTGCAGCATAGGGTGATTGAGTTGCCTTGAAGAACCACACTGCTGCAAGATTTAAAGGAATTAGGCAGTGTGAAGAAACATGGGCTTAGAAACTATAGCTAGAGTACAGAAAGTTAATTAGATGTTTAAGATGTGCACGAATTTAAAAGAATCACAGAAAAGTGACAATAAAATGCTGTAGAGAAAGGAAATATTTAGAGTATAAAATGTGTCCACTTAGAGCCAATACTTTTTTTTTTTTACAGCCCAAGGGAATGACATTCATTATGAACAGCAGACGTGCAGACATGAATTAAGAGCCAACAGATCATGCCTTTTTGAGCTGCTGAGAGTAACTCAATCATGTGAGGCCTATCCAGAGCCACATCTGTCCCTGCCTGGCATGGGGAAGGGAAGCAGGAAAGAATGGGGCAGCTGTCCTCCAAGGGTTGCTGAAACAGGCATGATTTGCTACTAAGGAGGAGCCAGTAGGCGATACTTTAGGAACAGACTTTCTAATGTGCCTGGCATTTGGGCACTCACTCATCTGGGCTCTTTGTCAAGCTCCTTTTTCCATCCAGGAGTGAGGGATGGAAGCTTTCCCAGTTTTTACTGGAAAGATAAAGGCTCCTCTACAGAGTGTGCGCACATGTAGAGATGCGTTGATGTTGTGAGAGCAATGCTAAGTAGTGAGAGGGGAAACAGCAGTCATCTTAGATGACATTGACTTGAAAAGGAGAGAAAAAAACACCAATCTATCTGAGGCCTAACAGGTGTTGGGATCTTTCTCTATTTCTTCCAAATATTCGCCCCTTTCCTCAAGAAGAGTTGGTACCTGCAACTTTGCATAATTGAAATTTACTACCCTAGCTATTCTCCCAGACATATCAAAAAGCATCTAAAACGAGACAAAATCTCATTTTAGTGCCTTTTCTTGCCTGTCTTGCAGATTTTCTGCATGACCATGGGCAAACCAGTTAGGTTAATATTTTAGGCTT
>JAUBOD010000057.1:1218147-1230520 GCA_032353885.1 Nothura maculosa | reverse complement strand
AGGAAAAACTCCACTTTCTTGGATATAGCCAACAGTAGAGAAGTCATTTGGCTTCTTTCATGTCTTTGTTCATTGGCTCAGTTCATTATTTTTTTCTTCTTTTCTTTGCTTTTTCTTGTATATGATGGACCTTCTCTTTCCTCTGGATTTAACATAAATAGGTTGGATGCCCACATTAATGGCCCTTCTGGTAGCAGATTGGATCTCTTGCATTGTAGCTTCTTCATTTTCCTCACTTTTCACCATTCTAAAGAAGCTTCTAGGTGTTTTTCTCTCTCCCTGCTTGAAACAGACGACTTGGGTACATCAGGTGAGGTTAGATAGGATCTGAAAGGTCCTATCCCAACAAAATCTAGATCTCACAGATTCCAGATAAAACGAAGTATTTATGTGAACAAATCCTACTCCTGAAAATCAGACTCAAGATATATTATTTTAGGTATTCAATGTCTACCTATGATCTAAAGTTCTAAGCTCCTTATATTTTTATGCAATTTGATTCCTGCACATACATGAGTCTGAGATGGTGTACAACGTTCCATGTGGTCTTTTGGTGCCATCAGAAGGTCATGATCTCCTGTACATCCCGTATCACATCTGTTGACGGTCTATAGGTGTCTGCACTGCTCTACAGCATCTCAAATGATGCCTGACCTCACACTGACTCTGTTGGGAGCTCCATTTGGGATTTTGATTGATTATTTTTGTTTGTTATTTTGGAGTTTTCTGGTCTGTCACTTATGGTGCATGTTGACATATTTTCTTCTCGTCCTTTAAATTAAGAATCATTCTGACACACCTACATTTGGTAGAATATACTCATCTTGGAGCCCTTCACATTCCCTCTGTAAAGTATGTGTATTCTCTCCATCAGGTTCCCATAATGTCAGCTTCTCAGTGTTTAACAAAGGAAGGTAAGTGAATATCTTCTAGTCCACTGTATTTTGATGGGGGAACAAAGTTGCATTTTTTTTTTGAACCTGAGATAAGTGTAGAAAACTTTACTGAAAAATATTTTGCTCCTTTGAAAAGAGATTTTACTAACTTGAAAAGATTTTTATTGTATTAGCGATGGAAGGGGAGGTCATTTGTCCTTCAAAACCGTCACTTTAGAGGCTTAATATTTAACATTCTTAGTATTAATACTTAATACGAAGGTGTCCAGTTCTCTCCAGAGAACGTCTAACCCCAGTTTAAAGATCCATCTATCTCTTGAGCATTTTCTTTCTCTTGCAGATCAGCAGTACACAAAGATGCTTGGCTCATCAGTGCTAAACAGGACCTTTTCTTGTATCAAACACATTCAGGTATGCACTGATCCATCTCATTGGTTGCGCAGTCCCTTGGCAATTCCAGAGTAGTCTAGGAAAAGAACTTTTGCTGCTGTTCTTCCCAAGGACATGGTAATGTTGTGTTCTTGTTTTAGGTGTGCAGCTCTCCTATGCTCTGTTGTGGGCAGATTTCATAGGAAGCTGCAGATTGAAAATTCCACGAAGACCAAATTCACATGCTAGGGCTGGCTGTCCTGCCTTAGGTCATGTCCTAAATCCTCAGTGTGTTATTTTTTTCATCTTTTAGAGATATTTGTACTCTCTGGTGGATAGATCTGACTGAGGAAACTCATCCAGGGAACAGGATTGTGTTCTGTAGCAGCAGTAGACTTGAAGTATTGGATCTAGTGAAGTTTTATATCCTTTTGCCCTCTTAAATCACACTGTATTTGGCAAGATTGCAATTTTAGTAACAGTAAGATTTTGAAAATGGATGAATTAAGAAAAAATATGTAGATCTGGAAAAATTTGCCAGCTTTGTCGTTAGACTTTTTCAACAATGTAAAAATGCAATTAGATGCTCAGACCAGGACATTTGAGAGAAAAATAAATAATTTTTCATTAAAGAGAAAAGTAAGTTTACAAGATGACAGAGGATGGCACTAATAAAGAGCAAATATTGAAATATTTGAGTGGTCACAATATGGATATTCATGGTGAGATATTCATCTTCTTGAATGTGTCCTGCAAGGACTATTGGAAAGCTCAGTAGTATTTGTAGGTTAAATTCAGAAATAAGTCAGATGAAGTCAAAATCATTAAAAAATTCACTTCCATTTTTTTAGAGTTCCTCAATTGCAGTCTGAACATGACAGATGCAAGACTAAATAACAGTCCAGACAATGTTTCTCCTGTTACATGGCCAAGCTTTCTGCAATCCCTATGGCTGCCAAGAGATGAATGAAGCGTTAGAGAGCCCTATTTCATTCACAGGAGCCTGTTCCTGTTGGAAATGCATTGCTTTGACAGAAATAGGAATGGAATGGGATCAATCTTTCTTTTTTTTTTTTTTTTTTTTTTTAGAAATAGCCTCTGTGTTTCCAGCTAGTGGAAGTCTTGGTGGAGGCACTGAGCTCACTATCACAGGGGATTTCTTTGAGGAGCCGGTGCAGGTCACAGTTGCAGGTAAGGGGAGATGCATTAAATATTATTTTGTTCTTGATTGGCTTTTTTTTTTTTTTGGTTTTGTTTTCTTTTTTTCCCTAGTACAATGTTATTGGCACTGTCCACAGCAACCCAACCAGTACTAATGGACAGTAAATGAGAGAGATGTAGCTCTTGCTTAGGAATACCTAGTCAGTTTGTCCATTGAAATGAACCATTTTACTTATTGATGGTTAAAGTGCAGGCTTCTGGTCTTTCTAGTAATTTTTATTTCAGGGGCCAGATGTTTTTCTAGATCTCACATGCCATGTTGACTCCTTTCCTGGCTGCCAGGTGTCCACTGTAAAGTCCAGCACCTTTCTCCCCAGAAGATCAGCTGCACCACTGAGCCTGTCGTCAAGGGCAGGAGACTTGCTGCCCCCTATCCAGGTACAGGATTCATATAACTAAAAACTCAAATGGGCAAACATGCAGAAATGGAGGGTAATAATCACTTGGTGGTGAAAGTGCTAAAGAAACTGAGCTTCCCAAAACACTCTCTGCTTCAACCTCAAGCTGGTTGATAAGAACAGGAAGGAAGAGGAGTTCAGTCCATCACTTGCAGAGGGATTATGGTGGTGGTGGGGAAAGTTCATATCGATGCATAAATCTATTAAAAATGAAGCATGGACATTTTTTTAGGAGACAGAAATTGTTCCCTGTGAAAGAGAGGCTGGCTAATTTTGGCCATGGCTTAGCACTGCATTTCTTCCTGCAGGACAACAGGCACACTAGGTTGGAAGCTCTATTCTTGGAGGACTTTTGTTCCCTTTGGTGAAGGGGGTCAAGGTGGAAAAACTTCCTGAAAGCAAGAGCTGTATTTTACCTTGGAGTGCAGACAGACACACAAATGGAGCAAATATATTATTAAAATCTTCTGTTCTGGCCTGTCTTCTTGCACCGCTAATTCTAGCATGTGCTCTGGGATTTTGGTTGGCTGATTCTGAGAACATTTTTATTTTAACTTTCTAGGAAACAGAGGGCTTCTCTTTGAAGTCTGGGATGACGCCTCTGATCTGACAGAAGCAGGTCCTGGATATAGATGGCAGTTTGTACCTAATGCCAGTTCCCCAGTAAGATTTCTGTCTGGGGCAAAGCAGTCATTCAGGTACTTAGTGATCTTAAAAAGAGATGAAGCCATGGCAATCACCTTCAACTGTGTAAGGCACAGCAATAACACCTGACAGTTCTTTATAGCAAAGCCTGACTGCAAAGCTCGGGTGAATCAAAGCAAGCCCTCTACTCCGATGCCCCTTTGAAGCTCAAAATAGTCAGTGATTTTTTTAATACATTTTTTTCCTCTTCTCACTTTTGCTCAGTATTTTTCCTCTGCCTGTCCTGAATGTGCTGAAACACCACAAAAGCAATAACTGCAGAGGCAAAACCAGCTCTAGTAGAGATTCCTTTGGGTAGAGTTCTGGCCAGATGTGGAGAGTCAGATCCTTAGTTCACTTTGGTAGGAGTAGCCCAGCTGGTGCTAGAAGAAATAAACTGGTTTGCCCCAAGCTGCAAATCTATCTTTGAACAGTGACCATTACCTGTGCCTCTTGAGACAGCTATGTACGCATTAGCTGTGCACAGTACGTGGACAGTTTTGATTTTTAAATATTTTTAATTAGATTTTTTATTTCTCTACATTTCTCAGTTGGTCTTGTGTGTGATTTGGGTCTTTTTCTTATCTAGCTGGAGATAAGACTTTGCTTAAGTAAAAATGCACAAAGATAAGTGGCCACCAACAAAATCATGCCCACTTTTTAGGAGGAATACCTCTTGTTTTCACCATGAAAACTTATCTCAAACCATTGTTTTATCTGAAAATGGACTTTTTGTGTATTTTAGCAGTTTTAAATCTCTGTGTGTTTTTTGGACATAGTTACATCCCACATTCCTTCCATGTGCTGTGTATGGGTGAAGATGGAGTTTGCTGAGAGTGCACTGATTTTTGTGTATTATTCATATTTTGCTTTTGTTTAGCTCCAGACTTCGTGGGTTTTTTGTGGCTCCTGAGACCAACAATTATACCTTCTGGATTCAAGCAGATGGTCAAGCATCTCTATATTTGAGTTTGTCTCAAGATCCACGACGTAAGGTATTACTACTGGCACAGCAAAAATAAAAGGGTTATGATAGGGAAGAGTTTTATTTAAGACAAGAATTTTTCCAGTATGAATTAGCTTAGTGTACCTTGTTCTGCACCTGTGGTAGACTTTAGTATGTATGATTATATTGGGTTTTACGTTGGCCTTTATCAGGAGCTCAAATTTCATGAGTCACAAAAGACTCGTTATTCTCTGTCTTTGAACATCTTCTCTGGGAAACAATTTTAGCAGTTCAACATATCTGTCTGTAAGGGGACCTGGAGACTTTCTGTCCTACTTTTCTTTTTTTTACTTTTTTTTTTTCTCTATAGAAATACCACCCTCTAGATATGATCACAAGTCTCTTCTTTGCATCACTGAAGCTGTGGTGCTGGACTTGGTGACTTTGGCAGATGGGGAAACAGCTCTAACTGAATGATTTTGTTGGTTTGTACATAGGCAAGAATAGCTTCTCTCCCCGAGGGCAATTCTAGATGGCTGGAGCACTGGGAGAAGAGCTGGAGTGAAAGCTGGCAGCAAAAATCCCCCAAATTTGAGCTAACTGCTGGCTCAAGGTACTACCTGGAGGCCTGGCATCATGGCAAGGCGCCCAGCAGTGGAATGAGAGTTGCTGTACAGATACACAACACGTGGCTGAATCCCCACGTAGTGAACACCTACTACCTGGAAAGACATGAAATTCGGGCTCATGCTTTGCAGCTTCCTGAAGTGCAGGTCAGTGCTTTGAACTTGCCCCTGGGAGCTAGACTGACCTTAACTATGCAGAGTACAGCAAATTCTAATGGTAAAGACCTTGACCTTGCTAGATATGAAAGTGTATTCCAAACCTCTTTTAGACTGCTGAGTGAATGTCATATGAGCTGAAGCTCTACATGGCTTTCAAAACATATCATAAGGCTGACCTAACCCCTATGTTTGCATTATAATCAACTAATGTGTTGAACCAAATGCAAAGCTGACTTCCCTCAGATTTTACCTTACTAATTAGTGACTCACTGAAGAGCTGAAGGGATTCTCTATTTACAGAAGCTTCATATACTGGCTATATAATATTCCTTGGTTAAAGATTCATATGTCAAATTTGAATTCTGTATTTTTTATAAGGTTCATATCTTTTAAAATGTGTTTCTTTGCTTCTTTGCTCATCAGATGTTGACTGTGTCAGGTACAGGGTGGTTTAGTATCTCCTGGAACAATATATTCAGTGACATGATTCCCACAAATGCTACTGCTCAACAGGTAGGTGTCTCAGCACTGAAAACCCAGTCTGTACCAGGGTGTAACTGATGGAGCTATGGCACTTAATAGCAGTCAAGGCCTAGATACGTAGATAAATTTTATATAGTAAATGATGATATTTGATATTGGGATAGTCTGTTTTTTTTGGAGGGGTTGAATTGGCCAGGCAATGCACCACAGCATTTGATCTTGGCCTCCACTGTCTGCAGCAAAGCTCATGTGTGGTGACCGTTAATCAGCAGTTTCATGTATGTGACATCTGGGATGGGTAGCTTGTGGCTCCTGGCTTCAGAAAGGTGCTCCAGACCAGTTTGTTTAGAAACGCTGATACAGTGAACAAACATCCTTGTTACAGCAACTGCAATCAGACTTGACCACTGTCAAAACCACTCTGCGTATGTCCTCTGTGACAGTACTTAGACATCAAAGCAGTGCAACTGATGGAGCTTGGAGGAGCATTCAGATTCCTGGGCTCCATGGGGCTGAACAAACTGGCAAAAATTTGACTAGAGATTTGTCTCATTGAAGAGACTAAGTGTCCCTTAACCTCATCCTCATGGTACCTAGGATGGTGGCAGATATCTGGTAAAAGAAGTGGGGTCTCCTTCTCTGGAGCTCTTCAAGATTCACCTGGATGCCACTCTGTGCCATGTGCTCTAGGTGATCCTGTGTGTGCATGGGAGTTGGACCAGATAAACTCCCAAGGTCCCTTCCAACCTTAATGATTCTATGTTTTCATGAAATTTGCCAAATAGTGTTGTACCGTAATTTCATTACTTCATTTCCTCTTTTTTTTTTTTTTTAAGGTACAAGTAGCAATAGAGGGGCTGCTTTCAGTAGGGTGTGAAACTGAGGCATCTTCTGCTAAAATTCTTTTCCAGAATGGCTTTGAGAAAGGTAATGATTTTCTTTGGCAAGCAGTGTTTACTGTGATCTTTGATTCTTTCATGTCCAGTTTAAAGACTTTATATGCACACATTTTTTCCTTGGATGTTCATTTTTTGTTTTCTAATGGAAGACCTTATGGTACTTATATTAAAAACATGATTAATATCTTAACAAAGCTCTTCCTGTAATATATTACACAACTCAGTCATATATTACAGCACACTTATCAGAGTATGTGATATACTTCTGTGGTTAGGAACATTACAGATAGATACAAAGAATACAAGTTCTGGGGCATGTGAAATTATTCATGTTTCAGTATCTCTACTGGGGAGGCAAATCTGATAGAGCCCATAGCTATAGTCCAAGTTGATTCCAACCCTAGGGATCTTTGCTTTCAGTCTTCCTTGCTGACTGCTGTATTCGTCAGTGTGTCCAGAGCAAATATCTGGTGAATACTTGACTGGTCAGGTAAAGAATAAGATATTACCTTTGTAAAAATCATAGATAATTTGCTATCATATGGAGGAAAGCAACAAATTAGTTAACTAGGAGAGATGGATATCTTAGGTATAAAAATGGAGAAAGAAATTGGACCTTATTAGTGTCGTTATGTGATCATAAAACTATAATTCTGCCAACAAAAAAGAGAATAGCTGAAGGCTGGTGATAGTTCAGCAGCAAAGTGAGAATAAGAAATGATATGTAACAAGTAGAACAAAGGGAAAGACTTGTTTTTTTTTTCATTCTTTCTACAATATAAAAATATTTTAAAGTGGCATAACAACAAAAAAAAAAAGATTGTCAATAGATTGCAAACAATTCCAACACAGCCACGCATGTTCACACCTGAGATCCATCAATCATAATGTCCTGTTTTCAACAGAAAGCAAAAGAGATACCTAGGAAAGAATAAAAACTAACTGAATGTGTATCGTGGTTCTCTCCAAATCCTTTTTTTTTTTTTTTATCCCAATTAATTTCTTGAGCCTGATATATTTTGTTAATTTAACAACCTTCAGCGGTGCTGCCTTCCAAGTACTTGAATAGTCTCTCCTTGAATATAGATAAGCTTACTACATTCAGAATATCTTCAAGTAAGCTTTGAACAGGAACTTCTATCTGATAGACCAGACAGATAGTAACAGATAGATATCTGTTTCTTTTATTTGAGGAAAATGTGAATAGCTAGTATCTATTGAGGGAAGAAAACCTCTTATGTAGTAGGAGCAAAAGAAATATGAGCAATTTTTGTCAATGTGTTTGATAACCCTGTGCAAAATAATCCCAGAGGGGAAGGTGGATTCTTTTACCTGTATATTTTGTACAAGGGAAAAGATGTATTTAGTCAAACACTTCAGCTATAGACAATATTTAATATAGAGTTATATGGTCAAAACCGGAATTTAGCTTTTCAGTAAAGCTGAAAAAAAAAATAAAGAAATAACGGCTCTTGATTTTCAGTATCCTTTACCTAGGAGATGTGCCTAGGTAATTGTCTCCTTCCATGTGGCAGTTCAAAATTTCTCTGGTCAAGAGAATCTGTAAGAATAGAACTATGATTTAAATTATTTTGGATATCCATTTCCTCTATTTTCATTTATTTAATTTTAAATCTCTGCTAGATACAAAGGACTCCATCACCACAGGGCGCATCGTCAGTGGGACGGAGCCCTTCTGTGGGAGGTTCAGTGTTCACAGACCAGAGCAGCTGGTGAAAACTTCACCTTCAACTTTACCGAGATATGATCTCACCGAATACACACATGTAAGTGGTTATTCTTGTTGAGCTTGTTGTGTTGGGAAGTGGATGTTTATAGCCAAATTAGCCCCATAAAATTATCTAGTCTGTTTAACCTTTCCCCAAACTCAAAGGATCATGTTTCAGAACTGTGGTTGTTGGTCATGGCCAAAGCAGAATTTGTTTCAATGCAAAGACATATGTGATTGGGTAGATAGTTTGGGATTCCAGAGAAATGGATATTCAGTTATCTGAATATCCTGGGCTCCTGGGCTTCATGGGGTTAGCTGTGATGCTGACCTTAAACACGATCCATCTCTACAAATGTGAGACAGAATTGAATCAACATGTCATCTCTTCTGCAAACCTTATACATATATTATATTTTTATATTTTTTCTACTTTATTTACAGATATGTTTTGCCCATAAAGGACATATGAGCAAAATCCTTCATTTATCAATATCCTACACTAATGCCACTCTCCATTCAGTGAAGAAGAACCTCACCTGCCAATGGTATTTTAATGACAGTCACCTAGAAAGGTAGTTTATACTGAAGACATTTTCCATAGTAATTAGTATATTAGGAAAAAAGGGCATAGCAAGTTCTTACTTGAATAGTTTAAGGCATTAATTTCATGTTTTCTGTGGCAATACTCTGAATTTTTGCAGTGACACAGAAAGGTGTATTGCAGTTTGCTGTCAGGAAACTTATGGGACCATAGGTAAATAGTGATTTCTGGAAGTTGATGCAGTCTTTATTTCATTTAAAATCAATAGGTGAGAGAACTTTTCTGGCAAGAAGGGAAGTTAGGAGCAGACAAACTAAACAAATCAACAATCTCTGAAGAATTTCTGGAAGCTGGGAGGATTTTGTTTGTTTGCTTTATTTATTTATTTCACTCTGTGAGTGAGTGGATGGGTAGCTTACTGAAATAATATTTTCATAAGAATTTGACTTCTGAATTTGCATTTGATGGCTAAACGTTGCATGATTAAGGGATGTATCTGCTCAGATTTTTAGTCTAGATTCAGGTTCATGTCTGTTACATTATAGAGAACTGAGGATTTGAGCAGTATTTGGTATTTCTAAGAGACCTGAACTCTGGATTGAATTTTAGTGAGCTAGACCATTTTATATGTGGACATGTGTAGTTTAAAACACTCTCCAGGAGTTCAGGATTTGGATAAGCTGCTGCATGTAGGTGGCTGCTGTTCTGTCAAGGTCGCTGACATTATGCAAGTGTTTTTGCCGAAAGCGGAGCAGTGGTAGGCATTGCCACATTCTTGACACAGAGGAGAATATCTAAACAGATGTAAAGATGTAATTCTCTTTGTGCATCACCTAAGAGAAGTTTGTGGAAGATGAGTAGAGTTTGTAGAGCACAGTGTGCATAGCAAGAGTACATGAGATTTTCTGAAGGTTTAACAAAATACCTTCTTGGTCAGTTGCTTCAACTGTTTTACAATAGAGGAGAGCGGATGTCACCCTTGGTTGTACCTTTCAGCTGGACGTTTACCTGCACCAACCTCTGGAAGGGATGTGTGAACCATTCCATGCTCCTCCAGGACCTCCCTGCCAATTCCCCTGTGTTTGTGCATCAGATTGATTTGCCATTCTCTGAGACACAAAGAGAGATCTCTAAGTCCTTTTACATTGATGAACTCATCATCACAGACAGCAATGTGACAGGTAAAGGATTTTTTTTTGTTAGTGCTTTTTTTCCACAACCTTCATGAAAAACTCAACTGTTTTACTGGTTTCATTTTTATCAGAGAAGAGCTCTTCACAGTCGACACTAAAACTTTTTCTTTTCTTGAGCTTGTTTTTTGGGAAATAACCAAGAAAATATTACAAAATATGTATGTTCTTGGCCTACGTGAAACTGTGTGTCAATAAATAAAGCTATATAATAATCATCTTATCCAAATAGAGATAGAAATGGGTACATTTCCAGCATGTGAAGGGAAAATAGCCTAGTTTTGATGATATCTCTTCTCCTCCTTATAATGAATGATTGTCATCTTTTGCTTTCAGTTTCTCAGAGAAGTCCCAAACCACCTTGGCCACATGGGAGGATAATTGAAGCAGTGACAGTGGTGGGGTCATCTCCCACTTACAATGTGTCCCTGCTGGTGGCTGGTTGTGGTGCAAGTCTACCCCTTCTTTCACTAAGGTAGGGACAGTAAGTAGTTAATCTCACACCCTGCATTACCTCTTGTATTTCCTTTTGATTTGTCAATTTGGCTGTCATTTAAGATGTGACCTGAAAGGCAGTGGAGCATAAGTCTGCTTAGGATAGGAATTGTCTTGGAGTCTTCTCCTTTGGCTGTAACAACGATCTATGTTCAGGCTAAGTTTTAGTAGTTTTAAGACTCAGGCTAAATTGTAGTAGGTGGTATTCAACTCAAAACTACTTGATTTCAGTTTTAGTGTGTGAGGGTTTGAGGGTTTGTTGACCAGGCAGGAGCTTGAAACCACATCTAGACATCTTAATACAAGTATCTGATTTTGGTATTAAAGATGCACTGTACGACTGGGATACAGGTCCCTAATGCCTTGGAGTATATAAGGCTTCTACGTGAGCCATCAAGGTATGACTTAGAATAGTACTAAAAAATTATATTGTTATTTAGATGAATAATCAAGGACTTGATTGGGCCAGAGCCAATGCAAGGTGGAGGGCGGAATGATTTAAGTTGTTTTCTCACCTTCTGATCTCTCCTGTTTCAAGCAATAACAAAGAAGCAGAACGTACAGCTTTTGGATTCACTGTATCACATTAAACACACTGCTTGACGGAAGGCCTCTAAAGACAGACTTTTTTTTTAGTTTCAGAAGTTGTTAAGATCTGAAGGAAATTTTCATAGCAGTAAAACATTTGCACCTGCCAGTGGCTTGAGTTAATTTGCTGATTACCCACTGAAGATCAGAGAAACACATCTCAAGTCAGCATCAACAAGACTTACATGGCCCAGTTTACACTCCAATATTCCTACCATGATGACTATTCAGCAGCCATTCAGATCCGGGTCTTGCAAAACCCAAGTCTGAGCAGTCTTTTGGCAAAACAATTAAGCATATCTGAACCATGGCTCAGACATAGCTGTTCTACAGAAGGCAACTTATAGGATTAACAAAAGGAATTAATAAAAGGAAATGACTGGTAAAGTCTCTCCGCTAGCAATACACTGCATTGCCTGTTGTCAAGTTTAGTATTTCAGCACAAGTAACCAATGACAAAGGCAAGGATAAGAAGATGAGGGAGTGTTTGCAAAGTTTGGGTATAAACTGTGATATAACCAGGCAAAAAAAAATTCTTTATTTTAGTATTAAGGCTGACAGTAATAGGTTTCTGCATTAAGCACACTTCTAAAGGAGTTTCAGAAAAACGTGAAGAAAAACAGCTATGAGTATTACTGTAGAGTGAAAGAAAATACCTTGGAGATAAAGATTTAAGAAGCTCAATATGTTTAGTTTATCAAAAAGAGGATTTAGGTGTGGATTAGTAACAATACTACCTCTCACCAAGAAAAAGAACATGGCTGGCATTTGAGGCTGGCTTTTATTTTATTTTTATTTTATTTTGCAGAGAGATGAGCAAAATTCATGTATGATGCTGTAGCCAGACTGAAACGAGAAATTAATGCATGCTTTAAAAATGAGCAGGCTGCTTGCTGCCCTTAAGTATTTTGAAAATAAGACTATTTTTTCACTCTCTCTCTTAACTGAGTTCATGCTATGCGTTCGTCTAATAGAACTTGTTGGGATCAGAGTTAAAGCTGCTGGAAAAAATGAGCTGCATGTTGGACTAGAAAATCTAGTGGTCCTTTTGGTTTTCTATTCTCTAAATTTCATTGTCAGAGATGGGCTAGTTGCAGACTTTAGCTGTTATGAAGATACATAACCACATGGTGGCATCATTGTATC
>JAUBOD010000057.1:1172379-1196501 GCA_032353885.1 Nothura maculosa | reverse complement strand
TTCTCTTCTCTTCTCTTCTCTTCTCTTCTCTTCTCTTCTCTTCTCTTCTCTTCTCTTCTCTTCTCTTCTCTTCTCTCATTTTCCTGTCTTCATTTAAAAATGTTTCAACATTTAGAAAAATAGAAGGTCTGCAGCCACAGCAGTGCCAAGATGATGGCACTGGTATGCTTTAAAAATGCCTAATTTCCAAACAACTTTTCCAGGACATTCAAAGGGTATCAGGCTGTTCTTCTGCTGAGCTCTGATGCTGTATAGGAAATATTTTCTGGTGACCTACATTAACTAGGCAAGTCCTTTGGCAGCAGCCAGGTAGTAAGGATAATACTTGGGTGGATTCTGTGGATCGTTCACCCCAGAACCAGTTGTTTTCTTTAGGCACCCAGGAAAACTCCATCAGTTTGTATTTGAGACTGTAAAAAAATCCAACATCTCTTTTGATTAGTTCACTTAAGTGTTGCTTTTCTTAAGCCGTGGAATGTGAATATAATCTTTATTTAATACTGTGCTAGCTGTTTATTCATCAAAAGCAGTTGTTGGGTCTTCGTTATTACATCTGAGCATATTAAACACTTTCATGTCACTACTAAAACAGAAAAAGCTGTTACACTTTTTTACAGAAGAACAGAATTCTCTTCTGCCCATGCTAACTTTGTGGGCTTGCAAAGGGAGGAAAGGTTAATGCCCTGACTGCCTTGGTGTTTGCCATCTTTGCTGGTTTTAACAAGTTCTCAGAGTTATGGCTAAAGAATGAAAAGCATAAATACCATCTCCTTTGAAGGACATCCTATAATTGCTTCTAGAAGCAATTAGTATTATTAGTATTTGGGTTGACAATCAATTGCCAAAACACATTGAAATATCATAGAGAATGGAAGCTTGGCCGGCAGGAAAATGCAAGACTTTAGTATAGAACATCTCTGGTTACTCTAGACATCATTTCTGGAGAATAAAAACAAAATATAAGCATGATCTTAAAGATTTTTCTGTCTATCCTTTCTGTATCTCTCATGTAGACTGAGATTTTTAAGACTGAGATTGTGTTTTGCTGTTTTTGATTAGATGCTGGACAAGACAATCATGACTGGATTTGGGAAAAAAAGAGATTTAACATATAACAAAAAGTGTGAAGATTTTTTTTCTCATTCTCGACAAAAACATTATTGAAAAACTGTGAACTTTCACTCTGCACTTTAGAGTAGATGAAATAATACAGTATTTTTCTAATAGTGGAACTTAGATATAAATATTTCAAAAACACTCTATAAGTATCTAAAACTAAGTCATAAACTGTAAATATTTTAACATATGTAACACAGCAAATTCATATTTTTACCACTTCAAAATTAATTTTCACAGATGCTTAGGTGGTAAGTTATTCATTGATAATGACAGTTTCCCAGCAAACAAGAAACCTTTGGAGTAAACTGGAATTTAAAAACAAACAATGATTTTTTTTTTCTTAAAAAATTCCTATTGATTGCCTTTCTGATACATGATGAAAGCTCTTAGGTACCACAGTGCAGACTGCAGTACTGTCCCCAAACCTTTTCAGTAGCTCAATAGTTTCAATACAAACATGTGGTAGCCCAGCATTAATGAATATTCTCCACAACTATTTATATGCCCAGGAATTTTTATTGAAGCAGTCTTGATGTCTGACATGGTTTAATGTTTAAACTTTTTTTGTTTATTTTTGTCTGGATTTAGAATAAGAAAACACAATTTGTTTGCAAATCTTGTCCTTCAAAGAAAAATATCCCCTCTCTTCAAATCTCTTATCACATCTATGAGTTGGACTGAGTCTCTAGACATATTCAGGTACAAAGCTGAATGTCCCAGATCACTATTCTTCCCTAGAAGAAGCCCTCAAAAATGACAGTGCTCTCAATAAAGCTGTTTACGGATTTCAAAAGCTGTGCTAGACATTAGGAGTGGTAAGGGCTCTTTTTCTAAAGACTTTGAGCCTGTTACTTCTCCCCAGAACAGATTACTTGATCCCAAAGGCCACCTGGATGCTCATCATATAAGGAAAGTCATCAGCTTGTACACACTGAGCAAAAGAAGCTGAAGAAGTTGGGTGGAGACCTACTCATGCTCAGGAAAGATGTACCGAAGGAGATGATGGGACATACAGATTAGGTCTCCACAGTGAAAACTGCCAGTAACCAATATCTGATTAACTTCACCCATGTTGTAGGCTTCTCTGAGTTATTTCTCTGCTCTTGTTTCTGCAGCATCTTTAGCCATTCTGTGTGGTCTGACACACTCTGCAGCTGACTGCCAAGAAGCTGGGGCCACCTTCATCAAATGCGACGTCCAAGTCACTGTGGCTTCCTATCAGCAGAAGCAATCTGGGTTTTACTTGTATGTGTGTGACCACCATGGACCTCAGTGGCATCAAGGGGTCGTCAATGTGTCCCAGTGGAGCTTTGCTGGGCTCTTTGTCAGGTTAGTGCTACTTCTCCCCTGCAGCTGCATGGGCCCCGGAAGATATTTCACCTTTTGGCAGAAATGGCCCTTTCTCGATGATGGATTAACCACAGAGCAAATTTCTAATTCTTAAGTTGATGCCAGCAGAGCAGTTTGGCCTTGAGACCACTAGAGAGCTCCGCTGGGTTGTGAAATTAATTCCTGGTGTCTATCAAAGCATCTCTAGTGTCCCCCCCTTCCTTTCCTCCCATCTTTTTAAAGTGTTCAAGAGACATCAGAAAATCCATCTCATAAACAGCCTGCTTTGTTCCTTCTTAGGTTTTAATATTTATCTTCTGATCCAAGGCAACATCTGGTGGATGCCAATGGGGAAAAAGATTAGGCATTATGAAAAGCAGAAGTGGATTTTTTTTTTCCTCTCTCTCTCTCTTAATTCCTCTTTCCAAGCAGCTTCTCCAGTAGAAAGTCACAGAGAAAATTCAGCAAACTGTGCAATATTTACTGAGCAAGGATGCTCAGGCAATTCCTCAAGGTGCAGGCTTTGTAAACCTAAGACCAAGTTACCTGAGATTGCACGTGGATACCATTGCCTTTGACAGAGTGGTGGGGGTTTATATCTGCAGAGCATTTGCTCAAAGGAGGAAAAAGGAGGTTTGAATGAAGGAATAACCAATGAGAAAGTTTTCCAGAAAAACCTTAGAAAACTAGGATATCACCCCACTGAGATGGTGAAAGCCTTCTGGGCTGGTGCGTGTTGGTACAGTGCAGGTACTTCAGTGTAGCTGCAAAGAAGGTGCATCCTGGAAGATGGGGAACACGGTTTTATTGGGGAGTCAATAATTGGGAGATTCAGGAGAGAAAATAAATCCTGAAGTCAAACTGATCTCAGTATTTCTATTTCCTCATTTGTGTTGCCACTGTGGCTGCTTCAGTCTGGTGTGGGCAGGACAAGTGGGAAGGGGCACATGGGCACTTTGCTTGGGACATGCAGAGGAGAGTGAGAAAAAAGAAGAAAAAGATCAAGTCACACAGCCTATTTGCTGTCTGCCTTCTTATTGCTCTTCATTGTGGTTTTTGTCCAATTTAATTGTAAATGCCCCCAGAGACAGCACTTACCATCCTAAATCCAAGTGCATTTCACCTTTCGGAAACTTTTTCTTACTTGCTTTTCCCACCCTGTTCTGTTCATTTCTCCACCTTCTTATTACTGTCAGTAGCTTCTTCTCTGCTGTGCTCATAGTCTGCTAAGAAATTTTCCAATGGAGTTATGTTTTTTTTCCTGGTAAATCTGTTTCTAAACTGAGTCTCCCTGAAAGGAAGGGGGTGGGTTGATCTCATGTGAATCTCCTAGCTTGGAAAGTTCAAGGGAAAGATGAGGAAGGAGGAGTTCGGAATCAACAAAAAGACTAATTTCAGAACTTTCTAAAATACTTTTTCAAATTTCACTTCAGAAAAACAATGTTTGAAAACATCAATGGAATTTGTATCAAATTGTTAGAAAATTAGAAAGATCAAGAAAAAGAAAAACTCTTATGGGAATTCCAGAAATAATACACAGAGTTCTTAATATATATTAAAAAAAGATTTGATTTGAGTTCATTGTCCAGGATCTTTCCTGGAATGTTAGATCTTTCCTGTTATTTCTTACAAGTTTTACATTGGTTTACTGTAGCCTATGCTTTATGAACACTTAATGTCAAATGTATATTCCTTAGAAGAGATGCAGGTTTTGGCATCAGCAATACTAGCACCAGGATATATCCCTGGATCCCTTTTGCAGGTGGCTCTTGCTGCATTTCCTTAAACACTACAGTTAACACTTTTCCAGCAGCAGGTTTCAGATGCGATCATTACAAGAAAGAGTTGGCCCTTTGTCCTCAAATAAAGCCAAATAGATTAAGTTGTTTTGTTTGTTTGTTTGCTTTTTGTTTCTTTTTAAAGACTTGAAAGACCAAGGGAGATGCCCCCACAAAGCCTTCAAGACCTGGCAAAAAGGACTCGCTGCATATCTTGCTATTGAAAAACAATTTCTCTCTTTCAACTAGTTGGCTATTTAAAGGATGTAGCATTTTATTATAATATTAAATAATAATAATAATAATAATAATAATAATAATAATAATATGCTGTCTTGAAAGATGGCCCAGTCTATTCGAATTATTGTATAGGACAAGAGCAGTTCTGAAAGTGATGCAATCAAAACAGAATTTACTTCCCTATGTTTGACTTTTGATTATTGCTATAGTAGAGGGAAAAGTTCATTTAAATACATAGACAAAATGCACTGTTGAAAAGGTTCAGCCACTTGCAGTTTTTTTTGTTGTTGTAGTCACTAATGTGGCTTCTTCTTTTAGCATGTTAATCTCCACTGCCATGGAAAAGGGCAGCAAAACAAATACCCTTAAATGTTTTCCCAGAGTAGCTCTTTATTTGTATAGTGAGCTACCACATCCAACACAGTTTGAAAACTCCAGGTTTATTCCATCTCCCTTATTGTGGAGCTCCTTATGGTAGGGTTTCTGACTGGGTTGATCTTGGTAGAATTTAAGCACCTAATTTATTTAGGTACTTCCAGAAACCCCTTTAGATGGCATTTTCAGGCATCTCAATACCTTTAAAAATCCTGCTCCTATCTATCTGTTCTGCCTTGCTTAGTAAATCCCCTTAAGAAGTCCGAACAGTGGAATACAATCTGGATGTGCCTGTGTTGCTATAATTTAACTCCTCTTTGCTCTCCTTCCTACAAGGTATGAATGGGGGAAGAGGAAGAAGGAAGAATGTGAGGGGAAAGAATGAAAATGAAGTGACACTGGATTATCCTGGCCCTATTCAAAGTCCATTGAAGTATATAGAGTAATTTTCCATTCATTTTGAGGGACTTGGGGTCCTACAGTTGGGTCAGCAGCAAGACCCAGTAAAAATATCTTTTCCTCACCACCTTGTCACTACTTCTTCCCTCTACGAAAAGAGGGGATTGAGAGCAAACATTTGTTAGTATAACTGGCACATATATCGAATCTGCTTAGTCTGGGCTGTTAAGTAAGTTTAATTAATTTACTAAGTTAATGTTCCAACACCAGCAACAAAGCATCATTGCAATCAGCTGGGCAGCAGGAATTGGAACCCCTAAATGAGCTCATTTTTTCACAGTTGGAATTAGGGACCAGTTAGCCAGTTGTGTGGTTTTTCCAATTTCTCCCCTTGCCCTAAGGGAGTTGCAAGTTATTCATTCCCCATTGCTAAGTGTGAGTAAGACGGGGAGGGGGGAGACACGAGCAAAACCTACTCCACGTAGGAGTCCATCTTTGATCCTAACACTGCTGATTCCCTCGCTGTAGTCTGCGCTTATCTTCCCGGCTTGGTCCTAGAGCGGCATTTGCTGCTATTTGTAACAGTTTGGGGAAGGAGAAAGGCATCACTAAGAGATATTTACTTCGTGTATTTTCATCAGGAGTGCGTGCAGATAAAGGGGGGAAAAAAACACAAATAAACAATAAAAGAATGGAAACAAAATTACAGAAATTTGCAAAGTTTGACAAATGGTGGCCAGGAGTTGCCACAAGCTAATGGCTTGCAATGATTAATAAGAGTAAAAATAATTGCATTTCATTAAGATTGATGACACCCCATTTAACCTCCCTTCTCGTTTCAGCCCTAAAGTGGAAAGAGATGAAGTTCTCATCTATAATAGCTCCTGTAACATTACCATGGAAACTGAGGCAGAGATGGAGTGTGAGGGAGCTAATCAGCCAATTACCGCCAAGATTACTGAGATATGGAAAAACTGGGGCCAGAACACTCAGGTATAATCAAATCTTTTTTACAGACTGATTCAAACAGCTTAAAATTAAATTTGTAATATTGTGTACATTTAAAGGGGGCGAAAAAAAAACAATTTAGGCTGAGCAGCAGCAATATATAATATTAAATGCTTTCCAACTTCAAATAGCAATTCGAATGTAATGCAGCTGTGTTAATGGTTAACTAGTTAATCATGTATTTTATGAGACTTAAATGAGCTTTAACTTATTTTCTGGACAGTATATATCTTTTTTTAACAATTTTTTTTGTATAAATGCAAATTCTGTTTAAAAAGTGCTATTTTCTGTTTTCATTTTCACTTGATAAGATATCTTAGGTGTAAGATACAGAGTTTCAGCTTTCCTGCAGAAATTTAGCATTCAGCACTGGTCAATTTATATTTGTGTTTTTTTTTTTTTTCTCCTCTTAAGCATCTGAAATAAAATGGGACTTCTCTCTAGGGTTATGTGTGAGTATAACAAAGAAAAAGATATTGCCAAAGTTCATTTTGTAAAACAAAACAAAAACTACGACTCTTACAACTCTTAACTAAAAACATCTTAATATCTACAAATGTTCACTGCCAATCCAAACATCCTTTCAGGGTTTCTGGAGTGTTGCACTGAAGTACTGGGTTGTGACACTTGTGATATGGAATTCAGAGAGGAATGGAAGAAATTCAAATATCCAATTTAGCTGCTCTAAATGAGCAGCTCCTGAAATGACACCACCAGTGGGATAAGCTGAACATTTGTCAGAAAAAATGTTGTCCTTTACCTAGTTCATCAAATTATCATATAGTTGTCTTAGTATAGATGAAACCTAGAAAACTAGGTCTTTTTTTTTCTCAGGATTGATGTCAAAGATGTCAGGGTAGTTTTTAATTCTGATATTTGCAGTGAGTTTCTTTACTTTCTTCCCAACTTAAAAGTAGCTATAGAATCCCGGCAAAATACTTTTGTTTCTGACACCAAATTCTGAAGTGTTTACTCAGTCAGGAGTCTCTGAATTTGCCCTGCATACATATTTTAGATGCTGGTTACCATTGTAACTGAGTGTCCTAAAATGCATCTGCTTTCCTCTATTCTGTTTAAAGAAAAACAACATATCAAAAATTCTAAGTCTGTCCTTAGGAATATCACATACAATCTTATCCCAATTTTTGCTAGCAACCTTCATGATTTTCCATCTTTTTTGTGCTCTGAACAATGTGAGCTGGCACCTTCTCCATGGCTTATTTGCTCATCATCATTGCCAGTTATGCTTCCAGAAACATGCACTGCAACAAGGGAAAAACAACCCCCAAAATTATTATTTAACCCTTTTAGGAGACCAGCAAAGGAAGTGCTTAGACTGTCATCAGATCAAATGATAACTTCTCTTTTCCTTTAAATTTTAATTCCCAAATATGCTAAGGATATCTGGGTTCACACAGCCCAAGGACCCATCACCTCCCATTGACACCAGCCTGATAGATTTGTGAGTATCTTGGCTTCATAGTCTCAGTAGGGAGATGAAAATCTGTCTATATTTCTGGCTGGTTCAGGTAGGAGCAAGAATAGGAAAACACTGTGAGTTTTGTCCCTAGTTGCTCAGTACAGTGTGGGGAAAATCCACAAAGTCTTAGGTGTCTTGAATGAGTGAAGGGGAAGCGGGACAAAACCAGCAGTGCTTTCATTCAGCACTGACTTCTACTTAATGAATCCAGAGGGTACTTGGAATCATTTTATCCCTCTTCCCAAACCTGGCCTGGGTGAATAGAGGTGGGTGGGTGGGGAGTTCAGATAAATGGTTTCAATTTGGGTCCCTTTCTAGCTGACAGCATCCTGTGAAGATTTATGACTTGGTGCAGCATACGCATGCTTCACTGTAGAGGTTTAAATCATGTCGTGTGAACGGGCCTTACCTTTCCAGTGGAAATAATGGTCCCCAGGTTCAGCACCAAGCAGTGAAACGCATTAATAGCACCACGTGCCTTAGGATAATGGTGTTATTAACAGGCAACACAACTCGACGTACAAGTAATGGGACTGCATCTTTTTATAATAACACCTGGCACTTCTGTTGCACTCTCACATAAGGATCTCAAAGCAGTTCATAAAGACTGGACTTAATCCTTAGCTGCTGTCAGCATATGTAGCTACAACAGTCAATTGGTTTATTTCCTGTACACTTTTCTCTATGATGCTCAGGCAGGCTGGCAAGTCAGTAGCATCTTAGCAAGGCTTGGCTTTGTGGGAGGCCTTGGGCAGGGATGAGTAAGCCCCTTTGGATTAGCTCCAGGACAGTGCTCAAATAAAAAGAAGCATCACAGGATGTCTGTTAAAAGTATAAAGGAGACTTTGCTACCAGGAGCATGGAGGGAAGGAATGAGAAAAACTTTGGTTGACAACAGAAAAGAAAAAAAAAACTCTAAAGGTAGGCTCTTGTAATTTGAATATAATTTGAATGCAAGCTCTAGAGTATGGGCAAGTTTTCTTCTGTTCTATACTTCTTATAAAACACCTAATGGGAAATGAGACTGGTTCTTAGTATAATAGAGAAAAAAATGCCATGAACATCTGCTTTTGGGTATAAGAAGGTCCATGCTGAGATGTGGAGTGGAAATGAGATGAATGCAGAGTGGAAGCGTGACCAAGTTTTGCAGCAAGCCTCTGGTCAGAGAACACCAGGAAGCTCCACAGAGCTTAGGGAGGGAGCACAGTAAGAGCATGAGAGCAACTAGATGACATGTTAGCTGGAGCACTAGGGACCTGAGCACTGGTGACGTGGCGGTCTCTTCCAGGTCTATGTTTCTATGATGCTTTCAGCAGCTCTGTTATCCCCTGTCGCATACAAGACCTAGGGGCGTGGAAGAGAAATCCATGTGCAATGGTCCCAACCTAGCAGGCTGCAGACATGTCTGTCAGTTGAAGTGGCTTTCCTTGACTAGCAGGCTCTTTGCTCTGTAAATAACCATTTTTGATCTTGTCCAAATCTACAGAACAATATTCTGATAGTGACTTGGTTAACCCATAAGTTCACTCTTGATCTGTGAATCAGCTTTGCTGAAAATTGCATTAAACAGTTAATATTTAATCCAGGAATTAGGCTCAGTTTGGTTGTGAGTATCAAATTGTAGCCAGAATGGCACAGTCCTTCGTTTTTCAGGTCAGCTCCCAAATATATCATGTGCATTTCCATGGTATTCTCTCACTGACTGTGTAAATTGTATGTGCATGCAGAAGCCATGGACACCAAAAATATCTGCGGAGATTAGCAAACATTATATATATTCTTTCTACATGAAGGTGTTAGTTCTCTGAACTGGTTTTGATTGTCTGGGATATGTGTTGATCTGAGGTAACAGAAGTTTACTCCAGCTAGATGCAAACCTGTAATTTTCTTCTAAAATGTTTTGCCTTTTTTTTCCCTTTCATAAATGCATATGAAGACCAATATTAATGAAAATTAAGAGCTTAAATCTAGATGCTTTAATTTTTTGGATGATCTTCCTATTTAATTTTACATGAAAGAAAGTTCTTCCTCTTCCTCCTCTTATTTCTACCTGCCTTTGCTTGAAACTTGGAATAGAGCTGCCACCCAAAATTAGATGATATTTTTGAAAAATGCTGGCTGTCCTTTTCACATTGCATGTGGTGCGCAGAGCCTTCTCTCATAGGGCAATTACCTGAATTTGCTATTCAGTTAAACTCATTTAAAAGCTCTTAGCCCTGACCCTCAGTGGAGGAAAATAGCTGTATTTCCATTGAAGGGGAGGTCATAACCATCACCTCAAGTTTTATCCCTTACTTTATTGATTCAGCCTTTGCCTGGGATCAGGTATGTATTTGAATGTCTCCTCCTGCCAAATGCTTTGGAAATTGAAAATTGCCTACTTTTGAGCTTGAAGTATTTGCCACTCTATGACTTAATCAGGGCACATGAAGTAAGCAGCAGGCCTCTGCCCCACAGTTTGATTTGACATTGTTAGTGTTTGTCACTTGCTCCATTATTAGCTCAGGAAGAACAGCAGAATTATTTTTATATCACTGTATAATGCAATTTAGCATACGGAAAGGAGAAGAGAGGGGAAAAAAATCTGGCAATGATTGTATATATCCCATAGGACTTAATTAGCTCACAGTTTCATGATATACTGGATAATGGAAAGATATGAATTAAATAATAAAGGGGAAAAGAAAAGTTGTAATGCTCAGTCACTACCTGTCCACTTCCACCTTGGATGCATAATGAGATGTCAGCTGCTGTGACACTGATGAGACATGCAAAACACACCGGTAACACTTGTAAAGGATGCTCATGGGAAGGTTTGACCAGGCTTGGATATTTCCGAACCTATTATGCTTACTGAGCCTTCAGATTATTATTCCAGATCACTGGACCAGACCTAATCATCATGCACGCATGCTGCTTGAGCAATGATTCCCTGCACTGATTCCCACCCCTCCTCTGGCCCAGATGGGTAATATAATGTTTGTCGGAGGGCAGATGCCACGTATATTAAATCAGTTGAAGGGAAGCTGAACGGGTGTACTAGTGAGTCCTCTACAACCCAACCCTCGAGGGGTCCCCATTAGGAAATGGAAGGCTAATAAAAAATAACTTGCTAAATAAAAATGCCATCCTGGATTATACTTTTGCCTGGGTATGCTGCTCTGCCTTTAGTTTGTTTTTAAAAAGAGCATTAAGGAAAGGTCTTGAGATTTAAGAAGTAGCTTAGAGTGTTGAGGATCTGTGAGTTTTTAGCTCAGTGATTTATAGCTGGGATAGGTTTAAACTGAGATAAAAAAAATAATAAAAAGAAAAAAAGAAATAAAGACAGTCTGAGGTGTGTTTAGTCACTTCAGAGAGCTGGCTATTCAACTTCTGCTGAATCTGATCAAGATAAAATCTCCAAACTCTTTGGATTCCTTTGTAGATCCCCAGAACCACTCATTTCCTTCCTCCCTGCTTTCATTTTCTCCATTTGCCATCTCTCTGGATATAGGAAAATGCGCAGCCTGGATAAGGAGATTAAGTAGTTTTAACTTTTGGAGATATTTGTGACTTTAACAGAGCTCTGGATATAAAAGGCTGCTACTTTGTTTTTCTGCTCCTGATCATGTGAAGATGACTGTGAGGATAACAAGTGCCTGGAGAGATGACTCCCTCCTGCAGGTCCAGGAGGTTCTCTGTACTCCCCATGGTAGATGCATGTTGTTCTTCCAGTCTTCTTTTTGTGTCATTCTCATGTTATGTGGTTTCTGGTGGTCGTATTTTGAGGGTGAGAGCCTCAAGATCAGATGCACCTGCTAGTATAGATATGCAGGCTTCCCAGCTTATGGACATATATTTACAGTTATTTTAGGCTTAAAAGGTATTTTTGGTACAGTCCTAAACATCCTCTCATCCCAACACTCTGTCCCTTTGTTTCCTTTCTGAACATCTTACTCCATCTGCTCTCCTTTTCCCATGCTTTGCTTTGCTCCTTCTATATCAGATACCTTGGCACCCCACATCATTTCATCTGGGCATAGTAATTACATCTATCTGGGACTGGGAGAATGGTTTTTCTTTGACTGCAGTTTATCAAGGGGATCCTGTTCTGGCAGCATCTGCCATACACTATATGGGGCTTTGGTTATGGTTCCTGGGTGCTTTGGCAGTGTAAATAGGCCCAAATGACAATGCCACTCAATAGGACTCGAGGAAAATCCTCACTAACTAAAATATTGTATATTTCATATAGGTTTATTTTTAACTGTGTGACCACCCTGCCTTTGCTTCTTTATATTCGTCATCTCTTAATCTACTTGGTCACCAATATTTGGCAATGTTGTTTTGGGGTGGATGAGGGGAAACGTTGCTAAACCAACCCAGATTTGTAAGCCCCACAGCAAGGAAGTGGAGAGATCCCTAATGAATTAATAAAATTAAAGCAAAAGGCAGTTGTGGGGTGCGGACACTATCAGGGCAGGCAGAGGTTCCATCTGTAAGCCTGTTAAGATACACAGAACCAAGATGGCCTCCACAGTAACCACAGGCACTGTGAAGAGATAAATGGTTGACCCGAGCCCGTGTCAGGCTAGGATTGATGCCACTATCAGCCCTAGTGCCTTTGCAATGATTTTTTAAAAAAATCTCTGATAGAGTGTGTTATCTAGTTACTGGCATGAGGGCAATGGCCTGCAGGCGCTGAGGAGGAGGGGGGAGGAAGAGGGAGAGAAGGAGAGAGAAAAGGAGAGAGAGAGAGAGAGAGAGAGAGAGAGAGAGGAAAAAAAAAGGTCATTCCAGGAGGACAATTTCTGCTGGACTAAATGAGAAAATAAGGGCCTTGCTCTGAAATGGGAAGGTAAATAAATAAATAATATTAAAGTGGCTGCTAAGTGTGTGGGGAAAGGATAAGCAAAATTGCTTCCCTTTCTTTGACTCTTTTTCTTTTTTCCTATTTTTTATTTTTTTTAATGGGATGGGCCTTGGGCTGTAATGGAAAATTTAGGAGATGTGCTGGTTGTATGGGTTTTCGATTCTTTTTTTTTTTTGTTTCTGTTATTGTTTTAATCATTTTTGCTGTAACTTTTTGCCTCCTGATTTAAGGTTTAACTGTTTCTTCACCATGTGAGAATGAACATCTATAACATGCTCTTTCTTTCTATTTTGAATACCTCCCTTTAACTTCTTTATTATTATTTTGTCATCTCATCATTTTTTGAGAGTCTCTGAAACGCTAGTCCCTAAATTGCATGTGCCTGTTTGAGGTGTTTTGCTCTTCCCCATCATTCCAAATGCTGCCTCCAGGACAGGTTGCCCATCTTCCATAACCTGAAACACAACAAAGCCAAAGCCTTTGCCCTCGAAATTTAGCAGACTGATGCAAAAGGGAAATTTAACTTGATTCTATTTAATGAGAGAATAGTTTTCCCTTGCCCCTTTCCAAGTGCTCCGGCTTCCCTCCCTTTAAAAAAAAAGCAGCTTCAAATTGAAAACTACCATTTTGAAGCCGCTTTTCCAGGGAACAGAAAGCAAAGCTTTTCCCTTACTTGTCAGAAAGCCAAGGCTTGAATTAAGGTCAGGAGGGTGCAGGAAAACCTTCCTGGGAGACTGTGGTCAAATTTTCTTGCTCTTTGCTCCCAGGCTCTTGCATAAGGTCTCACTTCCACTTTCTTGTTTAATTGTGACAGACCCTAATTGAATCCTTGAGCATTTGGGCAGTTTTAGAGGGAAGGATGGCCAACATTAGGAAGCGCAGCTCTGATCCTCAGTGGATCAGACCAAGACACTTGGTCTTGGATTACTCTGGGGGAAGGTGCTGGGATGCTCAGCCCCAAGCTCCTTGTGGAGGGAGGTCCACCTGCTGGCCTCAAATTCATCAGATTAAAGGGCTGCACTCCTTGGAGAAAGACATAGCCAGGACTTGCCTCTCTCCTGTGTTGAAGCCTTTTCTTTTTTTTTTTTTTTTGGAGAGGAGGATCAAAAAGCAAAAGAAAAAGAGTCTTTGCTACCCTGAAGCATGATTTGGATCAAACAGTTCTTGCCTCTCTAATGTATCTGCAACCATCTTCATGTCTTCTTCCTAATCCCTAAGTGAGCAATATCATGGAGCTGATGGTGCAGAGAGGAATTTGAGCAATTTTCTACAGGGTGATGATTTGGTTAAATTAGAAGCACTCTAGCTACCTTGAAACCTCTCCTGAATGTTTCTCGGGTCTGATTCAAGAAGAAGCAAGGGTCAGGCATGTGGTCACGCTGTTCTGAAAGCTGGAAGAGTTTAGTAGAAAGGATGTGGCCAGGTTGGGTTGGTTGGAAGAGCCTTTGCAATGGATCATGGATGGAAGTATATCTTTATGCCATTCTGACACCACCAAATGGCTGTGAGAGAAGCTGATCTCTAAACTCGAGCAATAATCAGAGCTCAATTATCATTATTACTACTAGAGTTTTTTTTCTTGAAGCTTTATTTTAGGTACCTAAATTCATAGTAAGACTCAGACCAATAGCTGAAGGTCTATGAGCGCATTCAGAACCTCCTCCTCAATGTTCTTGTTCCCTCATCTACGTTAAAATTGATAATCTTTAGTGTTGCCAAATGCTGAGCCTACATTTGCTTATTTGGGATGATGTAGCAGCTCCATAGCCCTGTGAGTTGATCCTGCTCATGGCTAGTTTATCCACAGATACTTTGAGATAAACATAGGTGAATCTGTAAATGCACTGAGTTCTGCAGGACTTTTATTCACATGGGTCCATGCTGGCAGGATGAGTGCTGCTAATGCAAGCAGCCTGGTTAACATCACCCATGAGTTGCAGAGCACCAGACTCTCCTTCTATATCTACGATACTTTCCACCAGGCTGCCATTAAACAGTTAAATAGTTGTGCTGAAATTAAACTACTAGAGCTTTCATTCTCTCTTTAATGAAAGAGTTAATTTTATATGATTGCCAGTAAAAACCAGCCTGTTTTCCTGATGACTCCTTAATAGCCTGGTGATAGACTGATTTAACACACTGCTTGCTGAATGCCGGGTGCATTTCCCTATGCAGCAGCCCTGTGTGGGGAAGTCCCTCTTTCCCAACGTGTCCTCGTAAAGAGACGTGGAGCAAAGTGCTTCATTAAAGGGCTCGTAAGGACCACCTTGTAAAAAGGAGCCAGCAATTGCAGGAGCAGAGGGGATGGAGCCCCATGAAGGAAAGCAGACGTCCCTGGGCTAGGGAGCAGCAGGTGAAACGGGCTCTATAAACACTTTCCTGTGAACCCTCTGTCTTTTCTGTCTGTGACTTTAACAAAATATTCCCCATGAACTTCATGGGTGGTGCAGGGCTGGGAACTGTTAGCTCATGTCCAGTTAAATTTCAGATGTCAGAGCTCGTTAGTGGTGATTTTAGCCAAAGACAGCTTGCGAGGAGCTCAGTAAATTTGACTTCCTCATATAAAATTAAGGAAAGAGATTGCTGTTTTGCTTATTGATTTATTTCCCTGCTTTCACACTTCTTCCTCTGCTCTTTGACTCTGGTCACAGTTCAGGCTCAGTTTTACCCATATAGGGATGCCAGTTCTCTCTTTTAGACACTTTTTCTTGCTCTTTTGCGCCTTCTCTCTCTTCCTAGGTCACTTGCTTTTTTCACTTATTTGCCTTTTTTTTTTCCTGCTTTCACCCATGTTTTGCAGTTGAGATATGTATTTTTTGCTTTCTGTGTCAAGGATTGCTCCTTATAAGTCCTCAGGGGGTCTGCAGTGCAGCTTAGATATTCAGAGTGACCCATGAAGGGCAGTATATAGAGACATGAAACAGAAGGGAAGGAGCAGTTCTGTGCTATTCATAGAAATGATGGTCCTAGAGAGCTGTCTTTCCCTGGTTTTCCTCTCCTTGAGATTCTGGATGTTGCTTCGTGTTATCTTGAACCCCTATGTGCCCTCATGGGGACGTTTGCTCTAGGAAAATGCTGGGCTTTTTCCCTGAGAACATGCAGCTCATCACATGCAAGGGATCATTCCACATCCCTAAGCACTTGAAAGCCTCCCAGCACTTGGATGATGCTCTGCCCTTGGGAAAGGGAGCCGAGGTTTTGTGTCCTGGTAGACGGATGTGTGCGTGGGAGGGCAGACAGTGAAAGCCATGGGACACACGTTATTCCAGGGAATATGTGTTCCCAACAAAGAAGAGCTGTCACAGCTCCAAATGGCAGAGGGGGCGGCTTCAGAGCCCAAACAGCAGCAGTTCGTACTATTTCTCCTCAAAGGCCTCTCAGTTTAGCCTGCTGTTCGCAAGGCTCCGTCTCACGCTACTCTTTGTCGTGCGGCCTCATTCAAATTAATTTGGTCTAAAATCTCGTGGAAAGGGCAGGAGCAGTCTAAGAGGTTACTGTCCCGTAGCTGTGTGATGCTGCTCACATTCACAGCGTGGTGGATCAGCACACAGGGCAGCAAATTAACTTCAGCTCCACTCAGGTTTGGGCTGTGGTGCTGCCTGTGTCCCTGCTGGAATTACTGGTCGTGAGAGAAATGCATTAAGAATCGATTCTAATTTTAATTAGTCTACACAAAATCAGTTTGTTAAACTGGTACATAGTATTGCAGTGGATGTGCTGTTGTTTGGTTGGCCTTTTGGGTCAGGAACTGTCTCCTCTATTACTTGTAGAGCTACTTCCATGATAGGACTGTAGTTGAACTTATTGCAATTAAGTAGCATTTCCTGGCAGTTAAGGATATCTGTGCGTGTCCTCATACTTTCAGATGCCATTTAACACTCAAGTTCCTACCAGGGCTTGGAAAATTCAGCTTGAAATTGAGGTACTATTGGAGCTTTTGCTGAGGCGTGACATCTTCCCAGCTATTGTAATCCCACGTTATCCTATTGTTTATGTGACCTTTTCTGTAGGAGTCCCATCTTCACCTTTTTACCTTTCTGGCAGATAAGTGTTTTTGATGATGACAATAAAGATACCACAAAGCCCTTTTATTCTTGGTTGCCCCATCTGGGTTGCGTGTTTGATCCGAATGGTCAGCGTTCCAGTCAGATTGCACTATCAGATGGAGCTGGCTCTATTTCCTGCATTATTCTTCCTGGCTGTACCACATTATGCAATTATGTTTGCATTTAAACCTGAGCACTTACCTGTAATGATGCTGTAGTTCAGTACATGATACATTACAGTAGTAGATAATGCATACAGATAGGCTAAGAAAGCATGCTGTTGATGTGCTAAAACTAAACAGGACCTTGCATTTGAAAGCGGATTCTTAAAGCTCGCAGATTAGGCCAAGTTGCTTTTAAAAACCTTGCATTACGGAAATATAACAGCCTTGCAGAATGAAAGCCTCTCCCTGCTGGGCAGGTGCAGGATGGAAAGGGTTTCTCCTATACTCCTCTTCAGGCTCGATCTTAGATGTTCAACAGCAGGACTATCTCACTAATGGTGGGAAATGCTGAGTCCTGTGCCCCTATAGCACAGCATAAGAGAGAAGCAAGAATGCAATTTTAGAAAATGAGCAGTGCAAAGGAGTTGTGCAGGTCATTTCTCACCTCTGCACCGTCCTGTCGCCTGTGCTCTTCTCTCTCTCCTTGCAAACCTTCCAGACTGATCCAGTGTGAGCCCTAGTCTCTCAGTCCACTAAGAGGAATGGAATCTGCTTGGCCAGATGCAGATGTCCTCAATGTCCTGCCTGTCTGAGGAGTGTAGTAGGTGCTCTGAACTAATTCTCATGTCAGAGGCATCCCAAGGCCTGTCCTGTTCATGCTTGCTCTTATCCCCGCAATGCAGAGGCAACTTTAAGGGATGGATTCTGATGTGCTAATTTACATTAACTGAGCAAACACTACTATATTGTTTCGACAAATTTAATATGGGTGTTTGGGGTGGTGCTCAGTAGCTGCATGGCAAAACCTGGCTCTACTTGCTAAAGGGAATTCTTCCTATTAAAGCAAGCCAGGAGAGTTAGATATCTAACCTCTTTTAGGACAAATAAAAATAAGGTTTTAGTAACTTTTCTACCTCTATACAGTACACTGCACTGGAGTAAGAGTGCAGATTTCAGACAGTAATACCTTAGTACTGTTGATTTCATTAAACCCTAGTATGGGATAAATAGTAACACCTAGGTTCTGCTTGGACCTGGAATTTATTTTAAAAATATATTTTAAACAAATGGAAATGAACAGGCAAAATGTTTTAATGAAGTTGTTACAGTGATTCAGCAGAAAACACAAAAATGCAGTCAGCCACGCATTTCCCTCGCAAGATAGTAAAGCAACGTTCTCCTGCTAATCAGGAGTTAAAGAGGGGTAGCAATCATTCTCCTAGGAGGTTTCTCTTTCCATCACATTTTTGGAATCTTATATGGAAGATGCTATGGCTGACCAAAATACTATCCTATTTCTTTGAGCGAAAGAGGATCTACAGGTGACACGACAATAGTCACACCTATAAATCCTAATACCTTTCAGTTCGGTGCTGCACAAAAGGTTCCCAGTGGCAATAGATGCTTCAGTATAGCAGTACTGTGACCATAATAAAGTCATAGGGGTGCCTGAACCCCTTAATGCAATAGTTAAAAAAAAAAAGAACAGGAGAATGATGTTAAGTTAGTCACTTATATGGCCCTGCTGCTCTGGCTGGAGGGACATGGATGTGCATGTGGCAGTACTGGAGTTTTGTCCTCATGTTGTGTGAAAGTCAAGATCCTGGATCCACATCAATGCTCCAACTCCCGACCCAACCTTTTATTTCCTCACAGCTATTTGGCATCTGCATCATTCACAAAAGCCCTGTCATGAGCAGGTCTCCACCAACACTGTTGGTGTGGATTAATCTCATGGCTCGTATGTTTAGTGCAGAGCTCGTTCAGAAATCCTCCTTGCAATAGATACAGAACTTTATTTTCTTATAGGTGGTCAGGAGATTCTTAAGTTTATATTTATATTTGCAGTATTTACTCTCAGGATCATTCAATTCTGTGACAATATTTGGAAAGGCCATACTGCAAAGTCCAGCACATCCACCAGCTTTGGGTTATTCCACTTCTGTAAACAATCTGATCCTGCAATTTGCTTGTTACCATTAAATTGCTGCTCTTAGTTTGTCTCAGAAACCTTCATCCTTTGAGCAATCACTGATATAAAGCAATGTGTAAATTCCATATGTCTTTTAACTGCACTCTGAAAAGGGAAAAGGAGTTGTTATGTCTAAACTGGAAGATCACATTGAATTGCTTGATGTGTTTTATGTGCATAGTGTTTTCATGAAGTGAGGTCTATGATTACAGCAATGCACTGATGAAATTCTCATTTGTCTCTGAATATCAGGCCATAAATGAACTTTAGGAAGATTCTTGTGAATCAGCATTCACTTAAGGGTAAACTGTCCTCTGTGAAGTGGCTTCCAACACATTTCCCAATATACATTTGCCTGCCCCTGACATTCCTGCACAGACTTAAGCCCTCCCCAGCTCTCCACGCAAGTCTTAGTATTCTTCTCCAGGAACTGGTTGAGATGTGAGGGCACCAAAGGTTGCTTCTCTGTTGGCCCTTTGGTCGCCTTCCTTTTTGTCTTACCCCAGATACCGTGGGGAACTTTTGCTGTAGGAAAACTCTCTTCTGCTGCAGGATGTTTCTTCTGCTTCCTGGGTGATTTCCTTCTGAAATTTCCTCTTTTGAGAGTTTTTAATTTCCTATTTGAAATTAAGGTTTCTTGTTCTAAGATTAATCTCCTAACATAAAGACCCCAAAAGCCTGAGGATGATACTTTGGGAATCGCAGGATTATGGAAAACAGACTTAGACCTTGCTATGACTCTTGTGCTTTGTTTCTTTGTTGTGTGCCCTATTCCTGCTCATAGCAGTCCTCTGTGGTTCAGATCTGTGATACTCCCTTATCACTTGCTAATCTGCCTGCATTCAGGTGAGCTTTGTTGCCTGCATGGCCATATAGAGAGTTGACTCATGCTATATCTGGGACATACACGCTGCTCAATAGCGATGTCTTTTCAGTGCCCTCCCTGTGAAAGCACCATTAGATCAAACTAATATTCCGTGTCCTTAATTAAATACCTCTGGTGCAAAGAGCCTTACCTTCTGTGCTTGGAAATTGCAGTGATTACTCCCCTGCTGGAAAGGCTTTCTTGGTGGTTATTTTTCGAGTGATTTTGCTGGGGTCATTTTAAGCAGGAATTAAATTCTTTCTCATGCCATTGTCCAGTTGCAAATTGGCCTGAGACTGACTTGTGCCATGGGCTCTGACCTCCGAAACTGCCCACTCATTTTTTTTTCCCCAAACTAATCAGCTAGTCGGACTATTTACAGTTGGCTTTTGGGTCTTCTTACTGCTTTTGTGGCTGCCCCTGTCTGAGTAATTAATGACGGCATGGCTTGTTTATGGTCTTGAGTTACTAATGCTGTTGGCTGTAAATGTATTTTTACCTTTGGGACGTGCCAGTTTCCTGGTTCTAGTCCCACCTCGCTGGCCCAGGTCAATTTTTTGTGTGTAAACAGATTTATCCTGTAATAGTTGGAGAGAGACTAGGGTCATTCATCAGTCCCGTAGAGAACATGTCCAGCCAGATTCTTCCCTTCTTGTGCTTGTGCAACTCAGCAGAAGTCAGAAAGATTCCTGCAGGATGACCAAAATTAAAAAAAAAAAAAAAGGAAAAGAAAAAAAGAAAAGAATTCTCAGGCAGTCTCAGTTAGAAATGAAGATATTGGAGAGTACATATAATTGGACTTCATGTCCAGCCAGCTGCCCGAAGCTGATTCATATTGTGCCCACACTTCTGGGAGTCATTAATGAAGGAGCTGCTAGGTGGGTCTCCAAGGTAGGATAACACGAACTCTAACACATTTTAGAGTTGGAGATCCAAGGTAAAGAGAAGTTAGAGAGCAAAAAATAATCATAAAAATATCCTGCCATAGCCCAGAAAAAAAGGTTGTTGTATCATGGCCCAATCTTTCTCTATCATAGGTAATTATACTTCCTGTACCAATTCATAAATGAATGTTCGATTCCCTGCTGCATCTGGAAAATTCCCATAAATTCTCACTGCCTGGATAGTCAGAAGTATTCTGATAATTTCCAGCCTCCACTGATTAATAGCTGCAGTACTATTTCCATTCTGCTTGAGAATAATGTTGTCTTTTCATATAAATGATTCATTTTTTTCCACATTGTATAGTTCTGTGGCCATCTTTCCTCCCCTCTGGTCTTTAATTTATGTATGGCTACTTTCTTTGCATGCAAAATCACCAATGAATTGACTGCAGTCATTCTCCCTATCTTATGTATCATTTCCTTCTTGAGTTATCACAAAAAAAATGGTCTTATTCTCTGTCTTTGCTATCCAGTTTGGTTGCTGGGATCTGCTTGCTCATATAGTGGTCTCTGCTGTGACATATGTTGGAGTTTGGTTTGGCTGCTCTTTCATTGCATAGCATAGTTGACTAATTGTACTAATCTGTGGGAGCTTTCTCCTTCTCTCGCTGAGGTCTAAAAACTTCATTGTGTGCATAGGTGTTACACTGTGTTGTTGGTAAAAAGAACACTTGATTATCCGTACTGGTTTTGTAAAATGGAAGGTATTTGGTAATCTCCTTGGGAAGTCCCTGTCTTTTTTTCTTACATGTGTTACATATGCTTTTTTTTTTTTTTTTTTTTTGAGAAAAATGTGAATTTTGAAAGGTGAAATTCACATGTGAATCCAAATGTGACATTCGAATTTTGCCAGGAGTGGAAAATTCCTTTGTTTGTTTGTTGATTTGCTGTTGTATTTGTTTGTTTGTTTTGTTTTGTCTTTTTTTGTTTTTTTGCATTTGACTTTTATCCAGAAAGGGAAAAAAGGATCCTTCCTATGTTCTCTGTGTGATACACTGCACACAGGAGTCTGCTCTTATAAAAGCAGGATGAAAGGCTGTCCTGTGAACACCAGTCTCAGGAACACGGGCTGTGAAGTGATGAACCTATCCATGATATTTGAAGCTTTGTGATGTTACAGTTGGAATGAGGGTTTCTCTGTTATTTTGGCACAGGTGCATCTTGGCTCACAGGTCCTAAAATGAAGAGCGGCAGGTGATGGTGCCAAGAGACAAATTCAGTTCATCATGTTCTACACTAACCCCACTAACTGTAGTAAATAACATTTTGAGTCTTTTTCAAGGGAGTAAAAGGGAGGAACCTGCACCAATTTGTCTTTTCTAATCACAGATGCTTTACCCACCTCCCTAATTACTCGTTCATTAGGAAGTACCTTATTGTTCCTTTTTATTTCCCTGGGAGGTAAAAATAATCAACTTTTGTTTGTTCCTGTAAATATATATATTTTTGTGCTTGAGGAGATAATTATTTCTATTGTTGCATGAAGATGATGGCCAATACAGCAGGAATAATTAGAGCAGATGGCTCAAAATACTTCCCTATAAAAGCTACCCAAGATAATAAAACACCTCCCCTCCTCCTTTGCTCCTCTAAATATATATTTTTCATTCCTTGAGGTGGAAAGGAGTTGGGTGGCGGGATGTACATCTTTTCCTGATGTATTAAAGTGAGGAGCTCTCATGAGTTCACTGTCTGGAAAGTGAGCTCTGCTTATCCATCACTGAAATTAAAGTGTTCTCGAATGTGGCATGGAATCCTGCATCTACAGCATGGGAAGCCACACGCACTGCTCCGTGACCTGAAATGTTAGCCTTGTCCCCCAGTGGTGATGGTGACCAGCAACGTGTGCTCTATGATTAAATAGCAATCCATGAGCACTAGGGCATGGGTTACATCATGCATGCTCATCACTCCATGGCTCCAGAAATCTCACCAACACCCAAGCCAGGAAGGCTGGTGCACTCACTGCTGTGCCTTCCTCCAGCTAGAGACCATAGGGAAGATGGGGACACTCCCCTAAGCAGGGAAGCAGTGGGGTGAGATGACTACTGCAGAATGAGAGCCGTGTTGGTGCTTTGCATCTTGGTAGACACATCATCACAAAGTATGTGAGATCATACGAGCTATATTGTGTTTCACTCTTAATTTCATGGGAGTGTATTATTATTTACTCAGTCTTTGCAGTTCCTGCTGCTGTATCTTGGCCCTGATCTTCTCAGACAAAAGCCATTTCCTTAATGGTGATACAGTGGGAACAAATGTCAGCAGCTAGAAACATAAATTGGGGAGAAACCTTTCAATTTCTGGAAACTGAAAAAGAAGGTGTAGGCAGGAGGCAAGGGCTATTCTGCCCTTGGTAGAATGGTAGGGGCTTTTTATTCTATGCCATTAAAATACCACTTTATACATTTTATCCCTGACTTTGGAGTGTAGATGGGGAGCTGATTATATAAATATATTTTATATTTTAAATATATTTATATATATAAATATATATATATGTATGTCTTTGTAAAAGCACCAGTTGCATATATTGCTTCTATCTAAGCTACTAATTCTAATGAATCTTTCAATGAATCTTACAGTAACTCTTCATCTTTGAGGTTTCACTCCCCCTGTCAAACCTAATTGAAGATTGCCAGGTTTAGAACACTGGCAGAGAAATCATCTTTCTAGGCACCTAGCAGGGTATTTGCCTTCATGCTTAACTTGGATGTGACAATGATTCTCAGCTGCTTTTTCCAGTATCTCCTATACTTGAATATTTTCGGTAGAAATTTTAACTCCTGGCCCTCAGCATACACCTCTATCTCTTCCACCTTTTGCATTTGGCAGAGGGCCATGGAGACCTGTTTGTTTTCAGCTTAGGATTTGCCTCCACCACTACTGTAGGTATAGCATATTTTGTATGGTATTTTGTATTTTGCACTATATGTGCAAAAGAGGGGCCAGAGATGTCTTTGAGTGTATACTTGTCAGCATGCCCATCTCCATCCTCATGGTTCATCCGACAAGCATGCGCGAGGAGGGCACTCAGCTGTGACCCTGCTGCTCGCAGCTGCTGCTGCTCCTCAGTGTTGCTAAGAAGTGTTTAAATAACATCAAATGCAAAGGCAAATGCTGGGTGCCAAGCAGGAGAAAAAAAGAAAAAAACAGGAGATTTGCTTCTGTGATAACCCTCTGGGGAGGTAAATGTTCTTGTTGGCTGTGGGCAGAAGGAAGGAATCTAGAGTCTTTGCATGATATAGAGACATTTGCAACATGTCCATGAAACCCTTTAGGGAGAATGCAGGTATTTTTTGGAAGGGATCCCAAGTGAGTCAGTCTGTCCCCAGGAGTCATGAGTGTCCTCAGGAAGGCCCCATGCCACCCTTAGGATGCAGGTACTGCTGGAGTCTGGGAGGACCAAGCCATGCGGATGGAATCAAACCTGTCCCATTTTGGCTGCAGAGCAGTTAAAGTTGTTTGGACGGGATAACTTAGGAGCATTCCCAATATCAAATGGCAGGAGATTAGCAGGGCCAGAAGGGAGCTGGGTTTTCTAGAGTTAT
>JAUBOD010000057.1:1128043-1138162 GCA_032353885.1 Nothura maculosa | reverse complement strand
TCACCAATGAGGAGAAGATACATCTGTTCAATATCCATTTTTTCCTCATCATTTATTTCCCAACGTGATCTTTGCTAAACTCTTCCACCAAGTGAGTGCATGTTTAGTTTGGCCTGTTAGGAGAACTCCCAGTATCCTGACAGGTTCTAAAACTGGGGCATTCTGTCCACAGTGGGGACAAAGGGAGTTTTAATGTTACCTTAAAGGTCAGCCCTGTGAACCCTGGTCATCTAAAGAAATTTGTGAAATACTTACAGTTGAGAGACACTTAAAACGTTAGCCACTTTATTATACTGACTTGCAATGCATACCTCCAGGTATCTGGCATGCTTGAGGAGGTAATTTCTCTCTGGAATTTTGGTTGCATGGACATTCGTAATATACTGACTTCCACAAAGAATTGATTTCCACGCAAAATTCCCTGCTTGCCTAAAACCTCTGCCCTCCAGCCACTATCTGGCTGAATAAATATGCAGTTTTTACTTATGAATCATCTGTAGAATGCACAATTGGAGTCACAAGTAAAAAGATCCTGGAAATAATGTGACTGGACTGCAGAAGTATTCTGTTAAAGGAAAAGGCTCTGGGGCTGGACAATTTTTCTCCTTTTTTTTTCCTTTTTTTTAGGCAGCAGCTTTACCAGGGGATAGAGAGAGCTGTGCTTTGGTTATTGATATCTCTTTGTTGGTTGACAGATGTCAGAGATCATGACTGCAGGGAACTCACTTGGATGGGTCAGGAGAAAGTAATTGGAATATGGAGGCTTTCAGCTCCAGGTCACAAAGTTTCACTTTGATTTGGGTCATCAGGGACCAAAAAGCCATTACTGTTTTAACACTGTCCGGTGACCTGTGAGATGGTAGTTGGTGGGTGTCAGTCCTCATCTCACCGAACAAGCTCTCCTTGCAGTCACAGGAAAGCTCATCTTATGCTCTCCTTTGAGAGATGGGTATCTCCAGAGAGCAATCCATCTTATCTATGGGTAGATGGGATGAACTGCCCTCTGGACATGCCTACACCTTACCTTCTCCTGCACAGCAAGCCTAGCTTTACCAGCCTGGGCTTCAACATGAAGTTTTTAGACACCTAAGATAGTAAATGGCGATCATAGCCAGATGTGTTCATGACAGCATCCTTGTGATGGACACCATCCCAAAAGAACTACTTTTGGCTTCAGTCTGAATGGGAATAAGAGCAGATTTTTGCCCTAAAGTAGAAAAGCTCCTTTACTACTGTTCACCTCCTTGCATGAGTCACTTACTTTTGGCTCTGTAAGCATTAAACTGCTCATTTCAAGGCAAGACTTACATTGTGATCACTTCTGTTTCAGCTCTTACAATTACGCAAAAATACAAAGGCAAAAAAATGCAACTCAGGAATTTCTGCATCACAAGAAATTAAGCGATAGTAATCTAAAGCACATCTTCCCACAGTCATTCACTTGTCCTGCTAAAAAGAAGACAAACCCTGTAATTCATTTTCACTTCCAGCTATTGATATATCCTGAAGATGTAGCTCTCTGCTTTGTCTTGACTTTTACGTGTCTTGTTTTTTATCACCAATATCTTGCTGTGTTTATTTGGGGAGACATGGGAAAATATTGAAATTTCAGATTGAAATTCAATTTGAAATTTCATATTGAAGAATAGATCAATAAATCGAATGGTTATGATTTACCTCTACCTCATGGCATCACCTTTCTAGTTGGAAAGGATTTTTACAGCAGGCAAGAAATTTTCCACATTCCTTTTTTTCCCTTTTTTCTTTTTCCTTACCTGCTTCTTGTGGAAATCCCTTTTTGCTGTGACATGTTATTATTATGTGATCAATCTCTATTACCTTATTACCTGGTTTGAGAGCGGGATTTTGTGAGATTGACCTAAGGACAAGGTGTAAACATCAAGGGATTTTGGACACAGTAAACAAACTACCAGCTGCTGCCAGCCACACAGGCTTTAATTTCCAGAAACCCAGGATATATTTTTCTAATAGCTGCATATGCTTCTCTGCAGGGGAATGTGGTGTGTGCTGCTGGGTACGGGTATCTGTTTCATCTTGACCCCGAGGGATCATCCTGGATACCTCTGCTCTCTTTTAGTGAGAATGTAGCTCATTCCTGCACAAGGTACTCGAGTATCTTTGGGTTAAGAGATTTCATGGTAGTGCTACATATAGCAGCACGCTCTCCAATCTCCAATCGTTCTCCTTTCTTTTGTTCTTTTTTTGTTTTCTTTTTTCCTTTGTTTTCACTCATTTTTGCTTTCTTCTGGGGATTGCCTTCCTTGTTAAGCAGAATTCAGAGCAGAACAGAATCAGTGTTTGACAGTACTGTGGACAGAAATATATCCCATGGCTTGCTTACCAATTGTTTCATTTTTAACTTTAATTCAACCTCCTTTTATTTTGTTTTTATTTCATTTACAAGCCCAGTTCATTAACTTGCATCATTCCCTTGTGCTGCTATCAGCAGTTCCACTTTAGATTCTTATTTAAATAGGGAGTAAAATGACCCTGATGTAGGTTAAGGTGCAACATTAGCATGCTTTTAGTAAACTATTTAACACCAGAGCACATAGGTTTGTGCTCTTGTGTTGAATTGAAAGCTCATTTTTAGGTATTGCAGCGGTTTTAAGCAGAAGAGGGAAGGATGCAAGAGAACAGATACACAATTTCTTTCTTAGGCTTCTCTCTTAGCATCTATCACAGGCTGCCGTTAGAAACATGATGCAGGGTTACAGGACCTGAAATGGTATTTCTTATCTCCAGATGTTTGCTATAATAGCAGCACAACTCTGCAAATTTTAGAGTTCAGCTGCTTAAGCTGACTGAAATGGAGTCTAAGCATTTTTCTATCAAATAGGATAAAGGATGCTATATGAATATCAGCTATTATATATAACTGTTGTTCTTGTAGTATCCCAAAGTAGCTATTTACCAGGGTCTTTGTATATGCTTCTCTAAAATAGAATCACAGAAAGAAGTGACGTCATGTTAAAAGTCAGCAAGTACAGTCACTTAAATTTTGAGAAAATCTGAATTAAAATCTGGACTTTATATACCTGGAGAAGGTCAAAGCAAACCCTTCATCCAGGAACATCTGGAGTACAAACATCTATGAACTATAAGGGATTAACCCATCCAGATGTGCACATTGCTTAGCTAAATAGTGGTTAGAGTCTCATGAAAGTGCTGTGAATATTTTGCAGTAGGTGCCTGCCTGTGACCTCATGTGGTGAGTGTTAGCCCTGGCATGGCAAATTCTGAAAATGCATGAAGAAGATCAGGGATTATCAGGATGCAGGTCTTATTTGGTGCCCACAAGGAATACTTGTATCCCCAAGTCTTTTGTTTTCAAGCCAATAGTAATGCCTTGCAATGGGAGTTGTTGCAGATGTAAGATTTTAGATATTGCGAGAAGAAAGAAAATTTAGCCATAGATGATGATGCCAAAATTTGCTATGTTAGAGAAACATTCTCCTTTGATTTCTCGGCTATATAGGAGTGGCTTATTGGTATATCCAGAATATTTGCCAGCAACCCTGGGCAGCCCTGTGCAGATGCACAGCTTCACGGCTTGGAGCAATCAAGGTGGAGCACAGGTATGTTCATTCTCACTGATTTAATATGATGCTCGGAAAATACTATTTAATCTTTGAGCCTGTGTCCTCTCTAAAGAGCCTCCATCTTTCAGGCAGTGGAGAGGCCACAATTATGATAAATACAGTACCAGTTTGTTCCGCAGCTCGAGGTTTCTGTTTCAATGATAAAGGCAGAAGAATGTTTGTTCATGCAACTTTCCTTACTGCTACAGCGCAGAATCAGCCTTACTTTCCAAAATAACTGAAATAACCTCCATAATGTTCTAGTGGAATTGTCTACTGGCATAATACAGCCAGAAGTCCTCCCAGTGGATCTGAGCTACTTGCAGATTCCACATGGTGGAGAGCTTATCTTCATGGGGGTAACATTTTCCATGGGAGTTTTTCCCCCGGTTGAAAATTTGCCATTTTTTAATTTGAAATTGGTGAGCTTCACTTTCCAGCTATTGTAGCTCACTCTTCCTCTAACTGCTAATAATTCCTTTATTACCTGATACTTTCTTCCAGTATAAGTTACTTACAGGATGAAATCAAGTCTCCTCTTAACCTTCTGTTTGATGAGAAAAAATGATTTTTGTGCTTCTCTGTAAATCATGTTTTCTAGACTCTAATCCGATAGTCCTTCCTTTGAAAATGTCCAGGTTTTTGGAGGATTAGATGGCATGTTCTCTGTCTGGAAAAGCTTATTTGTATGAAAATGAAAAAAAAAAAGTACTTTTGTTGACTTTTTGTTGACAATTTAGGTAAAATGTAATTTTATTATATGCTCAATTGACTAATTAGAAGAATACTAAGAGTATTCTTGTAAATAGATGACTTAAATAGTATTTCTGAATGTAGTCAAAGCATCTTCCTGTTATAAACTTGGATTCCTTTTGCCTTACTATTGTTTCCAATAATGAAACCAAAATATTTAAAGCATTTTTGACCCTACTTGTTACTGATCATCAGATCCTACTTTTTTCATAGCTTATTCCTTTCCACATGAAAATAAGCTTTCAGAATGTAAAAGGGTTTCTATGATTAATTGAAGCAGAAATAAGGAATTAGGGGGAGATTTTCCAGTAATAAATCCATGTTCTACATCTTGGTGTGTTTTTACACCCTTCTTTTTATTGTATAGTGAGGAAAGAACAGATATAAATGAGAGATTTTATTTTCCTTCCTTTATTGTGCTTTTAAATAGATTTTTAGAGGCAGCAACCTTCAACTCCAGAGTTTCCAGATTTTTGCTTGCAAAGACTTCGGCATAGACATCATAGAAAGCCTGGGAAACACTTCTGTAGCTAACAGCTTTTTAATTGGACACTTTGGGCAAAAGGTAAGCACCCTGGGGATCATTTCAGTGTCTCTTGAAAAGCACTACAGCTCTTCAAAGAGGGATTTTGGAAAAGAAGAAGGAAACTTCAGGAAAAGCTCCTGCTCTGCGACACCTTCTGTGAAACTTGGTCTTTAAATAGATTTTATGTAAGGAGTGGTAAGAACTTAGAGCTGGAAAATGATGAGGATTTGATCTGTTCGTTTAGCCCACATTTAGGAAGAAATAAGTAGCCTCTGCAAGGGGACAGGAACTTGATGATAAAGCTGAGGGATGTGGAGCATCAGTGCTGCTCCTAAACTGCTAGAACCAGAAATTCTGTTGTTTCCTTCTGGCAGCAGCAGAAGAGAGACGATGTTGGATCAGCTGGACTCTGCGTGATCTGAAGATGCATGGAACATCTTCCTGATCTGAAGAATTTGATCAAAAAAGTGTTAATTTCATTCCTTATCTAGGATTTTTCCAAGATTATCATGGTCTCAGAAAAAAATTCACAGAAACTGAATTTTTGAGAAAAAATATGATCTGGGGGAGACCAGCCTGTTCTAAAAGCCATTCCTATAAATCTTTTACAGTAAAATCCCAACCTCTTTTAAACAAATGCAACTGAGATATTTAGTTTAGTGATCCGAGAATAATGAGGGGAATCAAAGGATTTAGTTCTTATTTTGGTTCCCTCTGATCTTTCCTACCAATATTGATCTACACAGAACACAGAGTACAATATACCTGCTTTAGAATAAAAAATGCCACCTAACTTCAATCTTTTTATTAATGCAGTAAACCTGATCTTCTTTCTCTATTTCTTTATGTGGCTGGGTAACATCCTCTGGGTGCTACTATGTCTATGTATGTTGTTAACAGATTAATAACATTGATAACAACAGGGTTTTAGTGACAGATGGCCACAGCTGCTTATTCATGGGTTTGAGTTTTTGTTGTTGTTTGTTTGTTTGTTTGCTGGGTTTTTTTGGTCCTACTCTAGTTTCTCTTGCTGTCTGTGAAATTCATTTCCCCTATGACTGGCTGACAAAGAGGCTTAGATGAAGCTTGCAGAAAGAAATCTCTGTAGCAGGTTGAACTACCTAGAATATTTAGCTCAGACAAAATCCTGATCTCAACTGTCCAGTCTTACAGTGGCTCAAAACCACAACAAATTTCCCTCAGACAGGAAAGGGTGGATATCTTTGTTTTTGCTTTTGAGCCAAAGAAGAACTCTGATGTTGTACTTGTTAAGAGATTTAGAGGCGCTCAGCTGTGCCTTGTTTCTTGCAGCACCCCAGGGGGGTGATTATCTTTGATTATCTCATGATAAGAGCCTCCTTGTCATAATTTACATCTTAATTTATGTAATTCTGCCTTTAATAATGATGCCTCTTTAATATCAATTAAAACTTTATGACATTAATTTAAACAGGAACACTGGATATTCCACTCTTCCAGCCCTTCCAGTTTTTGAAAGTGGTGTTTTAAAATATGATCAGTTTCTAAAAATATCAGGCCATTGAAAAAATAGACTTTGATCAATTAACATATCAGTGTCATGGCTATCTACAGTGCCCACAGAAGTCAAAGGCAAAACTTCCTCAAGTAGTTTTCCTGGCAGAAATGGTAATGTGTAAAAGAAAGAAAAAGAAAAAAAAAGGCAAATGTAAGTATTTTTAAGAGTGATGTCCTGAGAAGTGGTTTAGAGGCTGGGATTTCTCCTCAGCAGTCACTTGGAAGAAGCTGATGCAAAGATTGTCACATCAGATGCCTTGTCCTGAGGATAATAAAGGTCACAGTGGAGCTGCTGATTCTTAACCAGATTAAAGATGTCACTTTAAAGTGCTAAACTTTCAGTCTACATTTTAATGCCTTACATGAGGTTGGAATTCTTAGTTGTCTTCTATGGTCTTAGAGAGTTGACCTGCAGAAGTGTTTACAAGCCTCAGAAACAGCCTCACCAGATGCATTCCTGTCCTTTCTTTCTCCTCCTGTCTCTAAATGATTTTTTTTTTGTTATTCTTGATTGGACCATGAAATAAAACAGAGCCTTGAAAGGAGTCTAGCTCAAATGCCACCCCAACCATAGAATAGAACTTTGAATCTTAAGAGACAGATCTTCCTTAGAACATAATTTGGAATTACTATGTTTTTAAAATAGAGAAAACTCAGACTTGCTAGATGAGACAAAATACAGTGGAAACAACTGCACATAAGTCTGCTCACTATGTCTTACACATATGTCTTTTCCTCCAGGTTTAGTTTCAGTATAGCATCAAGCTACCCATCACTTTTGGATCCCAAGGAGTGTCTCTGTTTCTGTATCCCTACTGAGATTCATCTGTGTTTGCCCCTCTCTTCTCTCTCTGCCTGTCTCTTCTGCTGCAGGCTGATCAGGTCTCAGTTCTACTTCTCTGACATCCTCTGTCCAGAAGGTCTTAAGCCATGAACAAATGCACTTAGGGAAGGTGGAGTTTCCCTTCAAATAGTGAGGCAATCACTGCCATTTGCAAAGATTGTGGATCTATAACGTATTGCAAATAGTGAACGAAACAAATATTGCTTGTCAAAAGTCAATGTCTTCCAAATACTGTAAATTGACTCAGAACTGTGGCCTTATATCTTACATGCTTGTGTGCCAGCTGACGGATCTTGTACTTATTAATGGCACTTGGAATCTCAAACACTGATATGTTTCAAATTACTCTTCATTTCTTCATTGCAGGACAGGACCTGTATGTCAGCAGGACTAAAAACTCCCAGAAGATACCAGCTGTTCATCTCCAACACAACTTTTGGAAACTTTGATGTAAGCACTTGTGCAGCAATTGGGACCTGTTCTGGCTGTTACCAGGGGCAGGGTGAGTTGGATTTACACCAATTTAACAGGATTTGCTAAGTTCCTGGCATTCACCCACTTCACAGTCACATGTAAAAGGTTTATGGTTTCGGTGAGATTTGCTGACAAATATTTCAGCAGAATGCTGGAGAAAGCCTTCAGCAGTGATGGGTACTGACCTCAGTTTTCCTTCTGTATTCCCATCACTATGTTTGCTATAGGTGAGCTATGAAGATATAGGTTCTGAGATAGTTATATACCTACTTCCCATAGATTTTGGTGCACTAACCTAAAACAGTGCCACTCCTTCACTTCATTTCCCAGGTACATAAGGTATACAAGCTGCCTTGTATACCCCATTTCCATGGAGGTAAAACATGAGATGATAGTATGTATACTCAAGATAGACAACATATTAGTTGTGCAGCTCAGATGAACTGAGAAAATCCTTGAGTAGGAGTAATAGCAATATGTGTAGTAACTAGTCCTTAATCATAATCACTGTCTTCTGTATATCTCTTTTGCTGATATTGCTGGTGGTCTGAACCAGGTCCTTTAGCTGCTGTGCTCTGTATGGTTGCAAGTTTTCTCCAGACACTCTCCATCTGAAATAGCTTCATTATTTAGCTGAATTCACATACCACTCATTTTGAGGCTGCACTGATTTCATTTTCTCAGTTCTTTGAGGTTGGGAGAGTGCTTCAAAAGCCTTAGTGAGATTTAGGAATGGGGTTTAACACAGTGAATTGTTACTGCTTCTTCATTTTGGGGGGTACATTTCAAGAGAGATGATTTCTTTAATAGCTATGACACATCCTCACAGAATTCCACCAAGCTCCTCCCTCAGGCCAGCCTAAATCCTAGGTAAATTTGCCTAAGATAACATATGTAAACTAAGGATCCTTTTGAGCTTTGATGAGGTGCCCAAAGGCTCTTTGAAGAGTGTTCCAACTGCAATTACTTGTTAAATATATTTATATATAAATGTATACTGTCCTACAATAACATAACAGAGAAAAAGACTTCAGGAGGCGAGATCAAAGGACAGCAGGAATAGTAAAATCTGACTCAGGGAGGCTACAAATGGCAATAGGATTGTCAATTACTAATCATGTGTAGCTCATGAAAGCTCATGCCAAAGTCAACTTGTTATCATTTGTAGGGCAGTGATTTCCTGACATTTCTGGAAATATTAATGTTTGAAAACTTCCTGAGCTTTAGTTTTGATTAGCATTTTTCCTTTTTGTTATTGTTCATGCTGCAGTTGTGAAGAGATCCTCCAGTCAAAATTTTCAGCCAAGGTTTTATTGTGCAAGGTTATGTACATATGTACAGTTATATAATTAACACATAGATAGATCACCCTCACCACCAAAGAAGTTATTATATAAGCAAAGTGTAAAGGATCAAAGTTTTGGGGACTCTACATTTTGGCAAAGGGGTTTGCAAAGAGGATTCGGAGTTGCTCAAGATTTCAAAGTAGAGCCAAGAATAGCAGTTGGATCAGAGGAGGCTGCAACTGTGAGTCTTGTCACAACAGGGTGCCTGGATTTGTCCAGGACATGGCAATTCCTATAACCAGTTATTTCTCCTTTTTATTTCTTTTCTTTTCTTTTTGTTTGAAATTTGAAACTGACAGTTGAAAAGAGTTTTTTGAAACTCTGACTCAGCAGTCATTTATCCAAGGGACAGTTGAAGGGAAGCTGACACTTGTTTTCCCAAATCCACGGGCCTTTTATTTGAAGAGGTGAGTCCCTGATTTTGAATTGCTGCTTATCTTCCAGGTGGGTTCACAGTGAGCACTGAACGGTTGACTTTCATCAACGCTCCCTATCAAGTGTCCTTCCCCTTTCCTCACTCTGCTGTCCTTGAGGATCTTGATGGCTCAATCACAGGACATGAAGGAAGTTGTCTCCTCCCTTCCACGGCCATCACTGAGATGTCTTGTGCAGTCAGCACCAACCTCAGTCAAGCTGCCAGGGGCAGTGTATGTGAGAGGGACCTTGTCATTCACCGTATGTCTATATTTTTGTAAGTAATTGAAAAATTGATTGATATGATTGCCTCTTCCCATGCTTTATATTTAGAAAAGCTCTGGTCTGAGCACAATCCCAAGACTCCTCTGAAACCGCCTCTCATGGTATGACAGATAGTCCAAGGACCATTCCCAACCAGCAATTTGGATGTAGTCATTGCGCTTTTATAGAGGAGAACCTAGCTGTATTTAGAAAAATTATATATGCCAGTTGTCCTTCATGTGAATATCTGGCTTATTTTATATACAAATTTAGATATCATCAGTATTAATTTCTTACAGATATTGAATTTGGCATTTCATGATTTCATGGGCTTGGTACTCATGTAATGAGCAGTCATAA
>JAUBOD010000057.1:1064341-1083659 GCA_032353885.1 Nothura maculosa | reverse complement strand
GATTATTTAGCGTGGACATCTAGCTACAGGGTGATCCCATCTTTCTGTCTGTTTCTGCACTTGTGTGACTCCTGTCTCACAAAAAAGAACCAACCAAAACCTCAATCAAGCAAACAAGCCAAAAAGCCTGAATACAATGGAAAATAAATAAATAAAACCCAATACAACAAACTTCTGTTTAGGACAATATTGAAAGAGTTGGTATTCAAAGAATTTAGTCAAGGTATATCTCTGACAATCATCTTGGAGTTACCCTTTTACTAATATTTCTATAGCAAAGTAAGATTCACATGTTTCTTAATGCTCTGTCCTGAGCTCTGACTTCTCAGCCGCAGGCTTGACAAAAAGTGTCAGAATCTCCAGCAGAAAACCCTAAGTTATTGCCCTCTTGGTCTGGGAAGCAGAGCTTGATTTTTGCCTGTGAGATCCCATGTTGATTGGTACCAGGCAGGCTGTGAGATGTCAAATGAGTGCCAGGATTGCACATGCCCAGGCTGCATGTGGAGGAACTTGGAGCAGGAAGGATGGGAGCTTCGTCTGCAACATTCACTCACCGCTGGTTGCAGCACTTCAAACATTGGAAACCACATGCCAATTTATTTATTACAACTGGTGAACACAATATAGAAGCAATGTCAGGAAAGCCTTGAAGTAGCAAATACATCTAGCATAGACTCCACTTGCCAGTCAAAAATAATTGGAGGTGTCCCACTCTGCTATGTTTGAAGCCCCTCCAGCTTTCTGCCAGAACTTTTATTTTATTCTATATTTTTACTTTTTTGCTCTGGGCATTAGTTTGCGTGTAGATTTCTAAGACCTGTCCAGCTTGTCAGCTCCTATTATGTTACACTCTTGTATCCATCCCATGATATTATGCTATTAGTGAGCTGCTGAATGTATAGTCCACTGCAAGAGCTGGTGATTTTCAACCACAATGAATGCACATGGATTACTGAATTCATTCTCAGTAGTGCACTAGACCTCTGAGGGACATTTTAATGCTTCTCATGCATTATTTGCATGTATTTATCTAACTCTCCTTTTAGCTGCTGTGGTTGATCCCTGCTGTGGCCTCATTGCTCTGCTTTAGAATCCCGAAGGAATATCTTGATGAATATCTCCTGTCAAGAAGAAGGTGGGGATTTCTTTTGAGCAGGAGGTGAAAGGGAATATGGCAGGAGCTTGAAGCATTTTGCTTGTCCCTCTGGTAGACCTAACCAACAGAAATGATGAATCTTTTGATATCCTCAGGAATTGAACTAACTCTTAGACTTGCAAGAACTATCTTTGCTGTCCACCTCTTCTGAGTTGTGCTGACTGGATGCACTTGCCTACTTATTTCTCTGACATTACCAAGGATCTCCGCCTATATCAGTTCAACTCACTGAAAATATCAATTAAGGTTTTGTTCCAACTACAGATCAAGGAATTCTAATTTCCTTCATGCCTTAGAGAGTATCCATGAAGGAATTTTAACATGTTTGCATGGACTGTGCTGGAATACAGATTATTATATTACATTTCGTAATAGGAAGTCAGACTTGTAATTTAATATGGAAATATCAATTAGTAGATTTTTTGAAATCCTGCTTGGACTAATAGTATAGCATTTTTTAAAACTTGTTACTCTTGTTTTAGAAGTATGGTTTATTTCTAGTCTTAGAAGCTGAACTTGCCATGAGAAAAAAAAAGAGAAACAGCTGATCATTAGTTCATTAGTTGAGAGTCTACCATTAGTAGGTGGACTAATCATTTATTATCAGATCTTTGTGACTGGATGATGAAATCCTGTGTCAAGCCTAACTTTCAGGCAAGATATATCTGCACTTACCTTTAAGATAAAAAAAACAAAGAATTTATCACTCAGTGTGTGTGAAGAGCAACAACTGGGCACACGTAGTGCCCTATTAACACTGACTGCTGCAGCAGAGACATTCCTGGACACGTAGCATGGTAATAACTAGCTGCACATTTCTGCTCTGCCCAATAACTACATAGCTTGATTTACTGCAGGTCAGTTATTAATGGCTCATGGATACCGATGATTACCTCACCAAAATTCCTTGTATAAGGAAATCCACAAGTGAGCTAGAAATATTTAAAATGCAACTGTACAGGTGGCTTTAAGGGCCATGCTAATAAATATCAAGACCTTGTTTGTATATGTAAAAGCGCTTGCTGATAGTGTAAATAACTTCTAAGCAACAACACAGCAATTTCATTTGCTGTCTTTCTCAAAATGAGAGTACTTTTCCTGCTTCACAGTGTACATACTTCTGAGGATGTCAAAGTCCCTGAGAAGAGATGCAAAAATTCGAGAAAGGCCCTTTTCAAGGATTTGGATGGAGGTATCCTGGACCTAGAGCCACCTGCTTCCGTTTTCCCAAAGTCGGAATTTGAATGGACACAGTTTTATGCACAAACTGGTAAGTTCCTGTGCTGTCTAGAGTGCTTGCAAAGCTGTTCGTGATACACCTGACCTGACCAACAAGACTTGAGTGCAATCTCAGGCTTTGGCTGAGAGCAAGACTGAATTTGGGATAGTCCTTATCCTAGATAGTATGAGGCTTTTCCAGGACAGATGTAGCAAGATGCATTGCAGAAGGATGTTTCCAAAAGTGCCATTTTTTGTTCTTTTCTTTTTGCATAATCATATCATCATATCATCATCATTAGTCCTTATCCATTTTATGGTTTCATTTATTTGTTTTAAAACCAGATCAGAACTTATCTGCCCTTTGCAAAGGCCTTCTGAGAGCCCCAAGTAAGACATATCATGTAACTGCTAGGAAAGGGTGAAATAATAACAATCATTGGCCTAGTAAGCATTTTTATTTGTATCCCACTGAGGAGATAATCAAGCTGTATCTCCACTCCAGAAGTCTGAAGAACTCTTTCCCTGTTTTAAAAAGACTCATTTGGCTCTATAAGCACTTTCTGAAAGTTCACACAGCAAGGCTCCGTTCTCCTGATTACAACTCTGCTCTGTGATTCCAAATAAACTCTTTAATTACAATTAGCGTTTCCTGAGCCCGCTGCTGACAGTGGCCATTTTACCGAAAAAGAGCATCATTTGTGACTCCAGCAGTATGGGAGACTGATGGAAGGGGCTGTAATTAATCCTGCTTCCCATCCTGCTCTAAAACTGATTAAATGCAAGAACTTTAATCTTTAAACAAAATGTCTAATGTTTACCCAGGAAAGGCTTTTCCTCTAAGGATCCCTCTCTAACTGGCTGCTTAGAGGGCTGATTAATATGTTGTCTAGGCACAAACACTCTACATTTTACTCTACCTTTTCCACCCTGGTTATGAATTGCATACCAGTGCTGATATCCTGGTAGTATTACCACTTGGTGTTAGCACATTACTGCATGAATACTTGTTCACAAGGAACTTGGTCTTTATTTTGGTTCATATGGGTTTTTTTTGCATGCCCTGGCACCTGCTCATAATGAATGCCAGGAATCCCCACCATCTAAACTGCACTGACAGTACAACCTGCACTCCACAGGGTTTATCTTCCTGTGTAATAGAGGTAACAGCATATGGTAAATGCTGCCTGCCTCCAAGGCTATAACAAAATTGCAGTGTTTTCTTCTTACTGCCCAAATATGAATGGGGATTTTTTTTCTCCCTCTCTTCCCATTTCTGCATTTCTTTCCTACATATTTTTCATCCTGACCCACTGTTCTATTTAGGTTAAGGTTGCCATTTGTAAAGGCACAGCTTGATACTAGCAGAAATTACTTGTTGTCTCCTTCTCTTCCCTCCCTCTGCTCCTTCATTCTCCTGAATGTTATAACACAGGATATTTTGCACAGTGAATGCAAGCACCTGGACTGGAGAATGAAGGAAAAAGAAAAGACATTTATTGTTTGCACAGGTCTTTTGCAGTGCTAGATTCTGTCTTGATGTAGTATTATTCCAGGTGATGCCAATAAGCAGAATTTGACCGTTGGAAACTTTTCTTGCCTGAATCTAGATGAGATTTTGATGCTTGTACATCTGGGTAGTCCCCATGCTGCCTCTGATACCCCATCTGCATAGCTACCTGGTTCCTTCTTGAACCTCAGTCCTTCATGGGTGCTTCATGAGACTACAACATAGTTCTTGGTGCTGTGCTAGGTTTAATAAACCTCCAAAGAGGAGATAACTTTTCAAGTAATTATGCAATATCCTTTATATTAATATCTATATTAATATATAATAGCCACTTTAGGAACTTGTACTTCCTCCAACTCAGTGCCTCTTCTTTCTTCATCATTGTAATTGTTGGCCCTCAGTCGTTGCTAGATCTCTACTTTCCACAGGAAAATTAAAGGGAAAACACTCCATATCCTTCAACTGTATGTTTTCCAGGTAAGTAGACTGAGCTCACTTGAACAGAATGGGTCACCTTGCACAAGGTTAATGTTCATGAATCTATGTGATGCCTTTAATTGAAGATGCAATTGATGCACAGAATATGTTAGACATATATATGTGTGTCTGTGCATGGGTCTGTGTGTGTCTTTCTAGTACAGACCAAGATGGGGGGAACACTTGGTTTCCTGCCCACTACAGTTGCAAATGGCCATGTTATATACATTTAATCATGTACCTCCTTTTCTAATCTGTTCATTTTCATGTGTGTCTACTCTTTTACCTGCTCTTTTAGCTGTTTGGGCCATGGACTGAATCTTTGTACTATGCTTTTCTGTAAAAGTTGATTGGCGCATGTAAAGATGAATTTTTGGTTTTCTTGGATAAACCACAGAGTTCAGAAAAAAAATGGAAGGGAGGGAACCGATCCAAGATTTTTATTAAAGTTATTTATGTTAAAGTAATCAGGAACAACAACAGAAAAGTGGTTTTGAATCAAACAAAACATAATTATTTTTATCTAAGTGTTCTCTTTGGCTCTTTTTTCCCCTTTCTTTTAAATAATGCTGCAAAACTTTAGGATGAAATATCTTCAAACAAAATCCTCTAAATCATTTATAAGGAACTTTCACAGTGTCATTTTTTGCAACACCCAAAACAAGTTAATGAGTTTGACATAAATTTGCAATTATTTTAATCTCTCTGAGCTGCCCTTTTTGGATGAAAAAGTGTTTTTCTCATAAAATTCTTGCTCATCTCTATACCAAACCCCTTACAAAAGAGCTTCGGGCCAGTCCTTGAGCACTACATTGTACAATAATACAGGAAATACCAGGATCACAAGCTATACAGAGCAATTAGCTGTAAATATGAGTTGGTCTAGTTGAAGAAGGACTGATAACAGTTTATGTTTTCAACTAATTTCTCTGTCTATAATCCTGGCTGACCAAGCTGATTCAACCATTATTCTGTAGTTAAATTTCTATTTCCTGGCTCCATATATATATGGATGCTCTCATCAAACTATATCTTCTTCCCATGGTAGAAATATGGCTGAGGACTGGAGACTGTTTAGACCTATTAGTTTAGACCTATTGCTTGTGGACAGCTTTGCTTTCCAGTCTGCCTGCAGACACATTCTAGATGTGCTTGAAGTAATGCAGGTTAAATATGCTAATCTGAATATTAGGGCGTTATCCCTGTAAGTGGCCTGATTTAGTGATAAGGTGGCTAAAGAAAGGAGAAAATGAGTACATATGTGCTCAAGTTGTTTTCTAGCTAGTGGGGAAAATGTTCTCTCTTTCCAAGCAATTATTGGCCCCCAAAATTACGACTTGCTACATGGACCTTTAATCTCAGCAGATATTTATAGTTAAACATTAGACTTTGAGGATTCCAAGTGCCAGGGTACTAAAGCACACAGGTACACATTCTTCAGGATATGTGCCTTTGACTTTGCATTCATCCAGTGGGGAGTGGGGGATCCAGCCCTTAGTGATCTTGTATCAATCCAAAAGTCAGTCCTTCCTGTTCTTATTCTTCCTCACAAATTTAGCCAAAAGAATAATCTTCTAATGGCTAAGGAAATCATTATTTATAATTCAGAGCTCTCAAAATATCTCTCTACTAGATTTTTAAAGAGATGAGGAAAGATCCTTAGGTTTGCATATATTATTTTACAATAGTTTAACTGATTGAGGCCCTGTTCTACATACTTTTACTTATCAGACTAAGTCTGATTTATTGAAGGATTATCCAGGCTATAGCATTTAGTCATTATGCAACTTTTTCTTCTTCTTATGAATAAGCATTGCACCTATTTCCTGCGAATAATTGTGCTTCTTACACTAGTAAAACCTGTCATCACCTTGTAAATTCCCCAGATACAGTATCAATGAAGTTTAGATTTGTAATATCCTCATGGAGTGGACATATATTTTGATACTGGTTTCTCAGGCAGAGAACAGAATTTGTGACTTGCCCAAGGTTAGTTACTGAATTAAAGCATGTGCCTTCCAAACCTTGACAGGCAGATTCTTAATATAAAACCATCTTCTCTTGATTAGGAAAGTTGAAAAATATGGATGTATTAACTATAATGAAGCCGAAGTGTATTTTATTTACTACTTAAAAAAAAAAAGCCTGAAGCATATATCAGGATTTTATTGAGTACTTAAAATCCTGACTTTTGTTTAAAAAAAAATACCCAAGACTTTATTATTATTTAAAAAGCTGAAGAAAGGTTTTATTGGGAAAAAACAGCTTTAGTAGAAATCTATTGATGAAAGGATTAAGGCTTTGTGGGTAATTGATCTTTTAATCTGAATAACAACTATCTAAACCTATGTTTTCCCATGGTGCTTTCAATCCAGATAAATCTAAAAGCGTGAAATTCCTATAAATGTCTTCCTTGCTTCCATTAACAAAGTATGTTTTCAAGATCAAAATCAGGTAGGAATTACATATCTAAATGCTTATCTGAAACTAATTTGTACAGACTTTTATACACTCAGTCCTGTTTATTGTTTATATAAAAAAGCTCTCTAAAAGATTGCATAGGACTGAGGTTAAATAGCTGAATACATGGAGGTTTGCTAGGTTGCTAGAAACATAAATCTTAGATTAAATGTAAACAACCTAGCATTTTTCTTCTGTTAGTTTTTAGTATTGAATACAATTCTGAAATAGTAGTAGAGATAGTATACCATTTTGGCATGCTGTCTGACAATATAATTTGGGGCTGAAGTTATGTCAAAATTTTTCATTATATATATTATATATATAAAATATGTGTATGTATGTGCATGTGTATAGATATATGTATTTAATATTACAAGAATCATGATTAGCTATATGTCCTATAATATACCTGCTGTGCATTATCATGTATAGTATGTTTGAGAAGAGAATGCAGATTTACTTGATTTACAAGGAGGGAAATGACTGCAATATTTGCCTAAAATGTGTGTTGTTTTCCACTGAAGCTTTTTGTTGTTCACAAATAGAAATTTTCTTTTTCTACGATAAATGACCCATGCAAAATGAGTTAAGAGTGACAATGGAGGGAATTAAAATTGCTGTTACCAATTTATTTATTTTTTTTAAACTAAACTAATATAATCATAAAATGCTTTTGATTTTTACTTAATTTTTGTGAAAACACATTCCGGGTGAAGATCGCAGCATAGCTGAAGCCGAGAACCTACTTGCGGGGGTACATTTGCTACTCAGAGGAGAACAAGGTTGTATTTGGCTAAAATAAGCCAAGACAAAATAAATCATTTTTGTACATATCATAAATACTTGGTATGAGTAGGCTTAGGTATCTGAGGATATCTCAGGAATCTACAGAGCTAGAGAGCACTGCTAACTGTGGACTATCATCTCATACAGAAATTCAGATGTGCTGGCTGACCAGGATAATAAACCCATGAAAAAGACGGATTCTTCTACATATTTATGTAGGAGAGTCTCTGGTCTCTGCCTACAGCTGCACAAGTGCACAGACCTGTCAAAAAATATCTTCTATGTTCCCATAGAGAGACTCAAATGTGTTTCCTGTGATAAATCAAAAAAAAAACCTTGGGCCAAATTCATCCATCTTGCATATTTATTACTGAAAATGACTACCATTCTCTATCACCTTTTCTACTTCGTGTTTTAGAAAGTCTTCACTTTCCAAAAGATAGGCATCAATGTTCAGCTACATAATATATAAAATATGTATACATATATCAAGAAAAATGGAATTGTGAAGAAATTAATGCAAGGTCAGATCCCTAATAATGGACAAATGAAAATAATATTGTCCCTTAGGATGGCAGTCCATTCTGGAAAGGTGGCAGCTAATAGTGTGAATGCACACTTTCAATCAGAAATTCCTGTCCCCTCCTTTTAGGATTAACCACTGAGGATAAAACACTGGGTTTATCATTTTCACAAAAGAACTCCTGTGTTTAAGGAGCTATTTACAAAAATGTCTTCATTTTTAGATTATATCAAATTTTGGAGAGTTCATTTTTTTCCCTGTGATCTGAAAAATAGCTCGGCGACCCCAAACTCCAGTTTACCTTCATTTGGGGATCTAGTTATAGATTTAATATCCACCTGCCTTCTCTCTTGTTCACAAGTGTTGTCCTAAGTCTGACCATAAGCTTTTTTATCCTTGACATGATGAGGCTTCTCTCACCCGTCACTGTTTCTAAAGATGTGATTTATAAACCCCTGGTGGTCCATGAAGCCTGAGTGACTGATGCACACATCATCCATGGATTAATTTAGTAGCCCATCAGTTACAGGTGTAAAGAATCTTTTGGCATCAGGGAAACAAGATGTATGAGGAATGACTGACAAGTTCTTAGTCTAGAGAAGAAATGGAGGAGAGATTTGAGAACTGACTTCAAAAATATAAAACCCTGCTACAAAGTAAGAAGGAATAAATTGTTCCCCATGTCAGTAAGATCAGCAAAAGAGATGGACTGAAATTTTAGAAAAGATAATTTTAGATGTTGGAAAGCGTAATATTGCAAATAGGATAGTGGAGCACTGAAGTAGATTGTCAAGTGGGTTGTAGAGTCCATATCAGGAGAGGACAAATAAACCTTCAGATGATACAGGTAGAGCCAAGCTTGTCTTGATCAGAGGAGAATGGATTAAGTAAACTTGGATGTCCCTCCCTGGCCCTGTTTTCAAAATTTTGTTAGGATGTTTAGCAGTCTGCAAGAACCTTTCTAGGTCTGACAGTGATTTAATGGCCCAAAAAGCCAAGGTGAAGTAATGGGAAGTTCTGGTAATTAGGACTTTCTAAATACTACTGATGAAGACAAAGAGCAACTAATAGGTAGGTAATTAGTGCAGAGTTTCTCACAACCTATGTGCTTGTTTCCTCTCAGCCAATTTGCTTTCCTTTTGGAATCCTAATACATTGGAAAGAGTGTGAAATATATATAAATATAGAGATTTGTCCCATGGAAAATGATGCACCTGGCCTGAGCACCAGGGAGTCAAAACTGAGGCAGATTCCCAACTTGGGATCTCAGGATGTCTCCTTGGGATCTCTTCTTATGTCTTGATAGCTCAGACATGACGCCTTTCATTATCAGGCACTGCTCCCTTCTCCTTAATGATTTCTATATCAGAGGTGCCTGCAGATCTGAGCCACTAGCTGGGCTTTCTTACTAGTAAGTATTGTACAAAAGACGTACTTTTGGGGAAAAAAAAAAGCTTTTTTTGGGGAAAAAAAAAACCCAGAAGGCTGCAAGAGAAGTAGAGGAAAGTCTAGGGGAAGTGAACTGCCTCCAAATAAGTTGGGTACAGAGTTTAGGGCACCAGTCTACATCATACAGCCTCTTCAGGCTTGACAGCAGTTACCTTGAAGCAGACTAGCTGCCTGTGTTCACGCAATTAAAAAAGAAATGTGAATTGCATCCTGCAAGGATAACTATATTCTTTTCCCGAGATCCTAGGAGCGTATCTATAATCCAACCAAACTGCTGAGTGCTACTTTGCAGAGCTTTACAGGGGAAGCACTGTGTTTTGCAACAATTAATTTTGCAGAGGAAGCAGCCTGTTTAAAGACGCCTGCAGCAGTCACTAAAATATATGTTGTTTTTCAAGGCCACCAGACACACAGTTGGCTAGGTTGGCTAATAAACAAAACAACAATGCAAAAACCCAGCCTCGTGGGGTTTTCGGTGAGAAGGGATGAGAAATAAAATGAATAATGCTTACCTGCCAGGGGTGGGTGAAGACTGTAATTGTTTAGCCCCCAGCAGATGCCTGCAAGGGTTAAAAATGACAAAGATATTAGTTGGTAACTGCTAAGATTGTTGGTTTGAAGCTCTGGGCAAAACACAGACTGTTATTTACCGGACTTGGTCGATTTACTTCTTAATGCAATAATGACCTGTGAAATGAAACGTGAGCTAGACAATTGTTCCTCATTGTTTCCAGTAAAACATCCTTTCATACCCCATTAAACCACCATTAATTCCATATGAAAGAGAAGCAGGCACAAACACCAAGGGATATCTCTCTTTTTCCTCTCTTTCTCTCTTTATGGGCCTGATTCGGACTATGGCCATGCTATGGATAGCAAAACAGCTTTCTTGTGAATTTTAGAAGGCACTGGGTGGGTGGCAGGGGACATATTTCTAAAGGAGCACCAAAGAGACCTGCTGGGTCTTTGGAAGAGGTTGCTAGTCTGGGATTACAGCCTAAATTTTTGGAGATTAGTATGCCAGCTAATATAGTGAATGTGTTCAAATTTGTGATGTGAATCAGCACACTGCTCTCCATTTCTTTGAGATTAGCTCCTTAAGGTATGAGATTTATGCAATCACTATGTATGTGCCATCCACTATTTTTTTCCATTTGTTAATTCCTAATTTATTTGCAGTTTCACTCAAAGTACGGGGAGAAGTTCTCAAGGGCAATACGTTCCTACAGGTTATTATTGGTGTATATATATATAATTTATTATACCAATAATTTATTACACCAATAAATGCACTATGGACGGAAACTCCATTTTTGAGTCTCAACTAAGGGAAAAGTTTTGACTAGAACTTGCACATTGGTAGATGACAGGGAATCTAACCAAAGAGTCATCATAAAGTGCTGGTTCCTCTGCTCGGGAAACTCATTCTTCTCTTTAAATCCTGATTCTCCTCTGCTCTAGTATATTGCTAGATTTTCATATTTTATTTGAACTATAAATAAGGAGAAAAATAGCAAGCTATCTGAATGATGACGTATAATTTTTATTTTCTTCTGGAATAAATCAAAATGAGCATAAAATGCATTCCTACTAGAGCTTAGAGAGTTATTTTTTCATGGAAACCCTTAAGATGTTTCAGCAAAAATACTTTTGCTTTTCTTTGTTTCTATTGCTTTTGTCTGTGTGTGCATTTGTGAAAACTTGAGTTTAGTCAAAAACCTGGTTTTCCTTCAAAAACAACATAGAAATGCAACTTCCTCTGTATATTTTCAGTCAAACGTAACCACTGTGTAGAATTCAGAAATGTTGCAGGCCATATTCTCCCTCATTTGCGATGACATAAATCTGATAGAGCCTCAATCTATCTAGAATTATAAAACTGATTAGAACATTTTTGTGCATGAGGTGTTGCTGGGAAAATAGTATCTCTGTAGGTGGGAGACTGACTGATTTATATTTCTTAGTGCAAGTGTGTGTGGAGAGACTTAAAAACATTGCAATCTTTCGTCAATTAGCAGAAAGAATGGCCAAATATTTCCAGAAGCCATTACTAGATATTTTATGTACCTTTGTGTGTGATTTGTCTTGTTATGAAATTTATTTGAATTTTATCTGATCAGAGGAGGACTGAGTAACTGTATGCTATGAATCTGTTTATTGCTAATGTTTATTTCATAGAAAATGTTAAGGAAATCTCCTAATTCTGCATCTGCATGTAAAGAGATGTGTTACATGATGTAGAAACTTAGGACATATCTGTGAAGGGGTAGGGACAGCTCTGAAGAAATCTAGCATGAGAAAGTAAAAATCTTCTCACCCTACGTTAATGTAGTGATATACCACAGAATCACAGAATGACAGAATGTTCAAGGTTGGAAGGGACCTCTAGAGATCATCTAGTCCAATCTTGCTGCTCAAGCAGGGACACCTAGAGCAGGTGGCACAGGGCGGCATCCAGGCGGGTTTTGAAGACCTCCAGAGAAGGAGACTCCACAACCTCCCTGGGCAGCCTGTTCCAGGGCTCTGTTACCCTCATAATGAAGTTCTTCCTCAGTGATGGAACTTCCTGTGTTTAATTTATACCCATTATTGCTTTTTCTGTCAGTGGCCACCACCAAGAAAAGTATTTCTCCATCCTCTTTACATCCTCCCCTCAGGTACTTACTTGTACATGTTGATCAGATCCCCTCAATCTTCTCTTCTCCAGGCTAAACAAGTCCAGCTTGGTTAGTCTTTCCTCATAAGATAGATACTCCAATCATCTTTCTCACTCTATGCTGGACCCTTTCTAGAAGTTCCACATCCTTCTTGTATTGGAGGAATCAATATTATGGATCACTGAATCCATAGCTTTTATCCAAAGGTATCATTGAATTTCTTGCAAGTCACAATTTGATAGTCTGCATTTTAACATATTCCATCATCATGCGTATTTGTTTTTTTTTTCCAGTTGCTCCTAGTTTCAGTTGCAGGTTTCTCCTGCCAAGAGAATTTGTGTAATCTCCTTCTCTGGACATCTTCAAAACTTATTGGGATGCAACTGTGCTGTAAATGACCCTCTGTGTGCAGGGGGGTTGGACTAGATGATCTCTAAAGGTCCCTTCCAATCTTAATAATTCTATGATTCTGTTCTATGATTCTATTTTATGTTTCATTTTGATTTTTATTTGTTTAATACTGTATCCTTTTATGCAATTTGGATCCTTTGCTTTTCCCATGCTAGAATTATGCTTGGGGTCAGATTTTGTCTGTGAGTTTGATCAGAAATGGCCGAGCTGCAAAGAAAAAGTGAAGCTTTATTTTTTGTTGTTGTTGTATGCTAGAAAACAAATCTCTAACCTCGAGAAACTATGGACCTGTGTTGGAGATTGAGTTTAGCAGCTCTGAGGTCAGTTTTCTTTTCACACACCTTGTAAAAAAATGCCCCATCCAGAACTATGTATGAAAATCAGCTGCAAAGATTCATTGTCTCCTATTATGTGCTATGAAAGGTCCAAACCTTGACTTATTGTTTCTGAAAATTTCTGTTCCTGTTGTGCTGCATTCTTTGACACATAGATCCTGCAAGATGTCAAATGCATCTGATTCTTTAGCCCTCTCCAAAATACTTGAGTATTTAAATCCTCACATCCCATGCTCTGTCTCCCTTGAATTTCATTTGTCCATTAGTGAAAGAATCTTGTACATTACATGACCTCTGTTGCTGCACAAGGCTCTGTGTCCCTAAGAGACAGATAAGTGTTGTGTCCTAACATTACAGATTGGGCAAGTTCAGAGCCAAGACATTACACAAAGTCATCTGTGGTGGCGCTGAAAAGAGATTTCAGTCGACAGCAACACCATCAACTGGGAACATGCTAATTAGATTTTGATCAACCAGTCTCATTGCTAAGGCATCTACCACAGTTTACTCTGTGCATGGCCAGAGTTTTTGTTAAAAATACTTATACATCTCGCTGACTGTTTGCCCGTAAATCCAAATCTTGGTTGCAAAGAATAGATCCATATGAAAGGATTCAACTGCACTTCTGAAAAGAGATGGGGAATGTGAAATGTAAAGACATTTGCTTGGCACATGAAGAACAATCAGATAGGAAACAATTCCCTTCGTTGCCTTTCCATGCACTTCTTCCTAGGTAGCAGTTTTCTGAGCAAAAGGAGAATTATGACTGTGTGGGTGCATCAATGTATGTGTGTGTTTACACACACACACACAGACACTGTCCTCACAACTGCACTTGGAAGCATTTCCTCATTTTTCTCTCTTATCTTCCAAATATTAGCATTTAATGAAATACACATTTCCTTCATTTATTTTGAACCTAATCCAAGGCCAGCAAATACCAGAACTTCAAATGTTATGACAGGATAGATTCTTTATTGGTTTGTTTTCTTTTCATTCTTTCTGTTTTCACTGTAATTTTTTTTAAAAAGATTATAAACCCTTATGTTTCTAACTCAAGGAGCCTGGCTTCCAACTGAGGTAGACAAATATTTCAGAAGAAAAAAAATGTCCCTGAGACTCATCCAATGCAGACAGCTGTGCAGCAAACAGGAAATTGAGGAAGTCAGGTTCATCAGAGACACAGGATTTCCTTTGTGGATGTTTCAGATAAATCCTATTTAATTTTTCCACATTGGTTCAGTGCTGTAAAAGAAACACAACAAAAACATGGACAGTACTGTTCTGTGCATGGAAGGCAATGATGTGAATGCAGAAGTAAAGGAAAATTTCTTCTGGGAAACATCTCAGCTTGGTCATGTCATGACCTCTTTCAGCAAACTCATACTGGGTCTGTCTGTGGTTCAGGCTGGTGGGACGTAAACCAGAAACCATGTCAACCATGTCACTAAATCAAAGAAGGGAAGAACTTACTAGGTTGGACACAGTTCCCAGCTGATGCAGTTAAACAGCTTCCACTTCAAAATAAGCACTTGTCCTTCTAGCTTGAACTATGAGCAGCACAATCTCAGGTATGTCCATAAAGGGCAGTTTAAGTGTCTCCTAGATTCCAACAATTCATGCTAGAGCCTTCACTGCTGGCAGGCTGGTATCCAGGAGTTTCATCCATCAGTATATGGAGGGTGATTTATGAAAAATTATATATGGGAAATGAGAGGAGACAATAGTCTGATATTGGAAGAGAACTCAAATAGATTAAGTTCCCCTAGAAAACCCCACTAAAGCCTTCTCCTGTGACTCTGATTTCCTGTGAAATTAGGTTCTTTCTTCTTTTTCTTCACTCACTGGTTTGTCATGTCTGTTTATGCTCTTAACTCTTCAGTGGGGTGAATAACCAAGTGTTTCTGTAGCAACTTGTGTGCCAGGGCCCCACACTAGCTTTGGACTCCTATGAAACACTGGGAAAACAATAATTTGATACTATTACCAGTGTCATCACTCTGTCAAATCTAATTCTTTAATTCAAAACACATGCGACTGACACAATGGGCACTGTAGGGTGCTCAGGATATGTGGTATGAATATTAATGTAATTATTAATTGAAAGAAATAGTTAAAAAGTGAAAGAAGTTAATAATATATTTTTGGGGTCACAGATCAGTCCTTTGGAAACATAGTAAATTTACTGGCTTTGTGTTTAAGAAATTTTGAAAAATAAACATTTGTGTTTTGGATAATTAACACTGAATATGAAGTTTAAGATCACAGTAGGAACACATTTATTAACTTACTCTATGAAGTTTTGCATATATGTATATACATGTGTACAAACATATATGTGAATATAACATCATCTTGTATCCCCCAGTTGCATGGCAAAGCAATCTGCAATAGATTGGCAACTTAAACAACATCATAAGTTGTCCTGGAAATAATTTTTCTTTTCAAGGAGACTCCTCTTCTTTAGTGAAAGTATGCTAGACTGAGAGTCCTACTTGAATCTGTCTTAGAATACTAGCTATCAAGATAAGATAATTGCAATCATAATGCACCCCAGAATCATTCATTGCAGGTTGCATGCAATGAAGATCATGCATTTCAGCCTCATATTTTCTCCTGACTATGATTTCTTTGTGTCTTTGTTTTCTTTCTTTGTCTTTTCTGTTTTTTTTTTTTTCTTTTTTTTACAGTTCTGGGTAACTGCCCACTAATTTCAGTTTCAAGGACCTTGTTTTCTGGTTGCCTGGATAAGGCAAGTTGAATTAAAACTTTGGCATCGATCTTATTTGAGAGACCAATAGAGGATTTAACTTTCGTATTTGACAAGCTAATTGGCTAAGGTTCAAAAACATCAGTTATGCAATAAAACTGTATGCAATTAATTAGAGGAAGCTGATTATTTTCAGTTCAGCTCTGTTCCTGAAATGTCCTCCTACTCACTAATAAACTTTGTTCCTGCGGTGGTTTTTCTGAAATTAACAAACACATTGCAAAATTAGAGCATGTCTGCCCCACTGTTTTCTTCCTGTGCTCACTAGGATGAAACAGTTACTGTATTGAAAGAGAATTTTTATCCCTCTAAGACCCTTATTGCAAGCACAATTGTTTTTCCCCCCCACAGAGTCGAAAGGAAATTGTAGCATTAGCAGATGAGAGGCCTCAACCTGATTGAGAGATGCACCAAAAATAAACCAGAGACACATGGACAAAACAGATCCATTGCATAAATATTTAGCCAAAAAGAAGCCTCCTAATAGCCAATAAGTTTCCTTGGTTCTTCACGGACCTTTGTTGCTGATCTGCTGCAAGTTGTGGCAAATTATTTAAACTTTCTCCCTTCTTTCTTTCAGGAATGTCTGTAATAAAAATATCCCTTAAATGGAGGAAGGCTGAGCTGTACTGCTTTGGTCTCTGTCCACTAGTAGATGAGTACAGCTTTATTCTTTACCATTGCTAGAGAGGGAACTAAGATATAAAGTGATCACAGTACCAGGAAATTACCTGACAAAAATGGAACAGGGTAGACCCTATTTTACTGTGGGTTGTTACTCTGGGTGTGTTACTTCTTAAAGACTTTTCCAAACTTTTGACTACTTGCTATTATTATAAATTGCAAGAGATGAAACTAGAGTCAGTAGAAATATTTTTTTTGCATCCCCAGGATGTAAAAGGATTGCAGGAAAATGATATGATGTCTCCCTTACTATTTGCATCCCCATTATGAGACATCCGAGTTCGCTTTCATTGGTGAGAGACTATTTTCCCTAGTTCCCTGTGCAGCTTGCTGTGGGATGCTGGCTTGGACCAGGTTGTAGTGAGTGAATCCTGCTTTCTCCCTTGCCTCCTTAGGCTACAAACTTCTTCAGTCACTGAAATATGCATCTGGAACATGAAAGTCAGTGGGACCTCTCCCATTCTTCTTCATTCTTGGAAAGACCAAGACTTTCTGAGGAGAATAGATGACTCTGTAGATGTCTTGATAGCACTCAGAAAAAAAGGCGTCCAGCCTTGGCTGGGGCTTATGGATTGTCCCTCAGTACAAGTGCACTGTTGCCCACATCTTTCATTTTTTCTTTTTAAAAAAGGAGCCAAATCCTACAGAATTCTGAGGCTGGCTTCAAAATCAGAGCTGTGATTTAGTAAGTTTCTTGTGTCTTGTTCAAGGTAATGATTGCTTCAGGAAGACTGTTAAAACACCACCATTTATAGAATGAATCTTCTTTCTCATAGACATATCCTCCTAATCAGCCGTTCAAGGATAGTTTGGCTTGAAAGTAGATCCAGTTCCTGGGCTATGGCTTAATGTATTTTTTTCATCTATTCATTTGGCCTTGGCAAGGCATCCTAGCTTGTTTTTTTGTGCGTGACTGACTACTTCTGGGGATATATTCATACTATAAACTATTACTAATAGCAAACAACCATCTCCCTGTTATGGCAGACCCAGCAAGTCATTCTTGTTGCCTGACCTACTACTGGGTCATTTTGGATAGTTGGTGGCTTTTTCTATTCTTTCTACAAAGAAGAATAGAGTGTGGGGCCTGATTCAGTAGAAAGCAGTATACAAGCCAATGTGTTTACTTTGACTGATTTTACTTGTAGATTATGTTTGCCCAAGAAGCCCTTTGTAGCTAATAACTCTTCACTGCAACCCTGGAGGGTTCACAAGTTATAGGATGGTGGGTTATGGAAGAAGGTGGGTGGGAAAAAGTCAATAATAATACCAATAAAAAAGCCATCTTTCTGATCAAAGGAGAAAATGCTTGAATAAAGATTATATTAAAAAAGAAAAATGTAGAGGTCTTGTTAAAACCTTTGGGTTACTGTCCAGTTATGTGGATTTTCCCTCTAGTGCTTATTCTGGCATTCATTAAACCCTGATAAGTTACATAGAAACACTTGAAAGAATGATTAGAAATGCTATGTGTGAATAATAGAATTGCTTAAAGGGAAATGGAAATTCTTAAAGGGAAACACATAGTGACATGGAAAGTGAACTTGTGTAATTTTCTCATTGTCCAGGGTTATTATGTTATTCCTCATTTTTGTGGATGTTGCATTTGTATGCTTTCATTTTCACAGTTTGGGGGCTGCTTAGGAAAATAAATTATCCCTTCTCTTAGTTTCAGTGGGAGATGAGTACACTGAAGATCTTTAAAAAAGGAAACTTCTCTTTGTTCAGGTGTCTTTCTTTGAGTAGCATAAGATAGGGTGCTGGAAAAGAAAAAGCACACACAAACAAAACATAGCAACCCAACACCCCTAATCCAAAGCCAAAGCTGTCCCCTCCTTGAAGTTGTCTATGTGGCCCTTTACCAGGAGATGGGTGGCTGCTCTGCCTGTGCTCTGCTGACTGTGACCCTGGTGTGTGGTGAGGATGGGGCCACATCTTATCAGCTCTAATGTGCTTATCTCAGTGTCATTTATTCACTAGGATTTGGTGATGGGCTATCTGCAGATGTTTCGTTTGTGCTCATCTAGAAATGAGATCTGGGAGAACTTGGGTCTCTTTACATACAATTATATCAATGTTCTCTGTTAGAGAAGAAGTCCAAGTCTTATACAATTTCAGGCAGTTAATTCCTCTGCCACTCGGAAAATCTGGAGCATGTCGGGGAAATCTGGGATCTGTGAGGGAAATAGATAAGGCCTAAATTCCAAGGGACATAAATATATTCATGTTTTTCCTTGAGATTTCTACGGTCATGGTCTTATTTGAGAACTTTCTCTGTAAAGTAACCTGGCACCAGTTAGACGTGTCCAGGAGTTTGAAATTACCATAGATGTGAGAAGGGGCTTAGGAGAAGAAGTTTGGAAGTGAGAAGTGAATTGTACTGCCAGCTGAGCAATCATGGCTTGAATTGCAAGAGCAAATGTCCAGCACGCAACTCTGTTGTCCCACTCCCCAGCTGTGCCTCAATCTGTGCCTGCCTGAGCAGGAAGGTTAGACTAGATGATCTCTAGAGGTCCCTTCCAACCTTGAAGATTCTGTGATTCTGTGATTCTATTTGACATTGCTTAAGAGCTATAATATTCTAGAAAAAGGGAGAAGAGACTTTTTGCCCTAGCCCCCATCACTTAGAAAGAGATTATCCTGCTGCAAGGAATTGACAGATCCAAATGAGACAAACCAAAAACTGCAGGAGAAGCTGAGGCCTGGACGGGACTGTGCGCTTAAAACACATCCTTGGCAGTGCCAGAAGCCTTACTGTGGCTGGGCTGTCCTTGAACACAGGACTCCAGTGTCTCATAGATCACAGAATCACAGAATCTTCAAGGTTGGAAGAGACCTCTAGAGATCATCTGGTCCAACCTTCCCGCTCCAGCAGGCAC
>JAUBOD010000057.1:1044988-1055156 GCA_032353885.1 Nothura maculosa | reverse complement strand
ACACAGCAATCAGCTCTAATTTCCTTTTTTTCTCTTCCCATCTCTGCCTCTCTTATCCCCATGATCTTTTTTTTTTTTATCTCTGTCTCCCTCCTCCTCCAGACAGCTTTATTAAATTCAGATTTCTATTTCTGAGGCCTCTGTGTCTGAGCACTTGTTCCCTGATAGACACAGGGAGCAGAAAAAAAAGCAGGATTCCCTCATGTTCTTGCTCTCCTCAATGTCCCATGAAAGCATTCAAAACCTTTCCACAGCTCCTCTCTCTGATCAGATGTTCAGCTTACAGGCTGTTGTTAGAATTTTGTCAGAATTAACTTTTTTGGAACTCAGGGAAACATAATGCATGAGAAAATATGATGAAAACGCGCACAGTGTACCACCCTCTTGGGCAGGATTGAGTCAGCAAGTAAAATCTCTGCTAAAAGTTCTTGTAAGTTTTGCATAACTGGAGTTCCTGTAGCTCCCATGGAGAGAAGAAGGGCTAATGTCCAAATATCTTCTCAATTCTGAAAATGAGTTGGCCAAGACCATTTCCTGCTACCTAACTGGATTGATCTAAGTATTGGTATACACTGGTTCTGAAGTGAGCCTTTATACACTGATGGAATATGAACTCATGCCACAGGGCTTCAGCTTGGTGTCCACTACAATTACCCTACATGTGAAAACCTAGCAGCTCTTGCCAGACTTTTATTATTATTATTAACTATTTTTTCCTGCACCATGGCATCCTATAAGCTCAGATCAGAGATATTTTCTGATGTCTCAAACCAGTAGAAGGATCTATCCAGCTTCCTGCTCAGAACATGCCAGATAAGCTCAGAAAAAAATGGTCTTTCTGATATTGTTGATTCAATGGAAAAAATAAGTAAAAATCATTCCTTTGCTTATTTTACCTGCCTGTCTGGCAATGGTGGTGTTATATCATGAAGTTAGAGCCAAAGCTGACCATCCTGGCCATTCGCTTTATCAAAGGATGTATGAAGAACCTCCCATTGATACAGGTAGGATGTCTGAGCAAAGCAATCTTAGGGAATCCTATATTGCTCTGCTTATCTTTAAACAACTCTATTTCAGTGCCCTTTTATTTATCTGCACTACTACCCTAGTGCACTTGTCTGGTTTGCTGGGCACAAACAGGTTATTTCAACATAGCAGCTTTGAGGCAAGTTGTGTAGTAATTGAGTATTCTTGTATATAATCACATGGACAAGGCAAAGATAAAAAGAGTGTGTAGTACCATCAACACAAAAAGTCTCAACAATGTTAACAACTACCATATTTTAGAGTTTAAGTATAAGCTAAGCATTCTCCACAATGGTTATTTTTACAGTGATTTGCAGGATGAAACCATTGCCTGATGTAGGAATGTAGCTTTTCAAATTTTATTCCCACAAAAGGTCAAAGCCTCAGATGTTTAATATGGGCTTGTGCATCAAGCTGTCATCAAATAGACCACCTGAGGAACTGGCCTGCTGGGAATGTGTTTTAACCATCCAAACAGAGACATTCAAACCTTTGCAAGCTCCACCTCCAGAAATCCAAGGGAAAAGCCGAGGAAAAATGGTCTTTGGTCTCCAGGCCTTTAAGCACTGGACAATGGGTTGCTTCTCTTTTCTGTTTCCCATTGCAGACTGGGATGTTTTCAGACCAAACAAGTCCCTGTAACTTGAACTCAGCCATCATTTATGGAAGTACCCTGCACAGCATGGTTAATAAATAAAAGTTTAAGGAGAAAGAAAAAAAAAAAAACGGACAACCTCGCCACTATTAACAAAAGACTCTTCAAAGCTATTCTTTCGCTCTGGGCTTTTACAATAATAAGCTGAAAAAATACATTAGAGAACAGACTCCTTTCTAGCCACTTCATATTTCATTTTACCTCTCACTTGTCTATTTATTTTCATGTCTTTTCTGATTACTTCTCAATTGTGGGAAGACAACATTAGGCACAATGAGTTTTAAATATACTCCCTGGCCAAAATAACTCTGAGAGCTGTGTGAAATTTCAAACAGCTCCTGGTAAGTCTGGAATAAAATGCAAAGAGAAGGGTGCCTACCAGCCAGAGCAGGGGATGCAGGAGTGTTTGATCTGGTCTACCAGGCTAGCTCTTCTTTTTCTCCTTGCATGGACACCACATTACACAACCAAGATCACGGTGCATCTGAGTTTATCCATCTTTATATTGTACTCTAGTTGTGGTAAAGTACATGGGATGTTCCGGCTTTGAACCTTTTCTCGTGGAAGTGTGCACAGGACTTTGATGAGTCAACTAAGAGGCTCTAGTTTACCTAAAACACAGGTGCAAAAGTGAGCCTCAAAGCTACTTCATAGCATCTTACCCATATGTGAAGTCATATATGAAAATGACACTTAGATCACAGACTTTGTTTAAATCATTTTTTAACTCTAGTGAAATTTCTCTGAATTTATACTGTATGTTCTAATAAACAATGATTTTTGACCTCATCAGTTACAGATAATCTGAGCTTATAGCTATCTATGCTTTGATTTGGAAGTTGAACTAGAGGATCTCCATAGATCTTTCATAACCTATTCTTTTTTTCTCAAATTTAAGTAGGCAAATAGGCATTGCATTTTTTGATTCTGCCTACAGGTTCATCTGACTTTCTTGAAACTGATGTTCAAGTCTTCCAACTTGGCACCTATGTTGGTTGCAGAGGTTAATAGTTCTACAGTTAGTAGCTACATTACTAAAAGTTGGACACTTAGGTTGGCACCTATCTCTACCTAATTGGCTTTAACAAAATACAGGCTTTTGGTTCAATCTAGTTTTCTAGGTTTTCCATCTAGCTAGTACAGACAAGTATCTCCAGAAGTGATTCAATCTATCCAATAGAAAACAGGAATGAATGATCCTATAAAAGTCTCCCTCTCTCCTCATTCTCTAATGATTATAGTCTAGATGAGCAGTTTAAACTAGACAATTAGCTTAGACTAGATGCTTAACATTTAGGCAGCTAAAATTAATGTGATGAATCCCATTCTATATTCTTAGATAATGACTCTAGCCTTTGTATCTCAATTTTTTAACTCTTTTCTGTGTTTTCATACGTCTTTGGATTCTGCACTGTGATTTCAAATTCTTTTCCATTTCTAAGGCCTCCCATTACAATTCATTGCCATAAATATGTCATAGCATAATATAGCTGTCTGTACCTGTAATGAAATCCTTCTGCTTTAAGATTCAACTCGGTAGCAAATTCAGGACTAATATTGCTGAAAATCATCCTAATAATGCTGGGACTCTTGAGCTTATGATCTGTTCTGTCATGAGCACAGGCTGCAGGCCTGGACCTCCAGCCAAGGCAGGAACAAAGGGCTCTGAAACTATCATTTTCCAATCAATTTTGCATTCACTTTGCACTAATCTTATCTAGACTACATCTGCCAACAAAACCACTTGTGATGTTGTTGCTATCATGCCAATATAGCCATATTACAATAAAGCCAGATAGATGAACTTCTTCTGCATGTATCCATGCTATCTGTCACTCCTTGTTGTCTTATGAATATTTCCAGTTTGTTAGGTTATTAAGTTATTAGTTCCGATGTTTTTAGGGAATTGAATTTAAATTCCCAGATTTATGTTCTGTTTTTTCTTCCCCTTTTCCTAAAGAGAGATGCTATTTTTCCCCTATTTTTTCTCTTTTAGGGCCTTACTTATGGCTCCCCAAGATGTCTATTAACAACTATCCGAACTTTTAAGTAGGTCAAGAGGGAAGTGTTATGATTCATAAACTCTTGGAAAATGTAAGAACAACCCTAGAAAATCTCATTGTATAGTGAGTTTATGGTTATATACAATTGCTTGAAAGCCCATCAGGGATGAAAAAAAAAGAAACTAGAATAATCAATTAAATCATACAACTAAATATCTAATGCTGTAATGATCTTCAGTCTTGTGATTTTCAGGGACCAAGACCTAGAGACTTCATATTCAATTTTTTTTAACATTGCCCTGAATTTCCTTGTCATACAATGAAAGAAGACAGGCATTCAGATGCTGGCAGGCTGAATTGCCCCCTTGAGGCCTAGGATGACTGGATTCCTAAATTAAGCACGTTAGTTCAATTCTTTCACTTAGGTGGTATGAGTTTGGTTCTCATCTGAGGATTTTAGATGTTTTGGTTTGTCACAGCTGTTACCTACTGGTAGTGATGAGGTTCTCCTAAGGGTCAGATGCCAAATCTAATCTTGTTTCAACCTTCTGACAAGGAGCAATCTGGAGGGATGAGGAATGGATGAGAGAGGAAGTAAGACTTTTGTCTTATTGCCCCACTGAGTAACTGTGGTGCAGTAAGAGGCACCTGCATGAAATTGCGTAGCAGTTCTGCAAGAGTCTGCAGCTGAATTGCCACCAGAAGCTAATACAACACTTTTCTGAGATGAATAGAACCGGAAAAAATAAGGTTTACTTACAGTGTTCAAGCTTGGCAATGTTAGAAATGGAATTTAAGGCAGTATGTGGGAAGAAGGTGAGGAGAAAGTCAACTTTGTGCAATTTCTTGGGCCTGTGATCTAGAGAAGGTGAAGGAAGAGTTGAACAGACCACAGTAGCAACCCAGTTTAAACTATTTCATCATGCTGACTGGTTGGTCAGTGTGGGACTAAGATATGCCAAGAGCCCTGATGATGAAGAAAACCACATTAATGGTTTTCTTCCAGTGGAAAGCTTTCAAGAGTAGAAGTGGGGATCTATATCACAGCTACTACTCAGTGACTGGGTCTCCAAACAGTGTCATACAAAAATTCTTCTAATTCTTAAATAATGCCTGGATATCTCACATCTTTCAAGTTTCTTCATTTCTTATGTTTCATGAAAGATGAGTTTTTAATGTGCAGGTATTTTGTACCTTACTCTCCTGGAAAACAAGTCTCCTAAAACTCTGATATTAGGTATACAAAGCTGAAAACATTTAGAGTTACTAGTTTACTCTGAAAATAATATGCCTAAGAGATAATAGTAAGTCAGCACATTTGAATCCATAAGCAAATTCTAGTTCTGGATTGATTTTGGTATATATGGAATATTTGTGTTTGAAAAGCATATCTGATGAAAAAATGCTTTTTCTTTCAATGAGATAGTTTTACAGAAAAAAGAAAAAACACTCTTCAGAAACATTATCAATTCTTGGATAAAAAACAAAAATTGAGTAAAATCTTTATACTTAAATATAAAGTTCATCTGCTAATGAACAAAAGATGGGGGAGACTATTTCAGGGCAAATGCTGGTCTCTGTACTGTCCTCTGCTTTCCCTATGTCTTATAAAAATAATTGTTATTTTTAAGCTTAACTCTAACCTGAAAATTTCAAAAGTTCTGCAGGTATTTGATGTTTTCTTTCTGGCCCGATACTAATGGAAAATCATTCCATTTCTCTGTGAGCCGGTTCCCAGGCCTAAAGAAGTGTTCTCATTAGGAAGAAATGATAATAATAATAATAATAGCAAAGCAGAGTTCCACACCATTTTTATTTTGAAGCAGTCATTTTATTCCCCGAAATTTATTTTTGCAGAAGAAAACGTCAATTTGTCTCTGCAGTAGCGGCGGAGCCAAGCAGGGGAGGAGAAGCCGAGCACCAGCCCGTAACAAAACCTGGCAGCAATGGTCCTAGTAGAACTCAAGTTTATTTGACTAATTCTTTCACCACTTGTCAGAGAACATACTTTTGTTTGCAGTAATGGGGACAAGCTCTTTCCTCTGCCGGTCTCTCCAGCGAGCGGTGCCGGCGCTTGTGCAGAGCACACATTACAGCAACCCGTTGCGATGCTTGCTGTCAAAATCATTTATTTTTGCAGCCACCGTGGAACGGCCCGGGGCCCATAGGCAGCCCTGAAAGATTTCAGAGCCCTGGTGTGGGGTCACGAAAGGGAAAGCGAGGAGGAGGAGGAGGAGCGGGGAGGGGGAAGGCACCGCTGGTTATGAGAAAGGAACTGACACAGGAAATGGTCACATATGGCACGGATTTATTGGGTCCGGGACTTCCCATTCAAAACTCATTATAGCCACATCTCTGTGCTGCGCATGGCACAAACCCCATCCATTTTTAGGTCTAGCGCCTGGTGAAATTGCAGCTTCAATTTGTCTGAGCTTCCTCCGATGGAACCAGAAGGAGAGAAAATGCCTCCTGGCTCCTAGGCTTTAAATGCACTTATAGGAAACCAGGAATGTCTTGGAAGGGGGAAGTGTTATTCAAAAAGCTTTGATAACAACAAGAGAAACAAATCATTACCTGAAACTAGCATGATTTTTCCAAAGGTGAAATAATTGAGCCCGAAAGATGGTTCTGGGTGTTGTTTTTTTTCTCTTTTAATTGTCGTTCCTAGGAGCAGAATTGCACCTCCTGCCCCTCCCCAGCTGTTGGGTCCTGTGGATGGAGAGAATCCAAGATGATTGTGAGATTAGCTTGTATTTTATTTTTTGTTTCATGAGAGCATCTGAAAGCTGCAGTTGGAGCTTGAATTCAGTTTGCTGGGGGCTCTGCAGAAGTGCTCTGGCCCTGGCTTGTATCCTGGCCAATGCTGCAGGCCCTCAAGAAAGTTACGGAGACCAAACTTCTCTTTTCTATGCGATCCTGTGAGAGCGACACTGCCCCGCTCTGCCCCTGGTGCTCTGGTCCCATGAACGTGTTCAATTGCACTGCAGCAGATTTAAAGCAAAGATTCCTGCAGCATCTCTATATCTCTAGTTCAAGGCTACACCTTAAGGCTTAATTTACAGCACTTTCTGGGGCTATCTGAAAATGCACAAAACCATAGAGTAATTCCACTGTTTAGTCCTTTCTCATTTGCCAGGATGCCTGCTGCAAATTCCTTAATTGAAAATAGGGGGGAAAAAATCTTCATTGTGACCCATGCTGTTTCTAGGAACTTATTTTTGGATGCTGTCAGACAGCATCCTTGCCTAGATGGACTTCTGATTTTGGCTATTGAAAATTTACACTGGAGCTTTAAGGTCAGAAATGAGTATTACTGAAGCTTCCAGCAGATGGAAAAAAAATGCAAGTTTTTGTTTATAATGTTGAGATATTAGCTTATCTGTAACATATGTGACCCACCTTTCTGTCATGGAGCAATTCTGAAGAGTTGCTGCTATGTTAATAAATACACAACCGTTAAAGATGCAAACGATACTTGATTTCACAGGTAATATATTAGCAAAGTGTGTGGTCAGATCAATGAATGCCAGCTGTGAATATAAGAACAATTATTTCATTTAAGGTATCTGGTTTTCTATCGATTTGTATATGAAATGGAAGGGCCAGCACAGATGCAGCAATGTTTAAAGAAAGGTGAGCTTATACTACAGGTTTTCCTTCAATGTCAGTACTAATACCTTTCCTTGCTCTACTTGTGCAATGACTTTTATAGAACTTGTACAAACATAGTATGTTTGAGTCCACAAATGTGACTGGAACCGACCAGAAGGGTTCAAAGATTTTTATGGAATGATAAACAGAAGACCGTAAAAGCACATACAGTGTGATCTTATGAGACTCATTTCCTAAGAAAATCATTTTCTTTAGAAGAAAGAACTAACAGCCTAAAGCAGTCACTCCATTTTTATTCATACGGTCCCTGGCATATACATATATATATATACACACACACACACACACACATATCTATATGGGTATATATCTCACATACACAAACTTAAACAAATATACATTCAATCACACTTGCCTCCATGCATTCCTGAGTTACTTCTCATGGCAGATTTTCATGTTTAGCCCTTTAAAACTCACTGGTGAGACTGATTCCGTAATAATTTGTAATTATAACCAATGGGATTTCTAAAATTGGCCTGGGTTCCTTGTCTCAGCATGCAATGAAGCTGACAGGCCTGTTTTAATGACATATATAAAGTTGTACATAATCAGCATGGTAGAGCCATCACTTTCAAAGGATGACCATGTAGGCATGGGGACTGGATCGAAGGAATGGGGCCTGCATTGTTTACAGGGAACATCCAAGCTGCAGGAACATAGAAAACCTTGTGCATAGCAAAAGTGAGTGACCTTAGAATAATTGACCTTTATGGCACAGTTGATTTCTAAAGTCTTGTTGCTGTTTTTTTTTTCCTAATTATTTATTTTTATTATTATTATTATTATATTTATTATTGTTTCACATTTGAATGTCAGCAGGTCAAAAGGAACAGTTAATTCTGATGAATATTTCCCCTTCAGCAAAGATATGTGCTGGCCAGCCCAGGGCCAAGGAATCGCAATTGCTAAACAGTGTCCCATTTATCTCTCCCTTCCCCCTTCCTTCCCTCCTCGCTTCTATATTTTTTGTAACTGCAATTGTAGTTAAATTAGAAATAACTGACGGGCAAATCCAGTCAGATGGAAAGAAAATTGTGGGAGATTTATTTTATTTTGATAAAAAACTGATGTTGCCTTTTGTTTTTGTCAAAAACTGACTATACTTTTCCTCGTACCATGAATTGTGAAATCTATCACGAAATGGGCAAAAATTATTGAAGGAAATGGTGGTGTTAACCTGAAGGGGAAAATCATTAATGTTGATGTATTTCATTCAATTTTAAATGTAGAATTTATTTTATTTTATTTATTTGGCATGAGGGAACTAGAGAAAAAAAAAGCAGGATACTTGCAAGGGACTCTGTGTGCCTTTAAGTCAAAACATCTATTTAAAAAATATTCTTCCCTCCTGCTCCATTTTTCTAAATAAAGGGTATAAGATGTTGTTGTAGTTGTTGTTGTTGGGTTGTGTTTTTTTCCTTTTTATATTTTTCTTTTTTTTTCTCCTAAGCAAAGAGGACCCCCTCGGCGCATTTTTCTTTTCAAATGTGAAATGAGGTGGAAAATCCTCATTTCACGACAGGAAGGACAAATATTGACACAAAGTTAATATTTGTCAGGAGCCCTAGAAGCAACCTGAGTTCTTAAATCTTTTTATATAGATATATAAAAATATAGAGAGATTTGATATTTTATATAAGCATATATATAAGTATATATGTGTGTTTATAAGTATATATAAATATAAATATATATATACAAAAGTGTGTTTGTGTGTGTATATGTATATATACACACAAAATTAAATGATGAACCTGATGTAACAATGAGGCTAAGGAAATACCTGAGGAAAGTGGACATGAGCCTATGTGCCCAATGCCCACATCCCTTCTTCTCCTAATGCCACATGCTCCCATAGACATGGACATCCATCTATGACCTCTATGGGCCTTTCCACACTCTTACTGTCCCACATCTTCCATTTTCCTCCTTTTCCACACTTTCTCTCCTCTCTAATACACGTGTGGGGCAAATATAGCCCATTTAATCTAATTGCACCCACTTAGCAGGAGGGCTTCTGGAATTTATCACTGCCGTTGTCCACTGCAGAGGCAAATCGCACATGTCAGTGCAATATTTGGTGGTCACTCTGGATTTATTAAGTCCTGTCCACTCCGGCCTTTTGGAGAGCAGAGCCTGGGGGCAGATTAGCTGCTGGCCCTGACACGCCGTGTCACTTATCTCGTCGCATTGATTATGAGAGTCAGCTGTGGCCAGGCCTCACTTCTCTCCTTTTTTTTTTCCCCCTGCTTCTTCTCTCCGGCCCCTCTTACAAGCACCCCTGCTTGGATTTTCATGAGGAAATAATCAGATTAGGCCTTCAGCGGCGAGTTCATATGGAGTTCTCCTTCCGCAATGTGCTACTAACTGGATAAACGTGTTTTGTGGTAAATTGCAAATGACATTATGATTACTAAGGCCAGCATGGGTTTCATTTAAAAGTGATCGAAATTGCCGGCTGCAGAAATTGTGACTGGCAGATAAGGCCATTTGGAAGGAGATGAGTGAGGGTGGCCGCGTGCCTGTCACCACCCACCGGCAATTCCACTGTTTGGTGAGGGAAAGGAAGATCCCGGGAATGGTTAATTATAGGTGAGCCCTATTCGTGGACAAGAGCGATGTGACCCCAGGGAAGGATGGGGAATGATGTGGGAATTTCCAGGAGAGCAGGATCATTTGAGGACCATTGAGAACCTCTGCCAGCACCGTGTTTGCCTTTCCATTTCTGGGTGAGGTCTCGGCTGCCTTCTTCCTTGCCCCTAGCAGGTGCTAAGGGCAAAGTGATAAATGATAAAATAATAATAATAAAATA
>JAUBOD010000057.1:1002804-1018400 GCA_032353885.1 Nothura maculosa | reverse complement strand
GCAAAGGGAGGTAATATTGCAAAATGAGATGTCCTTCTCCTGAATATTTGTCTACTTAGCATTCTCTTTCCTTGTAGATGTATTCTGTGGAATCCTAGCTTGGCTGAAGGCAGCAGCAAAACCTCCCTGCCTCTAGTTCACCAATTCTATGAGTTCACCTGGTGCTTTTGGAGCAGGATGGGGACTGACCTTCCCATTGTATCCACAGCACGTAGAGAGCAACAGGACCTCTTTTAACCAGATGTCCGGGAGCTACCACATTATTAGCATAGAGATAGCTGCTGTGCAATGCTCCCAGGGGTCTAGATGATCCTGCAGGCTGTGAATGACCACAGCAAGGTCAGTTACTGTTCAGAGGTGAGAAGAGCAAGTAAAACCACTCAGGGATCATTTCCGCAGTCTCCCTGTTACCTCCAGCACTCTCAACATCTTCTACAGGACCTTCCTGCTTTCTGTGATTCAGAACCAGAGTGATTCAGAGCCAGCCCCCCAAAATGGCTCGATTCTCCCCGGTTTTCTGTCCCCCTTCACTACCTACTGTCACTTTCACAAACAACCCTCTCCTGAACACCTCCTCGAGACTTGTCTTTTCATCATCTACTGATCAAACACGACTTCTTCTGAGGTCACTGAAAAGCAGACAGGCTCCAGGGCATGCAGCTGGTAGCATAAAGCTTTGGCTTCCCAAAGCAGAAGCATGTGTGAAATACTCCTATGGATTCTTTTTCTTTCTTTCTTTGTTTCTTTTTTTTTTTTTTCTTTTTCTTTTTGGTCTTGCCAGCCAACAGTGCACGTCTAAGGGCATTCTGATAACCTTGCTCAACACTCCATTTACCCTCTATCAGGAATTTCTTTTTCCTCCTCCTTCCCAAAGCATGTGGATTACGTAAGAGGCAGGAAGAAGATAGTTGGAGCTTTATCTTCTTTTCATTAGCATCTATCGCAAAAGCAGAGAGAGAAGGGGAGAGGAAATTCTGCAGTTTATGTGTTTTGATATGTGCTGTACTCCTCCAAAATACAGCATTCAGCTGTGTGCCTTAGGATACATATCTGCTATAAATTCATTTTTTATCTAATTTGTCTGAGATCTAAGCTTCCTGTGGAGGTCTGAGATCAAAGGATCTGATTCTGTCTGATGTTGGCTCTGACACATAATGCATGCTGACTTAGTTCTGTCTATAAACTCGCAGTGGGAGACTGCCATTCTCCCTTGGCACCTTTACATAGTGAACTTTCATTTTGGCTGGGGAGGCTGACAGGTATAGTGTTGATTGGAGGCATCATGTAAATAATTCATGGGAAGATTTTTGTCAGAAGAAGGAAATCTAGCCACTTAAAGTCTTTTAGGAATAGTTGCAAGACAAAAAGATTCCCCAATATGTTCAAATCTAAACAAGGATAACAATATCTTAAGTGAATTTAATACATATGTCTTGGAAACGTCTAATGTTTGATTTCCCACTATTTAAAGTACTGTTGGTTTTGGAGACAGAGAGCCAATCAAAGCTACAATCTTTTTGTTTAGCTTCTGCTTTGTAGTTATTCTCCCCATAAGAAATTCCACCTTTCTAAAACAATTAAATGTTCAGAGTCTTTATTATTAATCATCATAGTTAGTCTTGCAATGGAAAGCTTTTCTGTTTGGTATGTACTATACAGTGCATAGTCTAATGGAGCTAGGAGCCTCAGCGGTTTTCTAAGGACAAATAGCTGAGGACGGAGATGATGAAGAAAGACATGTGCATAGACAGCCAAAATTTCAAATGAGAAGGGATCAAGATATTACCTTGCCCGATATCAGAATCATTTAATTCTGTTTAAATCCCAGATCACTGATAAAAACACAGAATAGCATCCATTTCGGTGCTTGTGTCTGGTACTGCAAATCATCTCACCCTTGTAAAATTATTACCTATTGATAAATGCTACCTGAACTATCCATTAGATGGTTCTTAATCCTGCTGATGTGAGTTTCATTGAGAAAACATTGCTTATTTAATTTAATTTAAAAAATAGAAAAAAGTGCCATGTAGACTGCTGCACTTTACAAATGTGGAGGCAGTATTTCATCCTTGAAACTGCTCACCAGCAAAACCAAATTCTAGTCTATTCCAAAAATGACCAAACTTGTTTGGTAAGACCTATTTTTTGCAACATAAAATGACACCTTTGAAGATGAAGAAGGCTTAAATACATTGCAAGAAAGAAACTTTGTTATAAGGGATCAGAAGCGGATAATTTTGTTTATGTGTAAAAAGCAGAAAGTCAAAGCCAGTCGTGTATGTAATTTGTACTTTAAAAAAAGCCAATGACTTAATGCTAAAACAATCATGAGGAGGAAAACTATTATGCACATAAGCATGTGTGACTACTGAAAATTTACTGAGAACTTTCCAGTGATTTTCCAAAAGGCACAATTCTGAAATTGAATGCTATAGGCATTATAAGTAGTCAGAAAAAAAGCTCTTTACCAGGAGAAGTGAGCACAAGCATAAAGAAATATGGAAATTGTAGAGAGGAAATGAAGATAGGGGAAAATGATGCCTGCAAATAAAGTTCAAAGTCAAGGAGTTATAGAAAAGGGAAAGGAATAAAAAAAAAAGAAAGAAAGAAAGGAGAGAGAATAAAATACCTGAATATATTTTATATAGAATGAGCTTCAGAAAAGGAGATATCAATGTCACATAAAACACTGGTTAATGTTGATTTTGCATGAATGCATGTTATGTGAGCCTCTTTCACCTAGCTTACCAAATAGTGTAGATAAAGGAGCCAGTCCTGGTGCATGGGTGATTCATCCTTTGCAGAGGAACTTGAGGTATAATTTACTCAAAAAATGGCAAGCAGAGCTTGCCTCTACAGAATCACATTTTCTGTCTTCAAGTAACACTAACAGTATACTCATTAATCAAATAATAGTGAAAAAAAAGTCTTCCAGGTGACCCTGCAGGGCTCAGGCTCAGCTAAGCAAAGTTGCCACTAGTATTAAGGGAGATGCCTGCAGATGTTGCTTTCCCACTAGGAATCTGCAAAAACACCTGATACCTTTGCTGCCTCTTCTCCTGTCCCTTTTATAAAGATTAAGCAGATAAGTCTGCTGAGACCTTGCCACTGGGCAGAAAGTCTCAGGCTACTAAGGGTTAAGCTTAAAAGACTAAACTCAATAATAAGTAGTGGAACAACACAATTTCTCTGAGTCACTTGTGGAAAGGACCAATAATATATTCTTATGAATGGCTATAAATCCAATGTCATCCAATAACAGATGGAGTATGTAGACCAGGACTCAGTCTGGATTTGGAGCAATCATCCAAGGCTTGTTTCTTGAACAATATAACAATATCCCAATATCTTTTCTTTTTTCTTTTTTTTTTTTTTTCTGGGGTTGGCAGGGAAGAGATGCCTGCAAGAATTTCATAAATGTTTGCAGCATCCAAATGAAGCAGACTGCCAATCTTGCACTGAAGTGATAGCACACGCTGTCAACTCGAAAGCCATCTGTCGTAACACTACAAGTGATTCTGCCTCTGTGCTTGATAACCCTTTGGATTGCTATGATGTAAACATTTTGCATTTCCACATGAAAAATGCATAAGATCGATTTCATTTTTTTCCGCATATTTTCAGCATCATTTTATAAATAGCATTACAGGTTACAGCCTCCGCTGTGAGTAGGTTTCAAACATCAGAAAGCTGTGAGTTATATTAGAGCTTGATTTATAGAGGTTTGATATATTTATAGATGTGTAGTGAGTATTAAAGATGATTATCAGCCCTAGCAATAAACAGCTTATAAAACAGCTGTATTTTATACACTTTATTATTAAGAATTTATTGAAGCATTTGATAACCATTGGATAACGCTTTGGAGCTATTTTTGTATCAGTATGAAAAAGGCAGCTGTTTCCATTTCAGATTTTGGTTGCTGTATATTTATTTGTGGAAGCAGTTTATTGTTATTGGGTTTTAGCAATCTATTTTTGCCAAACTGAAATTGGGGGCCTGTTACAATGATCCTTCTAACAATATTTTTCCAATAACAACCAGTTTTTCATTTCAAGTTGCTAACAGAGAAAGGAAGGGTGAAGGAAGGAAGGGTCTTGCAGTTATTGTAAAGTACAAAACAAGCTTTCTTTTACAGATATGGAAGAAAATGTAGTAATGGGAGATACTAAAGGACAATTAAAGGAGCTGAATCAGCAATCGCTTGAAGCCAGCTCGGATGGAAAGGCAAATGCCTTCCAGCATAATGACATTCAGCAACAGCCATGTGGAGGAGCATCTCCTAGTGCCTTTCTGGCCCTGCAGCAGCCGACTGTCCTACCACTCTCCAGCCGGGAAGATGCCTCTCAATCTTCATCTGGTCACAACGAGAAAAGAGATAAGACCAAAAAGGTGCTAAAATTTCAGAAGAACACCACAGAGGACATTGCCATGGAAGCAGCAGATGTGATGTGAGCAGAGAAGGGATGTGAGATGGAGGGACAGCAAAAAGCAGGTTTCTCCTGGGGTGCAGTCAGTGCCAAAGGGAACCTCTTTTCTTCTCAGTGTTTCAGGGTTTCAGAGAAGAAAACATACATATCAACCCTAGAAATCAGCCTGTCATGCTGCACTTGTACAAATAAAACTGGATCTATGCTTGCTACCTGTCTATGAAGTTAGCAGGAAGACTCCAGCCATGTCCATGCTGCTAAACTCTCTCAGACACATATCCAGGTTGCCTGTTGAGAATGTTCTTGGCTTCTGACACCTCCAGAACACTCTCCAAAAAACATTTGGGGAGTGCTGAGGAGTTTAGGTCAAAAGTACTTGATGGATTAGCCTAATGACTCAACACTACAGATGATTGAGTTCCCATCCCCATACCCTGACACTGTTTTCATCATTGATTTAATTCTAGTGGCTAGAGAAATGCTCATAGGTGTATGTGCTTATACATATGTATATATGTATCTTTATACACACACATTTATAATAAATACACAAACATTTATATATATATACATATTCACAAAATAATTTGTGATAAGTAGTTTTTTTTGTTTGTTTTAGTCTTGTCTTTAGTTTGCAATGCAAAGATTTTTTTTCTTTACTTTTCTGAGGGAAAAAATGAAACATTTATTCACCTTCCATCTCACTGTGACTTCTGCAAATACTTCCAGGCTATCTTAATTAAAGTTGTGTTTAAGATTTCTTTTTTTTAATTCAACTGTTTTGCTGAGTTGGATCCCTGTCATGTTGCTGTTTTCTAATATCTTTAAATCACTGACTTGTTATGAAGACTGCACTTTATGAGTGATAATAATAATAATGATGTGCTTCAGTTGTTCAGAAGATTCCTCTGTGCTTTGCTTTACTGAACTGAAAGATGAGGAACTTTTTATTATGCCCTCTATGTATCATAAAATACTTGGCTGCCAGGTCCCCTGGTGGCATAAGATAAAATTTATATTCCTCTGAAGAAAACATACTGAAGCAGGAAGATTAAGTTTCTGGACAAACCAATAGTGGAAAGTAAGGTAAGAAATCTAAAATTAAAGAAAAAAAAAAAAAAAGAGTTTCTTCAACTGAAAAATTGCTGTCATGTAAATGCATCTAAAACAGATTATCAGTAGTGGATGGTAGGAACCGTCTCCAAATCACATTGTTAAAGCTGGATGTGTCTGCAAGTGATGTATTAAAAGTGATCTCTTCTCATAGTTAGTCCTCTGGACATAAAGATCTTGTTCCAGGCTTCCCAGGTTCACATCAGTCTCAGTGGCTAAGGGAGCCCTAATTTGTATATAAGTATTGCCAACCTGGTCCATGCACAGGATGCTATTGACTTCCAAAGGTGTAAGTATGAAGATCCTGAATCTGCACTGTGGAGTGTGAAGTCTTTGATTTAATTTAGACGTGTGCTTTAGGATGAGATGAAGTCTATCCCAGAAGTGTCTAATTGTCTCTATAAACTATGAAGACAGTCTAGTATGACTAGTTCAGATGAAGACATATTCATAGGTTAGATGAATCTCATATTGCCAATCATAACTAGATTCAATCCTGGTATTAGTCATGAAATAATACATAATACATTTTCCTACTGCTCATCCCTCAAGTTGTGATAATTCAAGAAGACCTTATCTGAAAGGATGGAGTCTACTTGATTCTGATCAACGAGGATATAATCAAGACAGCTGAACTGAAAATAAGAGCAGATTTGTCTCTCTCCTTTCTTCAGTTCCATCCAGACTCCTAGAGATGACTCCCTTTTAAATCATATTTGAAGATCTTCTAGTTCTGTAAAAGATTAGAGCCTGTCTTTTATGTCTCCAATGGAAGAAAGTCACTATACTAGTGGTGTGTCCTTCATATCATGTCACCATGGGTAGAGTCACTGTAATAGTCATAGCACATACCCTGTGCTATGTATAGTTTATAATTTTTAACCAAAACCAGAGTCATTTTATGCTGATTGTAGCAGAGCTTTGCTAGCTTCAAGCAACTGAGGATGAGGGCTATATAATCTTATCTAATATAGACCTGGATTTTATTTTAGCAATTCCTGCAGAAGCCAAAATGCTGTTTAATGGGAATACACATTGTAGAGCTTTAAGCCTCATGGTTCAGAGTCTGCATAAGAAGACGTAACTTGAAAACACATTCATTTTTTTGGTGAAATGATTCAGACATCTTCCCTTTCTTTCATAACTGATATCCAGTTTTGGATGCTGTCATGTGGTAGGACCTCTTTTCTATCTGCAGAAATAAACTTCCATCTTCTAATCACTTCTCTCCTTAAGTATTTCTGCTCTTGGCAAGTGAGTCTATCACATCCAAGCACTGTGAAAGCAAAATAGTTTATAATTACAAATATCAGTACGTATGTAAATAGCATGCAAATAATATTGAATGCAAATAATAATCAAAAATTATACAGTAGAAATTCTTATTGCGGAAAAAAATGCTCTATGGCTGATACAGACCCAGATTTGTTTTGAAGACCTTTCCATCTATACAGGCAAAAGAAATCACCTCCCAGCATCACAACAAAAGTCTGGAGAGATACTGTATATATCCATCTATGGGTACAGGATGTCTTGGGCAGTGCAAGAAAGACAACAAGCATATCCCGAGCCAAAAGATTTATTTTGCAATAGTTAGAATACAAACTTATGCAGCCTGTGGAGCATCTGCATATCGTTCCTTTTTTTACCACCAGCAGTTTTGGTGATCCTATTCAGGATCCTCAATTTTTGACTCTTGAGTTCTCCAATATCTTCCCACTGTAACTGACACAGCAGTCATTTTCAACTTTGCATTGATTGTATGTGAGTAGATTTGTGTGTTCAAATACTCCTTGATAAGAAGACAGTGTACATTCTCAAGCTAAATGACTGTAAAACCATGTTCTGCTCACTGACTCACTGTTTCTATTGTGTATATGTTTCTAATACATAGTTTCTTGTGATCTTTAATTTTAGGCAAACAGAATAGTTTTCTCCCTTGACTTTGGGTCGCATTAGATTTTGGTTTAGGTTAGTGTAGGGAGGGGAGATAACTTGTCACCCCATTTCCAATATCATTTTAGTTCCTTTATTATCCTAAGCAAGAGTCTGTTTGAAAGAATACCTAATTTTTAACTGAACTCTCCAGGACTGTCAGAATTCCTAGACAATGCTGTGGTCAAAGATATTCTTCTTGCTTCCTCTTCTTCTTCTCCCTCTCCTATAATTTCTCCCCCACCCTTTTGTGGCAGTGGCATTTTTTCCTCTTATGTCTGAAGTAGAGGAGTGCATTACAGACAAGTTTGCCTAAGGCTTTGGGCCAGAGTTGATGAGACTTCACGAAGATACAGGAGCAGGCACATGGATAGAAAAAAAGAAAGACTGTGAAAAATTAAAATGACAAGGCTGGTTAGGGAGCAGAGATAACTAGTGATGTAGTAAAATTAATTACAGTCTGGGTTGAAGGAATAGTGTGCCTAAGACAAAATTAAAAAAAAAAAAGAAAAAAGAAAAACCAAATAACAGCAATGAGATTATAAACCCTTTCATCATCTCTATGTGGTTTAACTCCCATTTCCTATTTATTATAGCAGTTATTTCTATAGCATCAGAGGTATAAATGGCAAATAAAGGAGACAAGTGTCCACTCAAAAGATTTGTTCTCTTTAATTCTGCAAAAAGTAGCCTTATTAAGAGTGAAATTGCATAAACAACATCTTCTCTGGACTAGGATCTTGTCTGGATCAGGAGTGCGATATGATGTAGCACTTCATGGGTAATTATGGGTGCTTATGGACTATGCAGATACACAGGCTTTTTAGAATTTATTTATTTATTTATTCAATCCTTGTACATCTTGAACTTATGCCAAGTCTTGAACTGATCCCAAATCTACATTGACAAGAAAATCCTTGTTAAAATTTAGAGAAATATTGGATGACAATTTGTTCATCAACAAAGAGAGATGAGGGCAAGAGCAAAATCTCTTACTCAGTAGGATCATTCGGGTCATTCCAAGCTTTAAAAACATATCAGCTGTGGGTTTTGGGGGTTACTTTAGTAATTTAAAAGCCCTAAGCTTATCAGTCTTGTCGACCATGCTTCATATCTAGATTGAACTAGTTGTTTTTCCCTTCTGAGGAGTGGAACTGGAGGTAGGTGCTACCCAAAATACAAGATTTCATAGAGCCTGGTGACAATTAGGGTTGCAGCGAGGCAGACTGAGGTTTCTTGGAGTGTGAGGTCAACTGAGGAAGCACATTTAGTTAACAACATAGCTATAGCTTTCATAGCTTTCAATGGCTTGCACCTAGTGTGCAGCTCAAGTGTCGAGGAGTGACACGACCGTATCACAAGATGGTTTGAGGGAGAGTCCAGCAAAATAGGTTAAATTCAACCTCAGATTGAAATTTAATAAGAAAGGGTCATTTTAACTGCTTTGTGGAATCTAAGTTAATGTATTCTCAGCAGTTATCTGGGATTTTACCGATTTTACTTTGTTATGTTCTCCCCTAGCTTTGCGCCAAAGATACCATCCTGGCATTCAGAGAAGAACCTTTCACTTCTGTCTTGCATGCACTGCTTCTCATCAAAGTCTTTTTGGAAATGAAGCTGAAGTGAATACACAGAAGTGCATAAACAATCGAGCAGAGCAGAAAATGAAGAATTTGCCCATGATTTCTGTAAATTAAAATATTAGAATAATAATAAAAAGCAACATTTTGTTGTGTTAGTGAGCTTTCAAAAAAAATAAAAATAAAAGGAAATTAGAAAGATGGACCTTTTTTTCTTTTTGAAACTGAAAGCTGAGATTTGTTTTGAAGGAGGAACATTTCATTTTCTTTTTTTCCTTCTTTCTTTCTCCTCACATTTTTACCAGTGAAGAAGTGAAAATAAAAGGGAAAGAAAGAAGGGGAAAAGAAGGAAAACAACAGATACTCAAACAACTCACTCCAACTGATTAAGAGGTGATTTTTTTGGTTACCTTTTTTTTTTTTATACAGTGACTTAGTTTGTATTTAGTATTATGCTCAAGATGAAAACTGTGTCAAAAATTCCAGAAAACAAAGATGCTGTAGAAAAATAAATCAATAAAGCTTGAAAATACTTTTTTTAAAACATCATCTTTCTGAACAAAATATTGTAAGAAAAATACTAATGAGCTTTAGTTGTATGTATATGTGGTTATCCAAAGTAATTGCTTTCTTCCTTATGATTGCTCTTTAATTTCATGTATATTGAAGATAAGGCAAATCATGATGCACAGACATGATTTAACATGAACTCTTTATGGCCTCAGAGGAGCATCTGATCTTAACTTCTTCTCCTGTCAGTCTCCAGATCAGTGTATCTCCTTCTCCTAAAATATAATCCAAGTTCCTATCAATTTTACACTAGATGTTTCAGTTCAAAACTTTTTGCGCACATTATAAGTTAATAGAAACAAATAGTCCTTATTATTGATGAACCTACGTCAATTTGGAATTATGAACAGAAGTCATGGGAAAAAATAATATATAGACTAAGTAAACCACTAAACTGTTCCTGTTTGGGATCAGAATAGATCTCCTATCTTCCTGTCCTGTATTGATGGCTTGGATGTATAGGGAAGAGTATAAGAAAGAGGTAAATATTAAATGAACCTTCTCTGGATTTGCCCTTCATCAAACAGACCCTGTTTGTGCTGGAGGTTGCTCCTAATAGCCATCGGATAGAGCAATCATCCCATTTTCTGAAATTCTAACGTGAATCTCTTGTTATAGTAAATGCTTTCATTTTTTAAAAAGTCCCTTGGCTTGCTTTTTATTTTCAAATTTTCAAATGTTTTGCTTGATACTTTACAAGTTATTTTGCATGTCAGATAAGGAGGAATTCATCTTGCTTTTCCGGATTTCTAGTACATTCTTCATCACACTTAGCTGTTTTCTGAGCTGGAGTCCTGAAGGGCTTAGAGGTCTGAGTCTTAAAGTGAAGAGCAAATCATAAAGGGCTAAATGCCCACAATGGACAAAAGGAAAGGAAAATGCATATTTGGGCCTCCTGCAAAAGAACTCTCTCCTTTTGGATTCACAGAATCACCGAATGGTTAAGGTTGGAAGAGACCTCTAGAGATCATCTAGTCCAACACACTGCTTAAGCAGAGGCACCCAGAGCACATAGCACAGGGTGGCATCCGGGTGAGTTTTGAAGACCTCCAGAGAAGGAGACTCCATAACCTCCCTGGGCAGCCTGTTCCAGGACTCTGTCACCCTCTCAGTGAAGATCTTCCTAATATGCAAATGGAACTGCAATGTTTTCATTTGTATGCATTACACTTGTCCTGTCAGCGGTCAACACTGGCCCAGAGAAGAGCCCCATCTAAGGGGACACTTAGAGCCCCATCCTCCCCACATTCTCCCCTCAGGTATTTGTGCATGTTGATAAAATCACCTCTCAATCTTCTCTTCTCCAGGTTAAACAGGCCCAGCTCACTCAGTCTTTCTGCATAAGTTGGATGTATGTGTCCCTTCCTTGCTCTACACTGGACCTTGTCTGGAAGTTTCACATCTCTCCTGTACTGAGAAGCCCAGAACTGCACACCATGATCCAGGTGCAGCCTCACCCCAGCTGAGTAGAGGGGTAGGATCTCCTCCCTGCATCTGCTGATAAGACTCCTGCTATTGCAGGCTAGGATCCCATTGGCCTTCTTGGCTACAAGTGCCCATTGCTGGCTCACTGTTGACTTGTCAAACAGGAATCCCAGATCCCTCTCAGTGGAGGTACATTCGAGCAGGTCAACCCCTAATCTGTACTGGCACAGTACAGATTCCTTACTGGCATACTACAGATTCCTATAGTTCAATTTTATGCACATAGGTGCTTTAATTATGACCATATTGAAGAACTATGCTGAGGTTGACAAGGATCATGATCTTGGATGGTCTATTAGAAATCTAAATTTACTTTGAATAAATCAGGGCTGAAAGGCCTTAATACTAAAAAGTACAGATTTATTTGGGGATCAGTAGGGTAAAAGGAAGAGTAGAAAAGGAAAACTTGTCCAAAAAAATGGTCTGGAAAAGGACCTTTACAGTAGAGCACCACAGAAGATTGATTCAAGCATGATCTCTGCATTTGTCAGAGATGTGAGTTACCCACAAGCTGAGGATGGAGCATGCGCTCAAATGCTCTGCTGGATTGGGTGTAGGTCATCTCATTCATTTCCCAGGAGGTCATTTGTCCATCCCTAGGCATGAGTTTGGTGTGATGGATTAATTTTTGCATTCCCTCCTAATACGCCTCTCCTTTCCAAAGTACATTAAAGATGAAGCGAGCACCCAAAACACGCCAGGTCTTGCAGTCATCAAAGGAAATGATGCTAAAAATATCCCACCCTTGCTCTCCCTCCCCCTCCCGACTGTCTCTCCATGTCTAGGTGCTGACAAAAGTTATTTGTCGTATTCCCTTCATTTGGTGAGTGACAGGAGACTGGTGTCAAGTGAGAAAATGAAATGTAAATTTTATTAAACACCTTCTCATCTCTGTGTATCAATCCAGATTCCAGCCTAACACAGCAAATCAAATCCTGTCTTCACCAGGCCTGAGGGCACACAAAGAATCATTTCTCTTTAATACCATTCCCTTCTAGTAAAATATTTTTCTGTTTAGTAAATGAAAATTTAAAATGCAAACCCTGTTTTAATCCTGGAGAAAAGATGTGCACTGCCGAGAGAGGGACGCTAAATTTCATTCTGTTATGCCTCATGCTTTCTTCTTGTTTCCAGACACAGCAACAATGATTAGCTGACGCAAAATGTGCAACTCCCTTATAATACTTGCCCATCGGGACTTTTTATCTGCCTGTCCACCGTTGGGCTTAGTAGTAAGTCCAGAGATGATTCGAAGCCCACTTATTTAATCTAAAATTGCATAGTAAATTGTATGGTGAACTACAGTCCAAAACACTGTTCCCAAGTGAATGGAGGCAGAAGTTCTTTCCTGTGGGTCCCAATACTTATATTTCTCTAAGGAAGAGACACTTAGTCTACTATGAGGGGTTTAAATTTTCAGAGAAAAGGAGCTTTTAGTTCATTTTTTTCCTATAACTGAGAAGAATCAGCTTGTTGATTTAATTTCTTTGATATTCACAGGAAGGGCACAAAATATTTTGTGCCTTTTCATAATAGTATGAAAACATTTATATGTTTTATCTGGGTTTTATCTGGGTTATATAGAGATGTAAAATTGGGTGGAGACAATACATACCTGAGACGAAACCTGAACATAAGACAGATTCTCCTTCCCTCCCTTTACTGTCTAGCAGGTGAAACTGCAAAATATTTCCATCAAATAGGCTGCTTAACCATCCTTCCTTGCATGGAATTGGGTCCATGCATTGTTTTTCTTTTTTTATCTAGAACTCTGAACAGAGGAGCAAAACCAAAACCTTTATCTGCATTTAGACCTCTAGGTGTACGATTCATCTTCCCGAATTATTAAAACTTTGGTGTCTAGTCTAATCTAGTTCTCCTTTGTACCTGCTAATAGAGATGGATAGGTGTTCCACAGGGTACTTCATTTCACTTTTCATACACAGCTATTGCAGAATGGGCAAATCACCTGTTTTTCTCTCTGCAGGGAATACATGGATAGCTTAGTTGCAACAGCTGTCTTCCAGACTCATCAAGCAGACATCTTCTGCTTAATACAGCTATACATTTCCAAAACTATGTGAGCTCTTTCACTGACTCATGCACAGCACATTGTGAGGTATTTTCCAAAAGGGAAAGTACCGTCAAGTACACAAGTACTGCACAAGTCTGTAGGCACTGTTTCCCTCTGAAAATAGTCTGCTGCTCTCTAATTGCTCCTCTTTTCAGCAATACATCCAGCAGTATCTTTCCTTGGAGGTGAAAGTCCTGGGATTGCCTGGTTCCCCTTGAAGCTGGTTTTTAGGAGTCTGCCATGGATTCAGGGCTTTGACCATCTCATGAGCCTAGGAGTCAAACAAAATGTCAGTCATTATCCTGTCTTGTAGGCCCATGAACAGCAGTTCAGCTGTGCATTTCAGGAAATCAAGAAAATTTTGTAATAATTTTGAGGAATATTTGAAGAAAAACAAAGAACAATGAAGAACATTCTTTTACAATTATAGAAAATATAGATACGTCTTTCATTTTTGTTTTCTTTTTTCAAGTTTTCACTTTGAATGGAAATACTTAATTCCTGCCAGCCCTGATGACTGCTCTTTGCACCCTTAGTGGAAGAAGAGCTACCCTGCTATCATCAGGGACAAATGAAGTGAGAGGCAAGGAATAGTTAAACAACCTACCAAAGACCACAGTCAGAACAAGGGCAAAGGGAATCAGAAAAAAGAACCCATTTCCCTTCACTAACTGTCCTCAGGTACATTCACTACTCCATTTTTGTTATCTAATCCTCTTTTCAGAGGGGAAAATGGAGACAGGTAACACTGAAAAAGTAATCCAGGGCTAGGCTTGCTGCTTTTGCATTAGCTTGGATATCAGCTATCCTCAGCTCAAGCCTGCATCCTGCCACCAATTCCCCTCTGTGACCTTAGGCCAGTCATTTAATGTTTCTGCACCTCAGCTCCTCATATGCAAAACGAGAATGCTAATAGCAGCTTTTCTCCATAGCACAACCCTCCCTGCCCAATCACGCTCCAGGGTCTTCAGAGCTAAGGCTGTTTCTAAATAATTATTTTTCTAAGTGCTGGGCATCCTGGTATTCCATTTGCGGTTGAAACTGCCCTTGAAACAAATGAATTGTAGCAAAAGTAATAGTAATAACATATACGTACCTAGACTAGTTTCTCTTTGCAAGGTGCTGAAGGTTAAAAAGGAAAAAAAAAAGAAAAAAAAGAAAAAAAAAGAGGAAAAGTGCAGGCTCTGCAGAAGAGCTGTCATGTCACACAAATTGTCAGCTTCCCTAATATCACCAATCCCTCCTCCGCCTTTACCAACTTAAATTCTCCCATGCCTCAAGGTAGACGGCTGCTGGGACTCAGTGCTCTAGATACATCCACACCGGAGATCAGTCATTTCACACTGCCAATGGGCTTCTTTACTATTCTAATACAGAACCGATTGCACACTATGACTAATAATGTTGGCTGTATGAAAGAATTATTTATAGGGAGACTGAGAAAGGCCTTCTTGGATTTCTAGACAGGACAGTCTTGATTTGGAGAGAGAAAAGCATAAAATAACTCCAGGGCCATTTCAGACTGCAGGAGTCTCCAGGAGACAAGCCAACAATTGGTGCTTGAATTTGAAGATTCTTAGACTATGGCAAACCTTCCTCCTGCATGCCCTAGAGTCCCTTATCCCCAGCAATAAGGAAGGGACATCTAGTGAATGTCAGTAAACACAGGCTTACGGAAAGCAGATCCTGTCAAACTAACTTGATAGCTTTTTTGTTTGTTTGTTTGTTTGTTTGTGATGAGATTACAAGTTCGGTTGATAAAGGTAACAGTGTTTAAGTAATAGATGTCTGTGAGGCATTTGACTTTGTGCACAGTGACATTTTGATTACTAAACTAGAAAAAGAAATGCACAAAATTAAGATGGTGCATTGTAAGTGGATTAAAAATAGGCAGACAGCCTCAAAATGTGTTTATAGAAGTCGCTGCTGAGCAGGTCCTGATGCTGTTTTAGCAACGCTATCTATAAACCCAATCATAATTAAAAGTTGGTAATCATACAGTTGTCGAACGGCACAGAGATTCAGGGAATGATAAATAAAGGCACATGACAGATCACTTAGGCAGTGCGATCAACTCTGCTCATGCAAGAAAGGTACATTTCATTATAACACTAGAGATTTTTTGTGCAATTATATAGCCTTTATTTACTCAATAGATAAATAGCCTTTATTTTCTCTTCTGACAGCTGGTTCCAGAAAACAACTTGTAGTCATGTTAGATAATAACTAAAGACGCATTTTTGTCAGGATAAAAGGCTTGCAAAGGAGCTAATGTTATTTTACTGCATATTTGTAAGGCTTTTGGGCTTTTGAATTGGAACTGTGTGTTTTTATTTCTAAGAGAGATACTGCTTACATATTTGATCTCTGCAGTTCAAGAAAATAGTGTATAATTCTGCAGAGGCT
>JAUBOD010000057.1:961156-992495 GCA_032353885.1 Nothura maculosa | reverse complement strand
TGCCCAGGGAGGTTGTGGAGTCTCCTTCTCTGGAGGTCTTCAAACCCGCCTGGATGCCGCCCTGTGCCACATGCTCTGGGTGTCCCTGCTTGAGCAGGAAGGTTGAACTAGAAGATCTCTAGAGGTCCCTTTAAACCTTGAACATTCTGTGATTCTGTGATATTGCGATCTGGCCTCAGGGGCAGAGAATCAGCATGGGCATGCTTACGGTTGCGGACATAATAGCAAGAATACCATAGATCATCTGGCTGTTTCGACTGGTTTTGTAGAAGTGCAAATAAAAAGGTAAAGTTTCAAATCCTCATATAAAATCCATGAAATACAAAGAAGGGGTTATTAAGGTAACATTTCTGTTGTTTGAGAAGTTTAACATACAAAAGAAGATAGAGTCTTTCAGAAAAGTTCAGAAATTACTAAATGGTAATGCGTTATTAATCATACTTGACAACTGAGAAGACACAATAAAGAGGGAATAAATTCCAGGATTTTATATTTTATTTATATATACACATATGTATGCATATATGTGCGTATATATATATATATATATTTATATACAGGAGCACCTGCTACTTAGAGAGGACTCAACATAAATGGGCAAGTTTCTAAAGAGCACAGTATGCTAAAAACATGGCCTTAAGCATTACAATAAAAGCTAAGTGCTGTTGATGGCAGTAGAAAAAAATTAAAATGTTCCATTTGAAATGTCTTCTTGCTGAAAAATGTTTCTTAAATTGGAATTTCCTATAGGAAATGTTTCTTTGGAGAAACATGGCTTATATTTTTGGCAACTGAAAATTGGCAAGAACTCAAATTTTTTCGACTATTGGCTTTTAGAGAAAATTTTAAATGTTTTCAAAACAAGACTGTGTGAAAAGATGGAATTTCCTGTTTCTTTCACTGAATGTTATATCAAGATAAGAATTTGGCTTTCAGGTAGGCACCAAGGAAGTAGGTGAGCTTGTTTTAAAGACTTTTTTAGAGACATTAGGTACGTCAATACTTATCCTTCATTCACTTGACCAAAGTGCCCTGGAAAATGATGGTAAAACCACAAAACATGTTATGCTTTCCTGAAGGTAAGGCCAGTGCTGTTCTCTTACCAGACCCTGGGTCCATCACTGCACACGTTCTCCTGAACTTTCCAGTGGATACCACAAGGCAAAGAAATAGCAATTTCTTTGAGCGTTCAGTGTAATAGCTCAGCTGCTCGGTTCAAATCTTTTGGGGACATTTCCATCTATATTTTACTTTGCAAGGGGTTATGGCAGCTAATTTTGGAGCAGTGCAGGGCAAAGGGACCGCAAGGGAGACAGGAAAGCGGCGGTCGCTTCGATATTCTCCTCCCCTCGTATGGCATCACTTATTAAAATCCCGTTGTCCTGACCATTGTTGCTTGCCATTGAAGTCTGGTTTATTTACTTGGAAATCTGATTTGTTTCATTTTATTACTGTGTTTGTGAAGTAACTGATATCAGATTCTGCGGGAAAGAGCTGCCATTTACCAGCAGGCTGCGATGGCTCTGGCGCGGTCTGCCGGCCCGATTTGGAGGCCCAGTCTGCCCCCAGGGCTCCAGCAGAAATAAGATTACTGGCAATAACTGCTTCAACTGCTTTGAATAACAGACACAACTCAGAGAGCATAAAATTAGCATAAACACAGCATCAGTGTGTTCCCTCGGCGGATGCGAGACAGGCAGGATATGGAAAATTGACTAAAATGGGGTCAGACGCTGCTGAAATCTGAAGCCCGGGAAAGGCTGCCAAGCAGAAAGGTGGCGTTGCTGCTAATAAATAAATAAATAAACAAACAAACGGAGCAAAATGAACCCCGTGAAGTTTTAATGATGAAATGTTCAGAGGGATGAATATTAAAAAAGCAGGGCCGGTACCAGAGCAACCAAAGCATTGTCTTTCCAGGCAAATTACTCCTGTGTTTTTTTGTTATGTTTTGTTTTAAAATCCTGATTTGGTGGAAGGAGGGGAGAAATAATGATAGTAATAATACTGGCAAGAGCAATTTCCTCTAACAGATCTCCTGGTTTAAATACAGAGGGAGGCCCACTGCTATAATTTGAGGAGGATGTCCTTCATTTGTTAATGGGTGGTAGTATTTTAAGCATTTTACAGCACTCCAGTTCCTTTATATTCATCAAAAAATAAAATGGGAGTTGCTTACTGATAGACTCAACAAAAATGTACACTATGAGGCGGAAGGCTACGATTTGGCAGTTTTATTAACAAGACTTTGCAGATACTGTTTGGAATTGAATTAGCCACAGAGCCCTTCATATCCAGACCCTCATACTTTCTAAAACTGGCAGTGCTGGAACTAACATGTGCTTAAAATCATAAGTTCCTCAGAAGCTCAAAGAACTGCCAAAGCCTCATCATGTTCATCTCACAGCCAGCTTGACATCTGGGACAGTGTCCTCAAAGCAGCCTCTCAGCCTCTGCAGAAGAGTTGGAAGTGACAGAAAAGGATTGGCAGCAGTCACAGAGCAGAGGTGATTTTCTTTCACTACCACTTCTTACCACTGGGAGTTAGTCCTTTGGCTGCAGTGGAGACTCTTGCAAAGTTGCTGGATCAAAGTCCATCATCAACCAAACTCATACAGGTGAGCTCAGGCGTTACCTTCAGAGAAGCACTTCAACCCAGGTGTTACAGTCCAATAGTCCACAATTCAACAAAATAATACAGAACAAAAAAAAAATACTTTTCCTAAAATTCATCCACTTTCTTTCATTCACTCATTGCCCTGACTTTTACTTGATTTACTTGATTCTTGATAGCTCTCTTGCTCTCAGAAATTTTCCAAGCACTTCTTAGGGAAAATGTGGAAGGTCATCAAATACCAATTTTTGCCTAAAAATTATCTGCTGGAAATCAAGTACCTTCATGGGGTTTGTGACACAGAAGACAACGGGAAACACACAGAATAGCTTGATGCCTTTGAGACAGTTAGCTGAATGCAGAGCAAAATAAAGAACAAAATGTTTGGATAAGAATGAAACAAATCATATGCTCATTTTTAAAAGAGATCTGCAGGAGTTGTATGAGGAATATAGGCAGAGATGTAGAAGGTTTCTTTTTTTGTTTACTATTTTTTCATAAACTTCATAATTTCTTGATCTGAAGCATAATATCTAAAAGTGACTCTACAAGAAACTTTACTAGATAGCAACTGCCTTATGAAAAACAAAGAAGAAAAAGGAGAAAAGAAAAAAAGAAGAAGCCTGCTATTGTGAAATTCCAAGGCCACAAGATTTACGAGCAAGCTTTGTATAGGACATGAACCTCTTGACAGTGTGCCCTTGTCTATAAAAATAAGCACTAATGACCCTTTGTCCCTTGCTGACATATCCAGAGGAAGGGGCTAAGAGGGCCGGGAAACAAAACTACTTTCTCACCCTTAAAGGTGGTCCTTTCAGGTCAGAGGGAAGACACGTGATTGCATAATATGGGCACAGCACGTCTGGGGATAAAGAGAAGACCTTCGTCTCCCCACGGCATCAATCCAGCATGTATCACCAGCCCCACATTCACTAAACACATAAACAGAAACATGTACCAGAGGAACATGTGAGGAAAAGCAAACCTAACTTATAAAAGTTCTGGAGCCCCACCACAATTTTCCTATGGAAAAAAAAAATAATTCCAGACTCTTTCTCACAAAGGACCTTGTTCTCTATTTCTGTTGGGGTTAACAAGCATCTAATTGATTTATTCAGGAATATAATTGATTATGACGAAAGCGGCAGAAGTAAGCCCCCAAACACTGTACCTTACTGATATGTAGGCTATTGTGGTCCTCATTCATCTAGCTTAACTGCAGCTCCTGTGTTAGATGCGCACTTGCCCTAGGCTCCCTCTATAATCAGTGGAAAGAGATAGGCTTCTCCGGAGAGCTGTTCAGATCTAGCCTGGGCTAAATTGCTATCTGACAGCACCTTTCTCAGCGACTATAACCGAAATATAGGATGATGATATGGGATATCAGGTGTCTAAAGCTTAGTTTGCTAGCGCAGAGACAGCTTTAATGGTCAAACCTGCTTCCGCACCTCTTGCTACACTTCCCTGATACCTCCTGCTATCCACACGGATTAACAGTCCTGCAAATCCAACCTTATCTTTGCTGCTTTGGGATGATGTTTGTCTTTGCATAGCAGAATCCTGGCCAAATGCAATGGTTTCCAGATATTAGCAGCACTTCTTTTCCCTGTGCATTGACTCTTCATGTGAATGACTCCATTCGCACACTTACAGTGTTGAGGCTGTTGCAAATGAGGTGATTGAAAGGATACTCAAATTGCAATTTATTCTCAAATGTGAGTGATGTCATTTTTGAATGTTCACACCCCCCTCTTTCATGTTTCACTAACTTCTCCCTCTTTCTTGACTTTTAAATATAATATTTCATTATTTTAAAGAAAATAAACACAAAGCTTAAACAAAAAGTTCTTTTTTGAATAAAAAGTATACTTCAATGGAAATCTATAAAATTAAATCCTCTCTTACAAAGCAGTTTCCAGCAATGACAACACTTGCCAATCTCTAATCCTGTAAATATGATATAATTTTGGTTTGGCACCATGTAAATGCTGTTAAGAAACAAGATGAAACAGAGGAAAAAAAAAACACTGAGAAAACATATCTATTGAAATATCACCAGATTTCCTTAAGATATTTTTAGGAACTGTTAATGTTACTATCTGAAATTTATTTGATTTGAGTAAGGAAACAGTCCTGATTCAGGTAAGACTATCTATGTAGACTTGATTTGGGGTGATTAATTGATCCACTAACATGCCACTCCTGAGAGTTTTATTTGAATGTCTTTGCAGCTCTCTTGACCCAAGATATATGCTCTTCATGGCATTAAGGCCATATGTGAATTTTTCGCAAGACTGGAAACCCTATTTGCAGTTTTGCTAACTGTCACATTTCTAAGTATTGGAATGAATAGCTGACATTTGTAAAACTGTTTAAAAACTTTTCAACTGTATTGCTGCATTCACTTAAACTGTGCTGGTAACAAGAAATACATTTTAATTAGTATTTTTAGGAAAAATAAAAAGGAAAAGAGAAGAGAAAACTGTACAGGGATTTGTTAGGCCTTTAATTTGTTTATCCTTTTAAAGATAAAAATAAAAACTTATTATAAATATATAGTTGTATTATTCTATATTATATCATCTCTGAATATGTTGTAGTTTTAATACACACACATACACATCCATGCATTCCACAATAATATTTGGGTATATTTCCAGTATTCTGGAGAAATGGTTAGAAATCTAAAGTCTGGATCTCAGTTACTTCTGCCCCCAGGAAAGTTTGTAGCTCTACCCCCATTTCTTTGCCTATTTCCATGAAACTCATTGGCCTATCAATCTTCTGGACACCATCGAGGATATGAATGAAGAAAACAGAAATATTTTTTAGGAATAGGAAAAACAAAAATATTTTTCCTAGTTCACAGGAATGGTAGGAGGCTAAATACTATCATTTAAAAGAACATGGAATTTTCAGAGATTCCCAAAAGTAATTTTTGGTAGACAAACTTTCATAACTGTGTCTCAGTTCACTGTAATGCCTAATTTACAGTGATCTGGTTAATTCCCTCAAATGCCAGCTAATTTTCTTTCCTATAATTTTCCTATTGAAAACAACATCAGGCCAATTGTTAGTTTATTAAGCAGCTTGCTACTAGTTCATTTATTAGCACACTGGGCCGTGTTAATAAGATGGCACTTGGCCAAGATGGCCAGATTCACACACTCCTTTTTAACTTTAGTACTGCTGCTAGGGGATCTTTAAGGATAGTCAAGTCAAGACCTAACTTACAGCTATCTTTGAGGGAAAAAACAAGAGCTTACAATAGATGCAGGAGTTCTGCCTGCTCTCATTGGACCTAGGGCTTGTATCAGGTAATAAGTCACGAGCCATTACAATTTTTCATTTAAGAGTAGTCTCTAGAACTAAAGTCCATGTCAATTTAAGATAACTATCCCATTTTTAGAAATCAAGTGTAGGATGGAATAGCCATAAGATACTGCTAAGAAGTATAGCATAAGCATAAATAAAACACTTACTTGCACAATTTAAGCAACATTGAATGTCCACCAAAATAATAGTCAGCAGCAACAGTAATCACTTAGGATAGCCCAAGCATTGCAAGAGGAAAAAGAAGCAGAGTTACTCTACCTGTTCTTCTGCTGAATCTACATTTAATTGCATTTTGTCCCAAACATCCCATTCTCTAAAATCAATGCATAGATTACATTTCTTTTTCATATATCAAATAATGAATATGTCCCAGTGAAAATGTCCCGATGTTCTCATTTCTGACACTTCCTATGACATTACTGTTAACTTTTCCAGAAACTCCAATAAACGTTGCACCCACTGGCATTTGTCTGAATTTATTGCATTGCCTATTCATTACAGGCTTCTAGAAATCTTGGAACTGGTATAAAATGGAGTGACATTGTGCTATGAGGTTTCCCAGACAGGCTCAGGAGCTCTTATGACAGTATCTCTGAAGCTACTGTAACAACGCCAGGAGCATATCATTTAATGGCATTTCCGATACAAGTCAAATAGGGTGGCTATGAAAATATATATATATAAGTATCAGTTCAAAATGGAGATAATCTGAAATGGAGCAGCATTTGATTAGTGAAGCTATTTTTTTTCTCTACTTGAATTGTACTTTTAAGAAGTGGTGTATCATAATCAGCAAACTCGACTCCTTCCAGCTTCTTGAGGGGGACAAAAGATTGGATCTGGATGCAAGTTCCACCAGTCATTTTAAGGGAGAAAGAAACAAATTGTCAGACATAGGATCTCTGTATGGGACTGATCTGCACACACATAGGTTTCTGTTGATGAGACGTCTCTGTTTGACGTCAACTTCGTCCCAGTTCCAAGAGTCAGTGGAAAGAAGCAAGTATCCACATTTCCTCCTCTACAAAAGACTGTATAAAATGCATTGGATGAATCACACTTATTTTTCCTCACTGAGTAGAAGTAGAGTCTTAGCTGCCTAGTTCAGTGATAACTGTCTGCAGTGCAGAGTGAGAGATGATAAATCCCACCCAGGTGTCCGGCATGAACCAAACCTGAGCAGCTCGAGTAGTATTAAGTATAGATCGTTTCTGGGCTCGTACATCAGGACAGACTAATCAGCAGATAAGTAAATTTAAATATGTATCAAAGATAGCTGGGATGAACCCTCAGAAAGGGCCCATTTCACTATAAAGTGGTACTGGAACAGCAATTTGGGCTGACATCTTAGGTTTAAACAGACAAACCCCATCGCTCACATAAATTGGGTCAGTTTATGTCTGCATGTCTTTAGCTCTTCTTTTCCCATCACTGCAATGTCTTATCTCTTGTGGGGGTAAAAAAGTAGTGTAATAACTTCAAGTTTTTTTATGTAATAGACAGATTTGCTAGGCTGCAGACTTCATGTGCTTTTAACTTGAAGGTGGCTGCAGTTGGGATGTCCAGAAATTTATCAAATGATTTACAAAGAAGCAATTTAAGTATAGTTTTGTTTTTGTTGCTGTTAATCTTACTATTTTTTTTTCTGTCTCTGTGTGAGTTTTCTGAGATCTGAACTGGTTCTTTCTGTATGCAAAGAGATTCACTCCTGCTGAGGTTCTTACATATTTTATTATTTATTTTCTAGTAATTAGTCTGAACCACTGACTCAAACAGAACTAGCCAAGTGAAAAAGAAAATATAACAAAGTCGCCCAATATGTTGTCTTTGCCTAGGGCACTAGGCAGCTGATGGCTAATGGGACAGATGATGCTCCTCTTTTCAGTTCATCCATTTAGCTGCTTGTTTAAGACACAAGAATGCTTATGTGTCTTGACCCACACTATAAAACTTTCCTATCTGTTCTTTGTAAAGCTGGCAGATATTTTTTCCTGATCCTTTGTTTTCTGCAAAACTTGAATATTGCAATATTCTGCTTTGCAAATGCTGATATGCTGGCTTTCAAGAAGATTAGGCTAGATGTATCTTCCGCTCTTTCTCTGGTGATTGCAGGGCTAGACTGCAAACAGAATCTCTGAACGCTTCACAATCTTCTTTCCAGGAAAAGAAAGGAAGCGGCAAATTGAAAGAAAGGAAGTGGCAAGTGGAAGTCCACTGTCAAGAAATATTGTGGGAGAAACAATAAGGAGTTGAAGAGGGAGGGGAGAAAGAAAGGTCTAAATTCTTTGAGGAATGGTGACATTTCCAATATTAAGCAGAGTAAACTAAGTGGAACATCTTTCTAAGCATATACATGTATATATGTGAAAATAACATATATATATTTGCAGAAGGAGCTGTGGGTCAAATGTCTACGGAAAGTAATTTGGTGATGGTATCTTACACCACAAAGAATCTGCTAACTTCTGCATCTGCTAACTTACTAAATCATAGATTGTCCATAGCAAGTTCCAAACCAGAAATGAATTAGCCTATTTAGGATGAAATTAGTTTGATTCCTGCTGGATGCTGGATTTGGTTTTGAATTTAGACCTGAGTCTAAACATCAAAGCATTAGGGTTTTGTTTTTTTTTTGTTTATTTGCTATTTTTATTGTCAACTAGCAGATATAGCTACTTTGGAGTTAATTCCTTCTCCTGACTATGTCAATCACTGGTGCCATAAATTGCCTACTATAGGCCTCTGTATTCTTTGGGAACTAGCCTAGACTAGACAGCTAACTTCAAACTGAGTCTTAGTTTGTCAATAGTGCAAAACTTAGGCGCCAGATCTGTGATCTAAGTCCATAGATGTCTAGTAACTTAACAGCAGTTAAAGTCGCTGAGCAAAAAACCAGGCATGCTTCTTTAAGTCCATGGTTTGCTACAGACCTAATAAAGTGGGAAAAGTTCCATTGCTATTACTTATCTAAGTAGCTGTTAAGTAGAATGGCTGGAAGGTGGTTTGTGTTAACAACTTGAAGGACTTTTAAAAACACATCAGTTGTCCCTGCTGCACAATATGTCACGTGTCTTACCTTTTTTTTTCTCCCTTACTCCCTGGCCTCTGGTGCATGTCAGTGCTGTTCCCGAGGTCAAACTAAGTGAGAACCTGATGGCAGGAATCAACACTGATTTCCACATTGACTGTGTTTATTTCTATTCATTCCCTTGGGGGCTTTGAGGTTTGTCTGTTTTGTTTCCTTCTCTTCTCATTTTCCTCCAAGGAACTTTGCTCCTGCCTGTAATGGAGAGCATCCAGATTTGCTCTCTAGCGGTGGAAGTGAGGGGTTTCCTGAAAATGTTGAAAACCCTTTGCTTTCCAGGACGTTTGTTTAAGCAAAGTGAGTTTACACAGCTCGTGCTGAGTGCTTGTTAAGCAAAAGGATCTGCAACTCACATGTACTCCATTCCTTCTTCCAAGGGAAAACCTGGCACGAGAAATCTTTTAAAAGATCTCTAGCAAGTTTCTTCAGAAGTATAGTGAAGTATCAAGGCCCACTCCAAATCCTAAAATGGTATAGAAGGCCATTTCAAATGGTGCATGAGTAGAGTGTTGTTTATTCTTACAAAGTCTCTCTTTGTTCATGCTCCCTCCAACCTCTCTTCATTATTGGGCAGGAAAACTCCAGGTCTCAGCAAAGAGATGTTGATGAAATATCCCCACATGACAGGAACATTTGTAACTGAATTACTGATCATCTTTTAAATGAATGACTCCAATAAATGAGTAAATGGTAAAATAGATGTCTCTAATTTAGCAGGTATTGTTACAAGTCACACAATGATGAAATTATTTAAGTCAAACTCCACTTTTACATATAGATTATAGATGACTGGATCCAGATTCTTCCCAACTCCACAATCACACATCATGCACACATCCGCATACGAATGAGATGGGCCTGTTTTTATTGTTGCAAATAATCTGTCCTTGCAATGGGACCTGAATCCTGTGCTGTGTGGCACCAAGATAGATGAGATCCACTGGCCGCTTGAGATACATGTATATCCTACATGGGGTGAAGTAAACATATGGGCCCAGCCCATGAGTCGACTTCCTAAAATATAGAAGAGATATAAGGAAAGAACTAGAAAAAGAGTGCCCATTTTGAAGGTTTAACAACTAAATTACTTAATTTACTTTACAGAAGCCCTTTGTTCTTCCATTTGTAAACTAGCAGTTATCTCTTTTCTCTACAGAAAGCAGATAGAAAGGAGAGAAGGAAGCATCCTGAAAGCCCTAGTGTTTTGCTATATTTAAGAAATCTTCAGCTAACAGCACCAGCTCTAAGGAAGACTGTGAGATATCTCCCATTTGGTCACACAGGACTTACGAGTACCTCAGTTTTGCACTGAAGGCACTTGGGCGAGTCCCATCACATTTTTGTTGCAGTTTCTCACTAATCTACCCACTAAAGTGTCCCCTCCTCTGCTCCTCCAAGGGAGACATGTCCCTTCATGAAAGCAGATTTGCTCTCATTTGCCAACTCCACAGGCAGTCATGCTGTTCCTGCCTGACACTACATGAACAGAGCTGCAAAAACCCTTCCTTTCTGCCATTTCACCTGAGCTTGTTCCTGATGTGGCCCTTGTCTGTGCCTCCAAGTTAATATAAGGTACCTTTCCTTCTTTCAGAAAATGATGAAACCGACCAAATGAAAACACACAATTAAACTTATCTTTTTCTCTGAAAGGAAATTTGAGGTTTTAATCAAATATAAATGACACTGAGAAATAGATGCTCTTCTTGGAAAATCTCCCTTTATACTTTCTAGGCCACCCCTCAGTAATGGAGTGGGTAAGTTCTAGATCCCTGAGAATATCAACATGATTATTTTCAGCTGATAAACTAAGTGCAAGAATGCTTTATTTTTGATCTTTGATTTTAAAAAAATAGCCATTTTACTGAAAAGCCTTTATTATTTGCTTTTAATCAAGGCTTCTTCCCCCATGTCCCACCTTCCCATTCACTGTGCCCTGTATGAGCGCAGGCAACTCAACTCAAGCAACCAGCAGCTTTAAATATGCCATATGCTCATTAAATATAAAAAATCTTCATGTTCAACGCAAATCTCCACAACACATCCTAAAATATAAGACCCTTTTGAGAGAAAGGGAGAAACAGAAGCACCTGAAATCAATCAAAACTTTTTAAAATTGTTGCTTCTAAACTAGCAGTGAGAAGTAACCCCCCACAATAAAACTGGCTCTCTCAAGGATGCAAAGAGGTTTGGCTTATTCTATATATGTTCTGCATGGGAAAGAAATAAAAAAGAGAGCTATACTGACCATTCCTCCCTCTCCAGCTCCCCACTACCACTTCACTCAGAGCACACTGATTTTGCAATTTTACCTTGTCTTCTGTGACACACACAGAATCTCATCTTGCAAACCTCCTAGGACAGTAATTTTGATTTTTTCCCCTTTCTTTCCTTGCCCTTCTGCAAGCACTTAAGTATTGAAGCCACTTTGGAACCATCAGCTTTGCAGAGAACGTCATCCAAGCTCACTGTGCTGCTAAATGGGACAAGTAGGAGCTTTACCTGGTCACAACGGATTCTCACTTTTGCTTTTGTATTAAATGTACTGTGACTGCTGCCACCAACAGGACGTTCAACAAAAACGAGACATTTTCCACCTGCTGTTTTAATAGCCAGATTTCTAAAAGAGGTGAAGAGTGGATAGGAACTTATACTCGAATGTCAGTTTATTTGCTGTAACAACCTCCTCACTGTATAGTCCCTTTCACAACCTGCCCTCCAGATGATCTAAGCAGAAGATGTTACTTTTTCTCCTGCTAAGCAATTGTAAGAGTCATCCAAAAGCTATACACTTTTAAATATGCTTGTGTGCTGCACAAACTAAAATAAAGATGCTAAAACAAAGAAATGGTGAGGAAAATATATGCAGGAAACACATTCGTGTAATCATTGATTAGGATGGCCTAAAATCATTCATTTTGGAGGAGAATTTCAAAGGTAAAATCTGTTTCCCGGTGGCAAAAAGGTCTGTTTTGTGCCAGTGATTTCTTCTGCAAAAAGCTACTGCATTATTATTGATTTTCAGAGACTGGCTGCCTCAAAGTGAAAATGCTGTCATGAGTTCAATGAGTTGCAGTACTGTGTTAGTACAAAATGCTGAGCATCTTTTTTTTTTCACTTGCTTTAGATTTTTTTAAGTCGTTGTCAAACTTAACCCAAACAAGTTAAATAGCTTAGTTTGTGAAACAGTAATATATTTCTTTATATCCTGAGGAAAATAAAGCCAAAAAACAATCTGCTATAAGAATGAGATGCAAAAAAAAAAAAAAGGCAAAGAATGTACATTTCCAAAGATCCTTTATTACTTACCTGAATGGAGAAAAATAATAATAATGATAAATGAAGAAATGCCATTGAAATAGAAATCCAGACCCAGCTACAAGATTTCTCATTGAAGTTCAGTTTATACATATAGGAAGTGAGATAATTACTTTGGAAAAAAATATATATACAAAATTTCTACTGTACTGGTAGCAAACCATATTGTTGTACCTTTAAAATTCGGTTTTATTCCTGTTTTTACCCATGTTTTTCTCACCACTTTTCATTCAATGCAAGCTAGACAGAAGAGCTTCAGCTTGAGTCTGTCTGCTTTTCAGGGTTTCAGATGTACTGAAATTCAAAGCACTTCAAAGTAGGGGGAAGGCAGAAAGATCATGTTTATTTTCCTTTTGGAAGGAATGCTTCCTATAAAAATAACTAGACGTTAAATTGCTATTCCATGTTCTCATTTAATTTTGTGGATGTGAATTTAGTGCAGGATTTAGAAACCTCATGGCTCAATTCTCATGTCATTGGGATTAAGGAAATTATTGTGAAGGACGGCAGGGTGAGGACATAAAGCACAACAGATAATCTGAAATGATTCTCTATTTAATACTGGAATAACAGTGCTTGCACAAGGCACTATTGTGGAGTTGCCATTGGACTGGAGCCTATTTCATTCAATTTCCCTATACAGAGAAATTGCTCCCAACTCCCTCAGGCAGCTTTGCAGATCTGCTCAGGGATACTGAGGAAAATTAATCTGAATTAATTTTTGAAGTGGATTAGTTCAACTAAATTAAAACGCCGTGTGGACTCTCTCATTCAGAATTAAAGGGGCTTTAATTCAGTTTTGCTTCATTCAAGTTAACATTGGGGAAGCAAGACAGAATTACGGCTCCTTTAGCATTATGCCTGACTGAATGTAATTTAAATTTCCCGCTTTCATTTAGTTTGGATTTCTTTTGCTGTCTGTCCCTGCATAAACAATAATGCAGTGTCCATGGAGGATGGGGCACAACATACAAAAAGATCTCTGTCCACCAAAGAGATTTGGTAGTGTGGTGGATTCTTTTCCCACTCCAGCTTCCCTTAGCCCTTGCTCAGGAGGAATGCTCAGTAAGGATATCTCAGCCCTGTTGCCCATTCACTCCTAGGCTTTCCTTTTTCTGAGCCTGGCTAATGTAAGGGTTGATAAAATGTACAAATGTGAAATGAAGTCATTTTTCAGGCTTTTCTTATTCAGACCTGATACAGTTATATCTTCCAGTCATGAGCAACCTGCACTGTGTTTCTGCTGTTAGCTTTCTAACCCATTGCAATGCTCCAGAGTCCTCTGCTCTCCTTACTCCTTCAAACTAATCATTAAATTAAGTTCATTATTTTAAGCATAGAAGATAACAACTCTGGGTGGGAGGAAGAGGAGGAAAAGAGAAAGGCAAAACTTTATGCAAATACTTTGGGAGTGTACATGGACTCAAAACACCAGGAGCAAATTCCCCTTTTCACAAAAGTGATAGACATTGTTCGTGCTGATCATGAGGTATTGCTGATACACGTCAACAAGAAAATAGGGCATATTGACTAAAAAAACCTTGACTCATATTAAATCAATTAAAGGTATTCTCCATCTGGATCTACCCAAGGGGTTTGTACTGATTTAACTAAATTGGTTTCTAAACTGATTTAGTTAAATTGGTACATAAACTGTGTAGAATAGCCAGAAGTAAGTACAAAAGAGCCTAAGTAAGTCAAAGAAATCAAAATGAGAATAAGAGGCACCATGGAGGAATTGAGGAAGAGTTTAAGTTGCAATCTAACTTCTGGGAGTTATGGAGAATGATCTTGAGCAGAGCCATATAGCTGACAAACATGTGGACATCTGGCCCTGTCCACACTGACCTTGTCCCCAGAAGCATTGGGGATTGCAAATGGAGCCTGGAAATCTGAATATAAGAAATGAAGTGGTGGTCCTGAAGTTTGCTGCCGTACACAGAGCCTCATCTAGACAATGTTGTCCTGGAGAAAATAAATCAACAGAAATAAAGACATGAGTTGTGTGTGGCTGAACAGTGATGCAGGGACGTAATCTCATTATTAAAATGCTTCATGAATTTTTGAAGTTGAGATCAATAATTACTTGTTGAGTACACAACAACACAATGACTTGTTGTTGAAATTGAGAAATAGCTACTACTCTTCCCTTGCAGCACAAACAAACCTTTCAGTGTCCCTGTCTCAGTACCTTCAGTTGATGTCAGTAGAGCGCTGCTACTTCATTGCCAACTTGGCTTAAACATGTGAACTTTACCCTTTTCTAAGTAATTCCTGTCTGTATTTTGGGAATTAACTTCAGCTATGTACTATTCAGAGTGGACAGTTTGGATGTGACCTTACAGGCTTGGAGACTAGAGGAGTTTAATTGGAGGAGCACATCCTGTGTAAAAATTTCATGAGTAGAGTGTCCTCTGTCACTATTTAATTTATTTACAGAAATGCAACCTTATATCTTGGTTTTCCAACTCTAAAATGGTGAGTTACTTGGTATGTGCTTTGTGTACTTGGATATGTTCATAGTTGATTAAAAAATAGACATAGTGAGGGATAGAGAGCTGTAAATATTAGAGATGGATCTTAAATTGACACTTCAACAAGTTGCATATTTTTCTATCTGTTCATGTCTTTCTTTATTGAATAATAATTCCTCTGGTCATGTGCCAAGGTTTCACATCTCTCTTGGACAATACTAAGGACATCATCAGTATTTACAGTGAAGAAAAGAGGAACATAAAGAGGAACATGAAATTTCCTGAGGCTTCCTGAATGTTTTGGAGGTTAATTCATGTGACTAGTATTGTCCCTTTTCTAATTTCCCTCATAAATCCTACAACTGGCATATATCATATATCCATGAACATCATTGTGTCTTTCTACTTTCTAGAGAAGTAACATTCTTCTAGCCATCTCTGCACTATAGCTACACAGGTTATCATTTAAAAATGGCCACAAGTGAGAGCACTCACTGGATGTTCATGTGCTTCCTACTCATATATGAAATGTATCAGAGCACACAAGGCTCTACAGCAGATAGAACTCAACCAAAGTAGTATTCAACCAAAGATGGTAACCTTTGAGCTCAAGAAGTTCAACTCTTAGTTTAGGATTTACCATCTAGACATGAATTACTGTGGAATCTTCTTCTATTCTCTTTGATTTCCCTTTGCAGTATATTTAAGATATTAAAACAATTAAAAGAATAATTTATGAGAGGGTCATGGTCCTAGTATTCTCATCCTCTGACTTCTTGCTCAGAAGTGACTCTCCCAAAGAGCCTTGAATGACTAACAATAACAAAGATTTACAGTCAGCTAGTGAATACCATTCCTACGCCTGCACACCTACCCTGAAAATGCAGTTTCCAACTTTTTTATCCTTTAATCCTTTTTAAGGATTTATCACAATTATTAAGCTGCAGAGTTAGAGATTCCCTAATAACTGTCAAACGCAGGGCTCCTGATGCATTTGTACACCAACTGCAACATGCACAAGTGCATGAGTGCTCACATGCTCCTAAATGTACCTTTCAATATATACAAACTATGTACAGTTGCTGTTTCAACTGGCTATAGATGCAATCCTCATCCTTATTAAATTCTGCCTCAATAAAGCTTTCCTGTTTATCATCTATTTTTTTTTCTCTGTTTCTCCTTAAGGTAACTGAAATCAGCTTAGAAGTTGGGGGGTGTAGGAATGAAATAAAAACAGCAATCAGTTTTACATCAGTTTCACATGAGAAAAAAAGATGATTTCATAGTTAGAATTCACAGCTAGGAATCAGGACTTTTTTTGTTGTTGTTGTTGTATCTCTTTTTATCTCACTTTTACTACAGATTTCTTTTAGGCATCATTCAGTTCCAGATACATAAACCTCAATGAAGTAAGTCGAGTGAGGTTCACAAAGGGTACAGGTCAGTTGACAAATCCAGGCTCCCAGTGCCATTTGAGACTGCCCAGCACATCCAATATATCCATGTGGGGATAGAATTAAAAGACCACAAATTCTTTCAGACTGTCAGCTGGATCTGTAGTACCTGAGAATATCTCCAGTAGCCTGATAAAGGGACTCTTGATGTGTCCATGTGCTTGTTATAGGCAAAGAGAGACAGACTATGGAACTGAGAGAGCTATTCAGCTTAGCCTAGATAGACATCTACTCATCTACTAGAACAGCCCTGTAGTCTCTATGGTTAATGTGTGGGAGTCTATTGTCATATTATTGTTATATTAGCTTTGAGATGTCCTTCGAGACCTTCAACTGTCTCACCAGAAGGGTAGAAATGTCACTCATATTCTGTGTTATATCTGCTGGCTCCAAGTGAATATTCCTTGGATATATTAAATGGCAGTGACTACCCTTACACAACTGAATCCACCCACTATTTCCATTGACTAGAATTAAAACGAGTTGGCTGCATCAGAACCTGAATCCCATCCATTATATGATATTTGGAAAACTATTAATCACTCTCAGTCTTTGCCGTCCTATAACAACATAGAGATAACACCTCCACAAATAGACAGATATAGTGCTTAGGCAGGCAGTGGATCTGTTTGTTCAGAAGACTGACCCGCAAAACACTGGACAATATGCCTATAATTCTGATGTGCGCCAAAAGATTGGCTTGTGCTCAGTAGAGATCAGAGGAAGAGAAGTAGGAGGCAGATCTCTTCTGAGGAGTGATCAGAAAAAAGTGACACTTAATCATTTTTCACGCCTTTTGGAGAGATTTGAAGGGGGCTAATGCACTGATCTGGCAGATTCTTATAATAGAAAAAAAATGCAATCAGTTCTAACACCAGTTTGCACCTCTCCTCTTTTTCTCCTAGGCATACTTCTGCAGTATATAAAGGATAAATACGCATCATCTATAGACCAGTGCTCTTATGCCTGTCTCAGCAGCAGACCCCCACCAGCAGGAACTCCTTCCAGTCTCCATATCTTTGGCACTGACGGAGGACTCTGCTTTCTGTCAGTGTATTTGTGCAGTGACACATATTCTCTAGTGATTAGATTAACGTTGGCAAAGGCAATATGAAAAACCCACACAGATTACCACTGTCACCCGCAGTAATTACATTTATTCATTTCCATTTAGCCAAGTTTTTACAAGCTGAGCAAGGGGCCAAATAAGCAATAAACACAGAGGCAAGAAATTAAAATGCTGATCCGTTCACTGTGAAAACAATCAAACCATCATCTTTCTTTAGGCAGCTCATTCATCATCCAGGAGGGCCACAGTGTGCTGATATGGAAGGCTGGAAATCTAATGTTATTACATGTAAATTCACTAACATGAAATTACTGCCCCTGATGTGATTTTACTAATAAATTAGTTCATTTCTACCTTTTCGCTACAGACTTTAGGGACCGTGGAGAATTGTACATGAGTCTCGTAATCTTGCCTGCTTTATTTCAAGTAAGCAGACAGTTTAGTTCCTCCCTCCACCACCATCCCCTGCTTTACCCTGTGGCTCTGGACTTGGCTCTGTTTCATTAGGGGATAGATAGACAGTCAGACTTTACTGTCTTGGGGCCATATTTCTTGTCTTGGGTCCAGAAGTGGCATAAGAGGATGGAGGTTCCTCAAACATGCATTTCACTGCAGTGATGCTGACTAGGGGAAGTGAGTATCCAGACCTTGCCTGTAAGGTTTCTAAGTTAGAAAGATTGTCCAAGTAAAGTTAAAGGAGACTAAATTTTGTTTTGCAGCAAGAGCAGAGGGGCAGGAACATGCAGTTTCTAAACTGATCGAAGAATCCTATGCTTGCACTTCATAGGGAAGCACAAAGGAACAAGTAATAAAACAAAATTATGAGACAATGCAGTTTTCATACCTTTCAGAATAGTTTTACCCTTTATGTCTCCTTTAGGCCACATCACCAGCTATGGTTAAGGTACACAGCTTCACTGGTGTGTAATGAATAAATAACCTGAGTGATATAATAAGTGTATCTTTGCACTTCACAGACAATATCTGGCCCATCAACCCCAATGGGCTGCAGAGTGAGATTGGGGTTCATTTTTCCATTTTGCTCGGTTAGATTCTTTTAAGTCCACGTAGGAACAAATTCAGCTATGAAGGTGCTAGTTTTTTGCAGAACAGCTTTCAGGACCAGTGACTGGATTCTCAGTGCGCTTAGATCTCTTAGAGTCACTGGAACTTCATCTATTTACAGCCAAAAAATAAATATGCTCACACAAATATTTCACATATTTTGGGCCTATTTTGTGACTGAGGCTTTTTATTTTATATTTCATCACTTATTTCATCTCTGTCTTACATATCTATTATTAAGAACACATCTGTATGTCACTATATAATTTTGATGGTGCTTTGGCCAATAAGACCTGTGAGTGGATTTGGGTATTATTGATTTTTTTTTAAATTATGCTATAATACAGATGTCAAAGAATTATATCATAAGCCTGATCTAGTTATTCAGGGTTTTTCTGTAGTCAGTAATTTTGAATTTTAGATCACCATCTGGAGATGCCTAAAATAGCAATATAGATCAATATTTTATCCTGGGAATTTGGAGTGTGCTTTTGACAGGACTGCACTTTTGACAGAGTGCACTTCAGTTCATCATGATTCAATAGGTCATTTGGTCTTAGATTGCATGGACTGGGTTTCTTTCAAATTAAATTAAACAGGAGATAAGTTATAGAACTGCATTCAATGTTTGCTAGCCGTTGGTGGGAATTAAGGGAGTAGGGAAAAACTAGTGCTAGACCATAGAAAAATCTCTCTGAAATGGCTACAGTGTGAAGGTCAGAACCTCAGTTTCATTCTGCATCTTCAGTCCTTTCTGACTATACTTAGATATTCAGTTTTGAGATACTTAAGTTATGTAGGCTGAATCTCAAAGTAACAAATAAATTGTATTCTCAGGTTAACATTTTTATGTAGTACAACATTAATTCATACATAGCAATCAAGGGATCACCAGAATACAAATTATGTCATCCTTATTGCTAGGAATATGTCCTCTGTAAATAACTTCTGACTAAAGAGCTGTTATTTCATTAAGGAAACAACTAAAATTCTCAATAGCCTTTGTAACCAATAAGCTGATTATCAGTAAATCAGCCAAATATCCTGTCAATATGGACAATCTGTTGACAAGTTTAGTAGTTTCTCTTATCTTGATTGTCTTAAAAATGAAATTATGCAGTCAGAAGGACTTCACTACTTCAGGAGTTAGTATCTGGATCTGTAAGATTTACCTACCAGCTATGCTTGAAGAGAGTTGAGATGAGAGCAAAGGAGGCAGTGGCCCATGCTGAAGGGAAGCAGCCAATTTCTTTTTCATATGTTCTGGGGCAAATCAGGTCAAGGGATCCCATCATTAGAACTGAACCGACTTGAAAAGTGATTTCAAATTCACAAATGTCAGCTGCATCCAATATAAACCATTATGGCTGAGTGTTCTCAGTTTTCCAAGGCTGGTAGATATTAGGGATGTCTGAATTCTCAACAAGCTAGTCTAAACTAATCTTATTTTTAAAGTTAAATCCAGGCAAGAGTCTCAGACTGCATTGCAAGGTAGTATTATCCTTTCACTTTCTCTTTCCAAACTTTAGCTCCCACTTACTCAAATGCTAGGAGAGCTGATGATGTGAACTCTAGATGGAGATGGTCTTACAGCTGAGCTCATTGCCATGCTACAGAGATCATCAGATTCATTCTACGTATCTATAGACATTTGAGCACTCTTCCAAGTTGGTAATTCCAGATTAAAAGTAGATGGCAAAAGCTGTCCCAGAGGCGAGGACGTCTGAGTATCTTCTGCATTGCTACTGTTTACACCATGCATATTAAGAGAAGCAAAACTGCTGCTAGTCAAACTGAATATACTTGGATAAAAACTACAGTCAGGAGCTGCTTTAGTAGAGGATCAAATAGCCCTGTGTTGAATAAATATTTTCTACAAGCAATCCAGATCTTAGGTTGCTGCTGGACTTGTTACTGTTCTCTCTTTTACCCCTTCTATTCTATACTCAATTCAGCCCTAGTTATTTATGTTAAATCAGGTTCTAGAGAGCACAACTATGGGGGAAGCTTGTCTTTATTAAACCCAGAATGAGAAATCATGGTGGTCGACATATACTGAGCTTGCAAAAGGATGTAGTAGAGGAAGTCATTTGCTCAGTGTCCTATACTTAACCAGTGGTGAAGACAAAGCTGACTCCAAGCTTTATGAGATACTGTGCTTTGGCCAACCTATTCTATCACAGCGCCTCTTTCGGAAAAATCTCAGCATACACCTCAGCCTATGTTCGTCCAATGTGATCAAACATCACTCAATGCCACTCAGACTTTGTGAGGAATGAAGAAGCAGCAACGGGAAATTATCGAGAGATACCGTGTTTGCTTTTCGTCGTCCCTAGGATAAATCCAGGAGTCTCTCCTTTCTTGATTTTATATTGTGCATTTGAAAGTGTTTTTGGAGCAGATCAAAAAAAGAGAATGCTAGATGTGTATTGCTTTATGCGAGGCTATTCTGAGACCTTGGGTTGCTTATACAGCAAAATAAAGCAGTTCTGGCTTCTTTCTTTTCCTTCAAAGATCCTTTAGGAATTAGTCTGGCAATTCCAGCACAGAAGAAGGGCTCTTCCTTTTCTAATCACCTGGTTTTATTCAGCTCTCAGAACCTCCCAGTGTGTGCATTAAGCAAAGGTACAGGATTATGTTTGTTTAATAATACAGTGGTGTCTTGCTGAACAACTGTAATTTCCATGTACTTATTGATCTTAATTTATAATGCCATTAGCTTTCTAAACTGCCATTAACTAATGATGGGCTCTGTAGGCTTAACAGCTCTTTCAAATCAGTTGCTGACAAGTGGGCCCCAGAAGCATTTGTCAAAAGGGTAATGGATCCCTATCAGAGTAGCAATAAATTAGGTTATAGTCTTATCAAATTAAACAATGGATGAAGGAAAATTAGCTATCAATAAAAATCTATAAAGCCGCCCCTGATTATTCCCAGTCAATTATATCAATTAGAGATCAAACAGTGAACCCCCTGCAGTATGTTAAATAGAACTAACCGGGGCCAAAGGCAGCCAAATTGTGTTACAAAATGCAACACCATGGGCAGCTGTAGGAGATAATCATTACTGTCATTGACAAAGGAGCTGCTTTATTAGAAAGCGGGACATGGCCTGCGGGCAGGCTTCTGGCAAGAGGACAAAGGCTCTGCAGTGAGAAAGTGGGGGGAAGAGGCTTGAATCTGGCTCCTGGTGTGAAGAGCGTGTTTCTGGCTGATAGCTCTCCCCACTTTTGTCATTTAAAGCAGGCTGAGCTTCATCAGGTTCTGCTGAGATGTCCGAGAAGTGGCTTTGTCAGGAGATTCTCTCTCTCCCTTTTTTTAAAGTGATATTGATCTTTGCTAACAATATATGATACTTTAAGAATGCAAACTGGCTGCAGTGTCATTATGGTCCACACTGTAATTTCAGGTACAGATGGGAAGGTGATGCTGAAACTTAGATATTAGAGTGAGTTGGATATTCCAGTATCTAACATAGTACTCTGGAATTCACAATGTACTCTGGAAATTCATTCTGAGACCTGAGTAGGCTTTTCCCCTCTCTGACTTAAATGTTCTATTTTTCAATCCATTGTAGGACAAGAGTTCTCCTCTCCCTTTCACATGAGATGCAGAACCAAATCAACATTCTCATAAAGTCTCTCTCCTTATGAGAGAGGCCATAGGCCACCAGAACCTCTGGATAGGTATAGCTTCAAAAGATGGAAAAAATCACCCAGATGCTCAAGATAATGTCTAGAAGGCCCTAATCCATTATCGCAAGTGCACTCTAGAGTCATCTATCAATGAATTTATTGATAGGATGAAATTCCATGACATAGTAACAGGACAGTGCATTCAGGTACCTTAAACCCTTACAGGATTAGGAGGGCATAGGCTAGATGAAGTTTGGATGTGGCCCTTCGTATGGTTACTGGGTGTATCCATCTCTGTGAATGAGTACATGTATGTGCCACTGGAAGGACCCTTTTGGGCAGGACCCCTCTCTGACTTTTAGTGTTGTGGTAAATCTCTGCTAAGGAACCACTGCTCCTGGAGGGATCTGCAGGCCATCAGTCATGTCCTGCCTCCTGCTTTCTGTCTGTAGAAAGTTATAGGGTTTTTGTAGAGTGCTATGTGTCTGTGAAGTGGGCAGAACGATTTGTGGGCCATTTTGCTTCACGAGCTCTCAGTGTAGGTGCCTATGGCTCTGGAAGAGTAAACTCAGTGACTTAGGTGGTCCCTTTTTATTTCTCCACTCCCTTATGATTTTGGTTCTGAAAGAAGTCTGTCTTCACAGGATATGGACTTTCATATTAGGCTGTGGATTGCTGCTTGTCCTGGGGCAGAATTTAGCAATTACTCTGCTCCTGGACCAGGACTAGAACTACATTATAGTGGTCATTAGTAGTAGTAGCAGCAGTGAAGTAGCCACATATTTGTTTCTGCTGGGAATGTGGGACCAGATTTAGGAGAAAATAGGCATCTTTAAAATTAAAGTATTATTTTCTTCTGCTTTCTCTTACAATTATATATCTTTCTCTTATAAACAGACACAGTACTGAATGCCACTTCCCCTTCACACTCACTGTACAGTAAAAGAATGCTATTACAAGTGTAAAATGAGGCATCTAAGCTAGGAAATAAAGAAGATAAGGTTGACAACGTGCTGTATATCAGCCCATTTGTGATAACACTTCACAAGGCAGTCCCTGTTATGGTTTACAAAATGCTCTGCAAAGCTCATTGATGTTCTCTCCCTTTAAGTGAAGTTCTGCCAGCAGGAAAATGGGACAGTAGAGTTGTGGGCAGTGCACTGACCGTGTTGATTTAATTCCGAATGTCAATGTGTTCCACTTTCAATCACTGTACATAAAAACTTGTCTTTGCTCTATCTTTAAACTTGGTGGGTAGCCTATGAGAAGCAAAGATTAAAGGGTGAAGTCTCAATCTGTAATAAAGCCTCCAGAGTACATAAGATCTCCCTAAACTTCACTGCCTTCCACTCAAGCCATCAGCATATTCCTCTGACTTTGTATTCTCTAACAGAGGCTGTTATCTCTGCACATGTGCTGTGTTTCTGAAAAATTACAAAACAAAACACACCCCACACTCACGCTTCTGCCCACAAAGGAGTGTTGAGAGAACAAGAATTGATTGATGTTATTCGTATTGCATTAAGCAGTACTGGAAGGCTTTCAAATGAATGGTGATGAGACCAGACTTGACTAGAATACCTGTAATATTTTTGCTGAGCAAAGCATTTACTAGATAGAAGTGAAGATGATAAAGTTTGTTCCTGAAGGAATGCCAGTATATAACTACTCCATTTTTTGATCCTTTTCAGCCTTTTGAATACACTTCATTGCATATCTGAGAGTTACCTGTTTCAAGACGTGAAATCTGCATCCTTTTTGAAACCAAGCTTATGTGTCAGTACTTGCATGGTTGGGGTGTGAATGAACACTGATCTATAGCAAAGCCGGTAAGAAAAGAGAAAAGGCTGAAATATCCACTTTGAAATTTTCACTTCTGACATCTTTTTATTTATTTATTTATTTAGTGTGTGCAAATGTCAGTATATAAATAGGTATAGGAGTCATTCTTCCTGTTTTCCAACTATCAGCAAAACAACAAAGAGAAGGGAAGCAAAATAAATATACTTTATTTCAAAATTGTAAAATGGGTATATTCTTAAAATGGAACATTAAAAAAAATCTATTTCAAAAAGCACTTATTTTTAGAAATATTTTATAACTTATAAAAGTGCAATTCATTTTAAAAGAATATTGGTATAGAAAATTGGTATAATACAGAGCTTTGGCTAATTAAAAAGGTATTTTGAAGAAAGAGGAAATAAATTATTGTATGACCGATGGGAAAGGGAAAGAAATTATGCTCTACAGTTTTTGCAAGACTATGTAGACTACATAGTCACACCTTGTGCTTCTCCCCATGAAAAAAAAAAAGATTGCTTAGGGTAGCTGGGAGAATCTCCCTCACTGAAAGTCTTAAAGAACAGATTTCACAAATATATGAAAAAATGGAGGAGAGAGGTGATGTTTCTTTTAGAAGAGGAAGCACTTAGCTCACCTAATTTGATGATTCTGTTGTGTAGATGACCAAAGAGAAACTCAGAATCATTGTTAGCAACTGTTCTAAGACCTAATGAATTATAAGTATTAACTGACAATATTCAGAGAGGCAGCAATTCCAGTTCTTAGCATCTGAAATATAATCAGTCATGTTGCTCCTAATAAGGCTTATGCTGGAGTTGAAAAAAGTCAATTGTATCCATGGACAGTTGAGTAGAACAACATAATCTGGACAGCACTGCAGAATGGAAAATATGAGCAAAAATACACTTACAAATTGCTGTTGTTATTAAGACTAATAGATATGGAGGAGAGGTGATGTTAGATGGGGCCTGAGTTTTCCTTCTCACCGGTAGGCTTTTTTTTTCCTGGATATCCATCATAATCTCCATAGGGAGGATTAGCAATGCCAGGGTCTCCCTGCAGACATCCGAGCTTCATTGCTAACTTTGCTGGCTCTGCCGACTGGATCTTAATGTCCTTCCAGAAGTCAACAGGGATCCAGGATGGAAAAGCTCTGCTGTCATAGTAACAGAAATTTAGAGAATTTGAAATATGATTTTGCAGATGATTCTTTGCAGGTAAGTCTTTTTCTGGATCTTGCACTCAGCAAACACAAGATGAACCCATATGAAGACAGTATTCATGTTTGCTATCAGGACAGGTTCTGAGTCTCCAAAATCCTACCCCTTATGTGCCTAATTCTTGTTCAGACTAATGATCCCAATCTGTCAACAGAAGCACTTTTCCAATATGATAGTGGATTGTATTTGTTCTTTCTCTAAGGCGTCCTTCCACCGCCAACATGATAGAAAAGAAAAACAGGCCCAACAAATTAAGATATTCATGGCCCTTACAGGCATTTCGGAGTCTTCAGACTATTTCCTTTAATGGTGCTTCCTTGGGGAAGAAGAGTGGATTTCTCCTCCTTCACACAGACGGAAAAATTGTAGGAGAACTGAAGGCCGTGTCTTTACTCGTAGTCTAAGCTATGAGCATCAGCTAGCATGTTCATGTTGAGACTATAAAATATTATTCTCCTCCAGACTAGGATGACCACCACTGGATTGCCTCTTGAGAATGTTCCCAAGACTGCCAGGCTGTGCTTGAGAATTTTTGGGGGGAACAAATAGCTAAGCTTAGCAATTTAACACTATAACTGGTCAAGGTATGGTGCCCAGGAGCATGCCCTGGAACTGCTTATTATTAATGGTACTTCATTGGCTAAAATACAGAAATGCCCTGGGATTAAATTTGTGTTAGGCTTCACAAACTATTGAAGCTGTGAAATCACTCAGCCTGAGGCAGAGCAGGGAATCAGTTCCTCTTTTTCCAAATTTCCTAAACACCAGTACTTCTGTTTTCTATCAGCGCAAGTCAAAATATACATATAACACCATTAGATTATCAATTGTTTTGAGCAAATGAAGGATCAAGAGAGCAGCGAATTAGATCGAATATTCAGGCACACAGATTGCTGCTCTGTGCAGAGTGAGGTGTGGGGTCATAATTTTCAAACCTTTTTTCCGTATTGTCTTTCAAGTCTTTGGAGCCATTGTCCTATATATATTCCAGAGTAATAGATTCATCCTTCCTAAAAAAAAAGAAAGAAAAAAAAAATCCTTAAAATATTAGTCTCTCAAATTCTTCCTTTTTATCTCCCAAATCTGCTCACCCTCATTTCCTGCTCTGACAGTATTAGCTAGAAGACTAATGGGCAGCCAGAAAGCTGTTAACGACAAGAAGTTTCCTAGAAAAACTTTCAAAAACCGCCCAAGGACTTGAGAAATCTGAATTCACAGCGAGACACTGTCCTGCCTAATCCAGGGTCACTCATCTTTCCCTTTTCTTGGATCATCAGTGCCCCTCGAGGGCTCCTTTCTGGGCCATGAGACGCAGCATTAGACACCCACATGCACTTGCAGAGAAAGTAGGATTGCATGTAGAAGGGAGAAGGGACAGAAAGTAATTTAGCATCTGGAAAAATGGATTGTGAACATGCAGAAGATGCTGCACCGTTAAGACTTCTTCTCCCTTGCTCTCTTTCTTTTATTAAAGGCCTGGGCAATTTAAAGATAGAGAGGCAGTGTATCCCTCTTAATAGCATTGCTGTTAATCTTCTCACCAGTCAGCTTTCAGCTTTAAGTATCGAACGCACAAAAATCCTCCTCCTGTCACCAGCTGTGGTTAGGGAGTGACTGTCCTCAGGGGCTGCGAGCCTTAGAAAAAAAAAAGGAAAAAGGGTAAAAAAAATCACCACAGAGAAAAGGCAATAACAGGAGTCTGTTGTTGTCTAACCTGCCATATAAATGAAACAATCAAAGAAGACAACAAAGGAAACTCCACTAACATCCAGAGGCAAGAACAGTTTGCTGTAATATATCCTGGCTTGGGGAGCTATTTTTAGCCAAGCCCCTCTTTTATTTATTTATTTATTTTAGCAGACACAAACAATCTCTTTCTAATTTTGATTGAGAGAGGGTAAAAAAAAAAAAAAAAGAAAATCACTAAAGAAGAGAGGTTGAGAAGAGTATGAAGAGTCAGCCGGTTACAGGAAAAAAGCTGAATTAAAACAAATTCTTGTGTGTGTACAAAGGATAAAAACAAAAATTACTTTGAATCTTTAAGTAAAGGGAAGTTCTGATATTAGCCCTTTCCAAATGGCTGTTATTGCTAGTATTTATTATTTGTATTGTGATAATAGTAGAAACAAGTGGCCCAGAACTCTCCTTACCCTTGGAGCTGTATCCACATAAAAGGAAAAAGTGGTTCTGGCCTCAAATTTATATATGTGTATACATATATATAGTTGTGGGTGTGTGTATAAATATTTAGTATGTACAAATACATTCATGCACATGTACAAACATGCACATATCCATAAGTTTGGTTCCTTAAACCAAGATTTTTGATGTAGTTATGGATTCCCTGAGAAGAAAGAAATATTCCTCATTCACTGTCAAACCCTGAGTTAGCAGCATTAGAGAAATGAACCTGTGTAGTAGCTTAAGGCCATTCAAGTGATTTATGGCTGCTAATCACAACCAACACCAGAGCAGCAGGACATGTATTTGGCTTGTAGGGTGTATTCTTTAGATCTTCACAAATTATTTGTGGTCCTCTGCTCTATGCTCCCTCTGTGCAAGCCAAGCACTTAATTATAGAGTCGAGTTTCATTTCAGCAATATCTTCTCTAACTTTAGAGAAGTAGAATACAGACACCTACTTTTAAGGTAGTTGTCTAGACTTCCTTTATAGCATTTGGAAAGAAGCGAGAGTTTCTCAGGTGCAGTTCTTTAAATCCATTTTAGATTATGGCTTTTCTATGAAAGAGATAATACTCCAGAAGAGTTACATCTCTCCATAGATGGTGGGTAGGGAATCAACTGAGACAAGCTCAACTGTAGGTAGATGAACTTCATCCATGGTATGTTTTGTTTTTGCTATACTGCAGTGTTTTGCTATATACATTTTCAGAAGGTGGGATGATTTGTATCCTCTATAAAGATACTTCAAGGACCTGAATGTTGCAATACAGTCACAGGAGATGTGGTTTGAATAATATCAAACTGAGTTTGGCCAAAGTGGTCTTCGCATCAGAAGACAAAAAGCCAAGCTTTTCTCATTAGTGTCCTTACGTTGAGTAGCAAGCACTTGGGTTAAATATGTTTGTGGTATGTAATGTGTAACCCTGAATTGGCTTCTAATCTCTAGAGAAGAGCATGTTCTCATGTGCCTTTGGCATTTATCACATTCAGAATACGTGTTTTCTGGATAGCCCATTAGAGATCGCCTCCACTCACTGTTTTAGCTATATGTACCCCTAAGTCAGGCACTGTTTATCTTCTCCTTGGAACTAGAAGGTGACGTTTTAGCTGTTTATGCCCTCAGGTCTAGAGGTCACAGGTTTGACACCATGTAATGGCCATGAGGTTGGTCATTGCACAGTGAATCTTCAGTATAAATCCCTGTTAATTGGGTAACAGCCCCAAGGAAAGCACTGGCTCTTAAGAAACTTTAAAAAATAAGCTGGCAGCTCAGAGCCATCGGCTCCTTAAAAATCTAGCAGCCATCTTCTGGAAAGTTATTTAGCAAAAGTATAGCTTTTCAAAAAAGAAAAAGTTCCTGTCATTCTGGTAGTTTGGGCTGAAAGCCAAAGAACTACAATGGTTTTCTTGCTTCTGGAAATAAAAGTTGTTATCCACAACTATGTTGGTACTTGAGAGAAATATCTTCTTTCTGTAAGAAGATTCTAGAAGGTAACCACAGATTTCCATAGAAATATCTCAATATTAAAGGCAGCAGTAAATGACAACTGCTAATTAATAGGGCATGCTTATTAAAGATAAATGCATTTTTGCCATGCCCAATGGGTAAATAGTGTGCATACCTTCCCCTCTAGTATCCTCTATTAGTGTGCTTATAGCCATTTATAATTCAAAAGACTCACATTCATTGCACACTTATTCCTGTTATTAATCATTCATTAGCCTCTGATAAAATCTTGAGAAATCTATCCCTTTATATTAAAAGTGTGACCAAGAGATTGACAAATAAGATGTGGTGATAGAAGGACATCTATTCCATCTGCCCTCTGTTGAACTTTTAAAGAAATGTTTATTATGACTTTGTCTAATAATTCCAGAACAGTGTGAAAGGGAAGCCACCCGGATTCTTGAAAACTACTCAAGAAAACAGAAGGATATCGGGCGAGGAATAAAAAGGTGAAGAGTGCAAGAAATATACTATCATCATGAGCTCAGTTTGAGTGAATGCAAGTACTTGTGCGGCTGAAATTGTATTCAGGCTGTTTCTCAGGCAGGAATATTGGGAAATTTGAAGTTAACAGTGAAGTCTTCAGGAGTAGTGTCCTGCCATCCTTCTGTTTCCTGACATGCAGAGGAGTTTACAAGATCCATTTCTCTTTATCTCCAAGCTATATTTGGATCCAAAGACCATTTCTGATTCTGAGGAAGGAAAAAAAAAAAAAAAAAGCAATTTCTTGCTGTCATTTTCAAGATCAGCAGATAGAACTCAGCTTGGACCTCCTACCTGTCGCTAATCAATAAGTGATTCAGACACTCACAGATCACACCCAGCTGAGTGGTGTTAAAGGACCCCCATGAACCCCTCATTACCTGTCATTATTGCTGAGTAATGACCTGTAAATGGGTCAGAACTTTGCCACTTTGACGCTGCTGCCTCCTTCCTTGAGTGAAGTCACACTATTCTCACAACAGCAAGCCATAAAACAATTAGTGCTAATTTGGTTTTTCCATAGATGGCTGCTGCACAGCTCTCTGCTCAGTTGCTCTGTGCTTTCTCCAGAAGACTTTTCCTATTGTACTAAGAGCTTTATTAGAATAAATTAGCTTTATTCTTCTACTTTTTGCCTACATGAGACTTTTTTTTGGTCTTATTTTTTCTCATTTTTTGCCGATCTTCTGTAAAGCAAAATGTAGGAAGACTTATCAGGATGTAATGTACTAGATTTCTAATGATTAATGATTTTAATGCTACAGCTTACTGATAATTTATGGATTTTTTTTTTCCTATTAGATTTATTTATATGAGAATGTTTTGCTATAACAGAGTTCCCATTTCCAGAAGTTGCTGATTCCAGTTTTGCAGTGCCATCTTGTCCGATTTCAATATTCTTAAAAAGAAAGCTTCAGCTTTAAATATGAAATATCCTCTGAAAGTCAAATTTATAGAATATAAAATACATATTGAAATAAGGTTTGAATTTTAAGTAATCTAGTACAGTTGACAGACTAGTTTTAAGGAACTGTTAATTCTTACCTTGTTTCTGTTGTCATTGATGACTTTTTTTCTTCTTTTTTTTCTATCAGTCTGGTTCAAGAACAATCTAGAAAGCTAAACATTTTTCTTGGTTATGAAAACTTTTTTCAATTGGCTTTCCTCATTACAGGCATTTCCAGTAACATTAACAAATTTTGTGTAACTTGCTTTTGACATTGTGCAGCACAGAGCTCAGAATGCAAGCATCCAGTAAAATGATCAGATGACAAATTTAAAAGAGACAGAAGTTCTCATTTCTCTTTCCTTTGTTTGATTCTTTGTTTTGCTTTACATCAAGCATGTAATCACATTGCAGAAGTTCCCATGACTTCCCCTTGGCCTCCAATGGAGAAGACCTGTTCTTCAAACCCTCCTCACTGGTAACATTCTCACTGTAACACTCTGACATTATAGCAGCTGTCTTCAACACTCTGCAGTTTCTAAGCCCACTTGAACAGGGCCACTCTTTTCAGTGTTGTCCAGCAACAGGAAGAAGCAATGGTCACAAACTGAAGGCGAGGAAGTTCCTTCTCAATGTGAGGAAAAAGCTTCTAGACTGGGAAAGAGAGAGTGACAGAGTCCTGAAATAGGCTGCCCAGAGAAGCTGTGGAGTCTCCTCTGAAGGTCTTCTACTCAGCACAACGCTGTGAAACGTACTCTAGATGACCTTGCTGGAGCAGGGAATTGGACAAGATGACCTGCAGAGATTCTTTCCAATCTCAGTTCTGTGATTCTGTGGTTCAGACAGAATTCCTTGATTAACAAAGTAGTTTTGATGATTTTTTAATTCTGTCTGCACAAACAGAGCATTCATATATGAGCTGTTGGTAATATTAAATTGAAAATCAGCTGTCATCACTATTTTGCCTTTCTTCCACAGCCATTTCCTGGGGAATTCTGTATAACAGTTACCACTGACCTCATATGTACTCCTGAAGTCCACTGTCCTGCTACTACAGCTCAACCAAGCCTCTAAATCATAGAATCATAGAATGCTTAAGGTTGGAAGGGACCTCAGAGGTCATCTAGTCCAACCCCCCTGCACACGCAG